>OX381717.1:43100831-43566595 GCA_947462335.1 Harmothoe impar | reverse complement strand
CGGGCCAATATTTGTAAAGTAGGAATTAATCTCCTGAGCGACCTTTTCAGGTTTGATTATATCACCAGTTTCATTGGACAATAACGAGATAATCGATTTGTCTCCTTTCCCAGGTAACAACTCTGCAATCTCATGCCAAAACATTTTGGGATTGTTTCTGTGTTCGTCCAACTTACGCTTAACATATGTTCCTTTGGTCTTAAGTACTAATTTTGAAGCCTTATTTCTATTAACATTTGCATCCTTTAACGCTTGATGATTTTTAGACTTTTTGGCCTTACTCACAATTCTGTCTTTTTCTTTTAAATCTGCTAACAAGTCATTTGACAACCAGGGTTTCTTCTTCCCTTTAACTTTATATTTGGACCATGGACATAGCACATCCAATACATGTACAATTCTTGTGTGAATTATGGTCCAGAGTTTATCAACATCATGTATGGTGTAGAAAATTCTCCAGTTAAAAGCTTTCAGGGCTTGAACTAAATTATTCTTTGAATACTTCTTCATTCTTCTACATGAGATTATATCCTTATTAATTGTTAATACTCTATCCACCTTTGTGGTCACATAAACCATATCATGGTCACTTGGACCAAATTGGACTGTACCAGCCTCTACTACCATATCTGTATTGGTGTATATTAAGTCCAAGCAAGTTTGACTCTTTGCGTATCGTGTCGGGATGTTAATAAAATTCAACAGACCAAATCCCATCATCCCCTGTCTTAATGTTTCAACATCATCATCTTCATAATTAAACATATTTTTGTTCATGTCACCTAATACATATAATTCATATTTGTGCGCTCTCTGGATCCTAGATAATATTTCTTTAATTTTGGTCCAAAAGTTTTGAAAATTACCTTTAGGAGGCCTATACACATTCAGTATTAAAATATTCTTTTTATGCTCTCTAACAATCATTACTGGAAGTAATTCAAGATCCGCTGAACTTATAGCCTGTACCTCTTGGCTACATACCACTGTGTATTCATTTCTAATGTATGTCAGAAGACCTCCAGATTTCTTTAATTTCCCGTTTTCTAACCATGTCCTATCCAGTCTAATGATTTGGTATCCTTCCAACTTATAGTTACCCGTAACATTTTTTTCCTCTAACCAGGATTCAGAACATGTTATGACATCTAAAGCACAATGGTCAAACATGATCTTAAAGTCCTCTACACAGTTTCTTATACTCCTCAGGTTAATATGTGACATATGAAAACCCCAGTCTGTACTGAAACTCTTGACGTCTTTGTGTACTTTAGTCATGGCGACTGTCAATCCCTGAGTGTAGCCCACGTCTTCCTACTATTATTATTGACACTAGCATTATAAGCCCTACCTTGGTTGATGATGATGATAAAAAAACTAGTAAATTAAGAAAAAAGAAAAATTTGGCAGTGAAAACTGCTTTGTTCATTATCATGAGTCTCGGCGAGTGGTTTTGGCACCTAGCACACGGCTCCTTTCTAAAAAAATCTACAAATTGTAACAAATGATTATTACATTTATAAAAAACTGCTTTTACCTTTATGACGTCTTGTCTTGTCTAGTAGTCTTGTAAGAAAAAACTATGCCTGTACTTGATCTGACAGATCCCATACCCCACTATGTTGGCTTATAACTTAACAGAACCAAACTTTGCAACATGTTGGGTTATTGGATCTGTCTCCTCCTCAGCCTTCAACTTCCCTTATCGTACATGACAAGTAAAAGTGAATTCCTCGGACAAGTTTTGTTTATAACATTATATACAAAAGTATTTCTACTTGTTACGAAGCCAGTCAGTGATTGTTACCCTTCTTATCATGCACGACAAGTTTTGGTAAAAAACCCATATACCCATGTGGATCATATTCGCTCTAATAATTTCTCAAACTGGCTTATAACCATATTGGTTAATATTGTCTCTTGTTTTGGCAATATGTGTGGCCCAGATGAGCGCAATTTTCGGAATTAGGTCATCATTGTAATGCAGTCCATCTTGTAGAAATCTGGCGTATTCGTGTTTTTTCCCTACCGTGTTTCTATTGGTGTGGACTACTCTACTGATCCATGGTGTGGTCGTCTTGGCAATTCTATTTAGGAAATTTATACATGAGTTTATACGCCACACGCCTTTATCCATCATCTCCTGTCTTTCTGTCGTTGCATTGGTACAGGTGCGGTTCAATTGCATACCAATTAATGGACTCAGGATGAGACGTTGATCACTGTGGTAATCCATTAAATGTTTATGTATGTATGTAAACTTGTCACACATGGTGAAGACAAATTGATCCTCACTCTCCCAATCGAAGGTATAAGTCGTTCTGCCTCCTTTGAAAGTCGGGCGGTGGGGCGTGTTAGTGTCATTTATTCCTGCCGAGACGTACACCACATCTCCTCTATTAACACGCATGTAGTTATGGGCAGCTATGCTGACCGACTCCAATCTGGCCCCGGGCATTGCATACACATTGATATTATATCCAGTCGTGTCGTACCTTCTTATTTCAGCCTCAATAGATGTATTTAACCTACTATCTCCGAACAGCGCAACCATCGGCGCCATTTTTGGAAGCCTCGTGCGTTGTTTATACAAATGTGTTGGTACAGGTTTTGGCCGAAATTTTCGTATTTATCATATTTTTGGTTCACCCGCTACATTAAAGGGTAAAAATCCCTTGTTTAAACTCGTTATTATCAATTAATATCCCTCAATCGTCTCTGTTGGTTAATAACTTGTATTTTGTGCGATCTCTTGTGATTAATTTGATTTTAAATCCGAAAACAATGTACACGCGTCATTTTCATGTGGAGTTATCACCCGCATGGGGTTTCGTATTTCAAGTTATGAATAAATTAGCCGTATCACATTTCTTTTTTATAAACTACATAACTAACTTTTATATTCGTAAGAAATACTCTCTACAATAATAATCAATCTATTACCAAAGGATTGTTTGGATACTTGATAAGGCTCTGCCCTCCCGGTCATCACTTGTTTTTCTTTTTGCGTCGAGTCTTGGGCGTTGCGTCTGGAGTCGTAGTAGACTTGCCACCTGGTTGCGCGTCCCCTTGTTGATTTTCTTTTTTCTTCTCGTCGTTTGCTTTTTCTGGTTGGGCTTTAGCTGGTGGTGTCTGGGCAGGTGGTGTCTGGACCGGTGGAGGTGGGATTTGTTGGACTGGTGGGGTGTCTTCATGGTTTGGATTTTCCTCCTCAATTTCCTCATCCGTATCAGACTCCGTTCCTGATTCACTGTCACTATCACTATCTGTACCTGAGTCGTCAGAAAGCACATCGTCCCTGAGATGTTCAAGGATCATTCCCAGTTGATTCTCTCCTTTGAGTGTGGAATCCTCAATTTCATGCGCGTCTTTAAGGGCCCAGCCAGCACTCCAATACGTATCTCCTGTGGTGGCCTCATACAGATGACCATCCGTGTTCTTTAGTTTGGTCATGAGTGCATCATCTTGGTACTTGATTCTCTGTATCATTTTCATGGTTGGTCTCCTTCTGACCTCCCAGTCCCTGTTGTCTACTATCTTTGCTGCCTTCCTCTTTGCTTCAAAAGGACAAACCGTTCTTGCAATTTCAGCTGCTAGCATAGCCTGTCCGCTGCAGACCGCCCGTTGGGATTGATAGAGTGCCTCTGCAGTTGCATATAAGTTTCCTTTGAACATAATGTCTACCTTGTGGAAATTTGAAAGAAAGGAGGCGGGCCCTTGGAAAGCAATTCCGTCTTTTACCTTCCGGGTCTTGCAGTCACTTAATCTTCTGCCTTTGGGAAGGGACTCGAGTTGGCTGTAGTTGAAACGTGTGTTGCCCACTATGAGATGCATGCCTCTTTGCTGTGCCTCTCCCCCGTCTGCCCTGATAAATCCTGCAAGTTGACGCATGTCCCTTTGTTTTCGCTGATCACTGGGTGACAGGTCGTCGTTTATGTAGGTCTTTTTCCATCTGTTTTTCTCCCTCAGGTGCCTCAGCCCCTTGAAGATTTCGATCTTCTGCGACATGTTACTCAACTTGAACATGACCGGCCTGGGCCTTTGGTCTCCTTGAGTGAGTCTTCCCATTCTGTAAATCTGGTGGGTAGCCTTGTGGTCGTATGTAGTCTCAAGGTCGACGAGTAAATCATCTATCTGGTGAACAGTGTCCCCATCATCTGGTTCGGGCAATCCTGTGATGATCAAGTTACAGGCCCTTTTTTCTCTATCAATATCAGAGACCTTCTCCTCCAACAACTCGATCACTTTGTCTTGTCTGGCATGCATTGCATATACCTTGTTGACGTCAAGATCCAAGAGTTTGAATTTCCCTTTTTGCTTTTTCGCCTTTTTCACAAGATCTTCATTCCTTTTTTCTAGGTCGTCTCGTTGTTTTTCAAGTGACTCTACTTGATCCTGTAATACCACTACCGCGTCAGCCAGTTTGAGCAAGTCTACTTCTGAGGCCTTTTTAGGGACCTTGAACCTTGCTGTCAGCTTGCCAGCCATGTTGACGTATTATCGCTCACTTATCCAAACCTTGGTATTTAAAACCGGATTATCTATGTGTGAGTCAGCTTATACGTGCCAACAATATGCTGTCAATATCCACTGGTTCTACTTGGAGTTTGTACCTCAGGTAAAGTGAGTACCATTACCTTTATCCATGCGAGTTTGACAAAAATATCGCCAGCCAGGTGCACCACGTTGATCTACGTTGACTTGAAGCAGTGTTGACCCAAAATGTAAAGGGGAAAAAGGAAAAGAAAGAGAAGAAAAAGAGGTACGCATGACTTTTGTTATTATAACTGACACGGACAATATATTTGAACTTGTTAAACGTTGTTAAAATTCTGAAAGGAGTTACCTCTCCTTTCCTAAAGTGAAAAATGCATCCCCTAATGATTGCCTGAATAAGCTATGCGTGGCACAGGTGCGTCCTAGCTTCTGCCTTTACTATTTCATCAAACACAATTAGCCTGTGTCCATCCAATCTGATCCACTTCCTCTCGGTCCCTCTATAGTGTCTACTTTTTAATATTTTCATCCTGCTCAAGGCACTCCTCATGAAATGCATGTCCATAATGAAAATGTGAAGGGAGTACAGCTATTGACCGAGGCAGCACTATCATCTGTATCAAGTAAGGCTTTTTCTATTAGGGAATGCAGCAAGGCATGGTATATATAGTAAAGCCTAGAGGGAAGAAGGCAACCATGGACTTTCTAAGCTTGACCTAAAAGTACTATATAACAGCCCTGTGTTACAATGGTAGACCCCCAACAAGTAGGGGTATTTGTATTGTGGGTATGTATGGGTAGAGGTAGGGGGCACAAGAGGGGGGTTAGAGTAGGGGGTGCTGCATTCTTGAGCAGACCCAAAGGAGGTAAATAATTAGCAGAATCATTACCCAGCACAATAGGACCAACCCCAGGGAACCATCACCAAATCGTCCCCCCTTCAATGATCTGTAGTAAAGGGTATAGGGATAAGAGGGTTGGGGGAGGAAGAGGGGGTAGTGGGAGGAACGGGGGTATTATCTAAGAGGATTGAAATGTTAAAGAAGGTATAGGGGTTGTGGTGGGGTAATCTTAGGTTGATGAGATTGGGGTGGTGGTGGGTGGGGTGCCATACTTAAATTTGGGTTTGGGATTTGGTATTAAAAGGCAAGGGATCAGTCTGTGTGTGTGCTGCCATGATAAGCCAAGAAGGAGAGGCTGATCTCTAAGATAGGCTTTTTAGGGAGCTGGAATGAAGAATGGTGTCACGATGAGTAATGCAACTAGATCTGACAGCCTTGTGGAGAAGCGATGGGAAGATGGTGGAGGAATTGGCATATGAGGAAATGGAAGATGCATAGAGAGGAATACAGAAAGTAGGGGGGGGATAATTAAGGAGATGGCATATGAAGAGAGAGAGAGAGAGAGAGAGAGAGAGAGAGAGAGAGAGAGAGAGAGAGAGAGAGAGAGAGAGATATTCTCAGAGAGACAAACAATCAGGGACAAAGAGAGAGACAGACAAAGACAGACACAGACAGATATACTGAGGGGAGAGGTAGAAGAGAGTTCAATTCAATGCAAGATACTTCAATGCAAAACAAATGCGGCAATATGCAGCAAAGCACAACAAATGCAGTAAAGTGCAGCAAAATACAGCGAGAGTGACACATCGGAAGAATAATGAGTAGAGAATGACGGAAATCAGACATAATTATACAAATTACTAAGGCAAGGAAGGGAACCATAAATACATTAGATCCTTCCAGGAATAGGGGCAGGCAGGTAATATGAAGGTAATGCAAGTACAACAAGGAAGAAGCCATGCAGGCAAACAGATAGTAACAGAGGCAAGGGTGCAGCTGATTACTTGTAGCCGTACATATACACCAGGGAGGCAGGAGGAGGAGACCATTAACCCTTGAAGGACAGCATGCTGCCTTCATGTTAAATCATTGCCGCAATGGGCCATTCCAGCGCCTACGAGTAACTCGCTGGGTCATAATTGGTACATCGATCATCGTGTGTCAACCCTGTCGCGTCGTCTTGATGCATGAATGCAGCATCGGTGAGTTACTCCCTCCCCAACCTCCTGATCCAATGCACCATATACCAACACAAGGACAGTATAGTGCATTAGGGTTAATATTACCCTGTCCTTAAAGGGTTAACTGTGTGTACCCCCCAGGCCCCACCTCCTGTCCCCACACCCTCAGCACTGACGTCCAGGGACGAGGCTAATTCACAGACTGTCTGAGAGTAATTGGTTTCTCACACCCTCCCACCTGGCGCCCCCCCCCCCTCCCACCCACCAACCCACCTGCTTCTCTTTTACCCCACCCCACCTCACACATGTATACATACTGTTACCCCTCTTCACTCCCTCCCTGTGGGAATGCAGGGTGGGCCCTGTTGTGGGAATGGGGGTGAGGGTTGTTGTGGGGGTGGGGTGGGGGTTGTTGTGGGGGTGTGGGGTCTCTGTCTAGGCCTGTCAGTCCCTCTGCTACCACTTTAGGTTGCATCGGGGTGTGGAAGTAATGACATTATGTTGATGTTAAATAGTGTGAAATTGTATTTTATAAACTCTTCGGCAATGCCATAGTTATAATACTTCCCTCATATTTGACTGTGTCGTCTATTATGGTTACAGATTAAATAAAGGGAACAATTCATCAGAACCTCCCTCTGTCCTCTTCGAAACCCTTCCAATATAGAAACGTATTATAGGGGCCCGCTGATTATGTCTTTAGACATGTCCACTATTTATATTGGTTCTTTCCCTTGTGCATACATCATATATGTATGTCATGAATATGTGATTACTGTGCATGTTATATCTTACTCAATAGCTCAGTATGTTAACTGCAGTTCCAATCCTCATGAATTTGTCTTTATTGGAAATGCAATTGCTATCCATGATCACTTGAAAAATGTTCATATGCATCATCATTTAGTCTTTTTTTCTACATACAATATAAAAGAGCAGTAGGGTAAACTGTCTTTGAGTCGACCATGTACCTTGAGTCAACCACTTTGCCCTGCTTTTAGTGCCAAGTTACAGCCATAAGAATCTGTTGAATTGGTATTTACCCTATTTTCCCTAGTAGAATAGAGGGAGATTCAGCTTTCTGCTACTTTACAAATTTGGGGACACAATTCTTCTTCTCTCTGACGGATGCCTGATATACCGTGTATATTCACCTTTTGCTGTACTTTTTAACCAATGATGGGTAAACTCCAAGCCAACCACCAAGACCCCAGGGCTTTTTGCTTGATGATGGTATCGGTGACTGGTATGTTGTTAATTGGTATGAAATATTTTCTTAAAAAGTATTTATATTCTAGATTGTTACGTTTGGATGAAAAAACAAATTGGTAAAAAGAAAAATTCATATGTGATTACCCAGTCTAGTGAACCTCTGAAAGGGATATTCTTATATGTCAAGGTGGTTGACTCAAGGTACCAACGTGGTTGACTCATGGTACTGGTGCCGACAAATTTAACACCTTTTTTTATGTTAAGCCAATAGGGCCCTAATGTCTTAAGCTAAAAGTTGGGGACCTCAATTTTTATAATGCCTAGGAGTTGAGAAAAAAACCTTGACCATCTTTGGGGGACCCATACTGGTTAGCTTACTACAGTATAGGTCCCAAAATACCTCACAGCTGGAACACAGGTCCAAGTGGTCGACTCATGGGCACTTTACCCTAGAGGTTTATTTCAAAGGCAATTTCTACCTCAATTCTTTCATCACTGCTGGCACTCAGTCTTTCAAACTGGTATGTTTTTTTATGTATACACATGTAAAAAGGTAACAAAGGAATTAGAGCCCCTTGATTCTTATCAGTTCTGACATGTCTGATAGTACTACACCTAAGGGCTACATGATAACAGATGTAAGTCATGATAAGCCATGGCACCTACCCCCCCCCCCAACCCCCACCGCTTCCACTACACACACTCACGTCTACCTGCTAACCACTACACCATGGACCTACAAACATACCTATAAAGGTCGGCATCTTTGATCTTAGTTCTTTACTATGAGGGCTCTTATAGTAGCCACAAGTACTCCCCCCCCGCACCCACCCAGTCTACTCACCCTCTATACAGACACATGCTTCACATGCATTCTCTCCACCCTACTCGACCCTCCCCCCAGGACGCTTATTTCACCCCTTATATTACACAATGATGCAGGTATAAATACCAATAGATTCTATCGTCTTATTTTATGCAAGGAATATCCACATTTTCTCTCCCACCTCCCTTAGAGCTTAGACCGCATGCCCAATGATAACATTGACATTGTAAAAGCTGGCATAAACATGTATGGATACATTACACATTACATCTCCATTTCAAAACTTAGGTTTAGTGTATGCCTAGGGGAAGGGATCCTCCTTGGCAGTTTCTTTTAGTGTATTTACAATGTAACCTGTAAGCTGATCTCAGCACCATCGGCATCGCTAAGAACATATCCATGACGTCTATCGCCAGACGAAGGATCTATAGCTGGTAGGATATTAAAACAGTTGTCAGACAGTATAATGTATCCGATTGTAAAGGAAATGCGAATGATAGAGAGAAAGAAAATTAGCAAAAGAGAGACAGGGGGAAAACATCTTCTGTAGAGATACTGAGACAGACAGAGAAATGGACCGACAGAAAATCGACAGAGACAGAGAGAAGAAAGAATAATGCCCTGACAAATAATCACACACATATAGAAGACAACCAACCATACATGTCCCCATAATACCTACACATTCATGCATATCATAACATACACCCTACACATGTCCCTACCCACATCTGACGCCCAATGTGTCGCCATGGTGACCACAGTGGCGGCCATGACAGCGTTTTCACGCCTCACCTCACGGTGACAGAGAGTTCCATTCACTGACCGGCTGGGACCCGACGGATGCCGAGGTGACACGACTGTGACAGGCAGGCAACCAGCAAGCCGCAATATGGCGGAAGCGATGTGTATTAGAGCCAGGCCACCTCCAGGGGGTTGGGTTTGGAGAAGGGGGCAGGGGTAAGGGTCCTAGGTTAGGACAGGGCAGGTTTACTTGTACAAGAAATTGGTCATTACTTGATTTAGTATTCAAAGAAAACAAGGATGAATAGTTGGATTTGAGGGGGGGGAGGGTGATGTGGACGCCTCTCGAGAGGAATCCAGGACAATCCAATAAAATACCTTGACCCCTCTTGAGGTGCGTTGTAGGATATGAGGGCTTAATTTCCTACTTCTTAAATCAGATATTATATAGAGGAGAGATCCCACCTATTGTATACCCATTATGGTAGAGATGTCATTAAACCGTTGAGAGCTGGACAATGCTTTAATGTGATATATCCTTTGTCGTCGTAGGCATAGGCTAGAGGAGTAGGTGAGAGCGTAGGGGGAGAGGGGTGAAGAACTTGTGAAGAAAACACACATAGAGAAAAAACAGTGTCACAAGGGAGTCAGGTTGCCTCCAGAATGACTCCCTTCTTTAAGGGAGTCCAGGTCGCCCAAGGAAGCCTAGGTGACTTTCTGGCTGACCTAAGGGAGTCACCTGGGGAGCCATATGACCCAGAGAGCTATATGACTCCCCCAGGTGACTCCCTTTATATGGCTCCCCCAGGTGACTTCATTAGGTCAGCCAGAGAGTCACCTAGGCTCCCTTAGAGTCACCTAGGCTTAGGCGACCTGGGCTCCCCTAGAGAGGGGAGTCATTCTGGAAGCAACCTGGACTCTCTTTTGACGCTGTTTCTTTTCTCTGTGCATCAATTTACTGAAGTACCGAGGACGAGTGCCATTTCCCAGCAGCAGTTCCCCGGCGTCCCGCTTGGGGGCGTCATGACAGCCGGAAGACGGGTCACCGGACGCCAACAAAACAACGCCCCCATCCGGAAATGTTCGGAACCCTTTCTATATACCCCTCCACTCCAAGAAGTATGACATCTACCCCCCCCCCCCCCCTCATCCCCAGTCACACTATCTTCCTGCCTAGTTTGCCGTGCCCTCCGTTCACCTCCCCCATGCTATAGCCTATACACACAGGCTATAATTGGCTATACGTTGGAATTCAATGGCTTTCACTCTCAGAGTCAGCCATACATATTGGGGTAAAAGTAACAGGGGTTTGAATGATCTAAAAAAGAACAACCGAATTTATATACAAGAATTTCACAGATATACCCATATAAAAGTCAACCTAAGCCTGTCTGATGTATAATATATTATGATAATCACAATGATGAAATCACTATTCCTATCTTTAGACACCTCTACCTCAATATACCTTGCCCAATCTGACCTTAAGTGACCTATGAACTGACCTTATTAACATCCATGTGACCTGAGTTGACATAAAACCCTTCAAGTCATATGACTAGGTGATGTCAATTTTTTCCTAATAGCTTGGGGCATTTCACTGTCTCGATTTTGAACATGTTCAGGTATTGTGTGTTTAAGAAAGCAGAGGTGGTCTGCCCTTCACGAAATCCTATGTAAAAGTTGCTTATATTCTTGCACCTCTCTATTTTTCGATACTATTCTCGTATTTCTGTGGATCAATGTTCATGATATTAAAATTGTGGTATTTGAGACTCGTGTATGCACTATACTAAATTCAATATTCATCAGAAAACCATAAAGTAACAAGACAAAAATATAGATCTCATAACTTCAACAATATTCCCAGTACCAGCCTTCAACACTGCGACCTATCTAGCTCTTTCTGCCGTGCAGACGTCGTCAGCCATTGTGAATGGTATCAATTCACACAATCCGACTACTCATTTAGAACATGCCATCCCTATAAAAGCCCGATATGAAATATTCACTTGCACTGACGTGATAACGATGAACGATATTGAATATGTTTTTTCAGGACATGCCTTTGTTATGAAACGCCAACTATAGCAGATAAGCACAATCTCAATTTTGTGTGGTGCCAGGTTATATTTCATCAATTCATGAATGCATGCAATGTACCCTACACTATACTGACTCTATGGTCGAGTCAATGGAGGGCAATACCATATTTATAGGGCATAAATTATTCCTGGCTGTTATAATATACCAAGGATGCAGAAAGGAAACAAAGGGCCCCACCAAATACAGGGGAGATTTACCCTTTATCTATTCCTAATATCATTAAGAAATCATTTCATTAGACATGCTTGATTAATGGTGATTTCAATTAATACTGTATCAATCCGCAAGATGCATAATCCCGTAATATAAAGGATTATTCAACACAATACAGATGGTATTCAATTAAAAGTCACAATGGACAATGTTGGGGATGCGGCTGGAGACAGACATTCAAAGGGCAATCACAACCGGAGACACCAGTCAGCAAACCGGAAGTTGGATTTGGCAACGTCATGTATACGTCATCCATTACCTGCCGTTTGTCATAGCCTCCACATGCGCAGGTGGTGTGGCCATACTCATGACAATACGTCAAGATTACGTCACAAACCAAAGCCATAACGTCATGAGAGACATTCTGGTTAACAGGAAGTATTGGCTGTGTCTCACTGAATGATCACCCACAGTGCATTTATAACTGTACATACAACCGGGTTGGAGCAATGGGTAATTAATTAATCAATCCAGTCTGGGTTAATTAATTATTTAATTAACCAGGTTAGTTAAGTGATAGATGTCGTTAATTATTGATATAACCATTGTGGGTGGGGTATGGTGGTACATGGTAGGGGGTGTGGTTGCCCTGTGGTGGCCATATTGGGATGGGGAGGTGGACCCCCAACACCTCACCTTGCAAACAGCACACCTTGCCCTCTTAACCTCTATACCCCCTACTGATGCTCCCCAACACACCTGTCCATTCCCTTCACTTTGACTCATTAACACTAATTAGTCCAGGCCCTTGATATATACCTGGATACTTACCCCCCCCCCCCCCCGCCACACGACTACTTCCACACACACACACACGCCGCCCCCCCCCACCTACGCAAAACCCCACACATGCATATACATGCACATGTATATACCCAGGAGATGATGGTTGCCATGGTAACTAGAGGGATACTGTTAATGGGAACACAAAAAGTACTACCGGTAATTAACCATCCGACTTTGAAGTTTATGTGGACTTATGTAAATGTTGTTTTTTCTTTTCTGATTGGACTTATGTAAATGTTCTTTCTGATTGGACAATGCAATAGCTAATACTCGCGGCCCATCAGTTAGTATCCCTCACCATTTGCTGGTCATTTGCTCGTTCATATAATCTGATTATTACAATCCTGATGAGGCCCATGAAGTCATTATATCAAATAAATGTTATTATATTGAAATTAACGTTAATAGTGCAATGACAGTTTGTGACTTCGTTTTTTCACTTAACCCCTTCCACGCGGTAAGCCAATATATTGCACAAAATTGCATTGAGTTACAGGAAATCCAGTGGTGAAGGGGTTAAACATAATCAATTATATAAATAAATCTAAATATTCTTCCCACTGTATAGGCCTGTATTTCACCCATTTGTTTGGCACTTGCTTGCTATTTTAGTACGTCAAAGCCCATGGAAACAAAGGAGTAATAACATACATTACAGAGGGGTGAAGAATGCCATATTGTTCTAGCGGTTCTGTACTTGAAAATAGTTACATTACACAGTTGGTATATAATGCTCATAGTGTGTACCTCAAGGTCCGATTCTGGGCCCGGTCCTAGGGTGGTGTATGTAAAAGATATACATGCATGATTAGGGGCGTGCAACTATGCTGGCAGAAATAATGATAACGCCAAAAGAAATAAGCTTGCAACACTTCACTAGGTCTCGTCACGGAAAGTTGACAATGTGAATCAATGGAGCCTTTGAGTTTGAGAAACTTTTATTTTTGTGTTTTTATTTTCTAAATTATACTTTTGCTATACTATTTCCCGTGTGGAGGGCATGGACTTGTGGCATGCATTATATTGCAGCAAAAAGCATGAAACGAGACATTTATTTGATTAAGCTGGACATTTATTTCATAACATGCTGGTATTTGTAGAACTTTGAGAGGGAGGTTGGTGAGGGGGGGGGGGAGTTACATGGCCACCCCTTTAAGGGCCGCATAGTCATTTGATGCCTTCTACCACCTTGTGGTCAGTCATGATGCATGAATGCAGCCCAGGAGAGTAACTCACCGGTGTCACATGAATGCATCATGCCGACTACGTATTATACGTGGTTGCTATATGTATGTATCCCTAAGGGTCGGCATGATGCATAAATGCACAGCTGCATGAATGCGTCATGACGAAAATAGCCATAGCATAGTAAAGCATCATGTGGCCCATAAAGGGAAAGGTGCTAAGCTTTGATAGTGCAGTGTGTGTGAGGGGGGAGGGGGGGTAGACCCTGCCTACGTGTAGCGTATTTTCTATTTGTTCCCGGCATGTTTGCTTTAGAACCCTACAAACGGACCCGTAACCAGCGGCAGAGAGTATCTCGGGAGTGAAGGTCACTAATAAAGGTTGCCTAAAGTCGCCTAGGTCAATATAAATACCCAATATAAATAGAGGCGACAGGTTTCACATGTAAGGTATAAAACAGTAGAAAATCACTTCATTGAAGTGAATTGAGACTTGCATGAGTATACACTGAACCACACACCATGTTCATGTTACACACCACCCAATACATGCATTGTACAGGCTCTCATTAAGAAATGAATTACCTGGTATACATTATAATAGCTCGTGTTTCACATTGACTTCTAGAACCATTACTTAATGCCATGGGCCATGCAATGCACAAACCAGCAATAGTCATATCAAAACTGGACAAGAAGAATATAATGTATTCCCTCACTGACAAATGGTTGTCCATCAAAGCAATGCATAAACTAATAACTACATTTGATTCACACATACAAAAAGAATTGAGAATTGAAAATACATGTACTAGACAACGCCAATAAGCGATGTACCGTAAATGTAGGGTCTCAAGGGCAAAACAGAGGATACTCTGGAGATACTCTACTAGTATGTTCAGGTAAGCACGTGATGAACATGTGGATGTATGACCCCCATGTATCTTATGTACCTGCTAAGTTCTGTTTACCGATTCTCATTAAGATAACGCGAGATAACACGAGATAAGGTATAGCTCCCCATGTTCTTGGGTTGCAACAGATAACACACCTTATACATGGTACGAGATATCACGAGATAACGCGAGATACGGCGAGAGGGCTTGTCAGGTCACATGTGATGGAATGTGGGTTCCCCGGATGTAGTTTCATGTTTGGAGTAAATGTAGCGTTTAGCCTTTTGAAGTACTAGTGTGCACAGTTCAACCCTTTCTCCTCTATTTTCTACATTATACTATTCTACTCATTATGTGTTTCATGTTTTCTTTTGTGTGGCGATCACCCAAAGCTTATTTCGTAATTTGTAAGCTTTTATCATTGATTTATTCCTCTCCAGTTATTCTATAGTTATTCTACTTATTTCTGATTATTTCTATTTATTTCTATATTTTATAAAACATTCTTTACTTGCAACAGTGTATATCTAACCCTGACAAAGATCCATGGACCCTGCTAAAAATATATCAAGCATTCCTCTCTACCATAAACCTACATGTACTATAGCCAACATGTACTTATACAATGAAGACTTCCCACGGGCATTAAACGCTATAAAGCGGTTCAATGTCGCTGATTTCTAGATCAGAGAACCGCATTATGGACTTATCCTAATTCCATTCTCCTTAATCAAATGGCTTTAAGCACATAATACTAGCAGGAGGCAAAAAGGTAGCAACCTAAGAGGTCAATATAAGTGCATGGGATCTAAGAACCAGGGGGCCTGGATTTACTTGACTGCCCATGCATACAGAACGAACCCCAACTATGTGTACTTGAATCCCCCATTCCCCCTGTGAAAACAAAAAGACATGAGAACAGACAAGAACTTGTCATAGGGGTAAAAACAGAGTGCGTTGAAGAAGTGATGGGATTTTAAAAACAAAGAGACAAATTAGTTTAAAACGAGATGAAAGCATGAGAGATTTGTGGAAGTGGGGGGAGGACCTGAGTTAAAACACTAACACGCTTATTTAAAGCAGGTTGGGGATGAAAATACTAAAAGGGGGCTGCACAATGTACCACATGCATGGGGCATAAGAGTGCGGATGGAGGAAGGGGAAGGGAGTGAGGGAGGATGAAGGGGAAGGACGGCAGAGAGGAAAGAGAGCAAAGGGGGGGGGAGGGGGGAATAGGATAGAGGGAGGGGACAGAGACATATAGGGAAGGAAGGAAGGGGATGATAGAGGGGAAGGGAGTAATAGAGGGGAAATAAAGGATGGAGGGAAAGGGGGGGTGCAGGTGAAAGAATGAGGAATGAAGGAGGGAAGGGGGGGATGGGAAGGCAGGAGGAGAGAGGGAAGGGCAGAGATGGAGGAGGGTCTAGAGAGAGTGGGCATGAGTGATACATGTAGATAAAGGGAGTGCAGGAGGAGAGAATTACCACACAGAGAAAAGAATAGAATCACGGTGACTCCCAAATGGGAATCTGGACTCGACCACTGAGGTAACTCTCATCACAACTCTAAAATGACTCCCAGTCATCAGGGAGTCTTAGAATAGGTTGTCATTATAGAGTTATTAGAGAGTCCTTCTAATGTTAAGGAGTCACTTTAGAGTCCTGGAGAGAGTAACCTCAGTGATCAAGTCGGGAGTGACAGTGATGCTACTTCTTTTCTCTGTGCATATTATTGATGAGACAGAGCCTTGTTATAGGCAATGACGTCCCCGAGGAGCATCCTTGCTATAGGGAAGTATTGGGGTAGGCTGTATGCTATTTGAGTACAGTATAGGAGCAGAACCCCAGTATATATACCTATATGTACACATGGCAGACTGGGTTAAGGAGGGGAAGTCAAACAGTCGTCCTTAAACACCTTAACCCACCCCCACGGCGCCCCAAATACCAGCGTTAAGAGACCTTAATGGGACTTAATGTGTTTTGTATTTGACCATCACCATCAACCTTATACTCCTACCCCTTCCCTTTTCCACACATCCCATCTATAACTTCAGGCTATGTACTGTAGTTTTCTATGGAGGACAGGGGGTAGATCAGATCTACTGGCTCTCACTCTATTTGCCATAGCTAAACCCATATAAAAGCATGGTATAGAAGTTAGACCAGGTTTACCTTTGGTGGCACTGGGGATGTGAGAGTGGGCTATAAGGTGTGTACTCCAGGTAACCTGACTCCACATGGCAAAGCATGTCTCACTCTCATTCCTCTGCTTTACTTCTAAAGGTGCTGCACTAAATGCAATGCTTCATGCATTCCATAGCAGCAATTTCAATTTGCAACCTACCACATTCTGCATTATTCTTAGTCTTTGGATCAATGTGAAACACATAAAGGACAAACTGACTTCACCTATCAAAGCTGAAAATGCTGTAAATACAATACTTCATGCATTCCATGTCAAAAAGTTAAATTTTGTAACCTATAATTCATATATATATCTTATAAGGGAGTGCTCATTTTTTAACAACAGGGGGGGGGGCGGTGAGATTTCGCGCGGAGCGCGCAAATTTTTTTCACCCCCCCTCTAGAGGGTCGAAATTTTTTAACCCCCCCCTGGCAGGCCGAAAATCGCGCGCGTTCGCGCCCCTTTGTAGCATAGTAACGCGCAGGCTTTTCCCCTCAAAACAGGTTGAATTTTTTTGCCCCCCCCCCAAGAGGGGTCTGAATTTTTTACCCCCCCCCGGTCAAGGGGTCCAAATTTTTTACCCCCCCCCCAAATCCACCACCCCCCCTGTTGTTAAAAAATGAGCACTCCCTAACTGTTAAACCACGGTTTTCCCACACCTTGATCTTCTAATGAATGTCAAGTTATCCATAGCTCCGTTTTCAATTTGAGTTATATATTTGAATGTAAATTTCAAGTAAAACTAGTAAACTGAATTGTATAGAACTCGTCTTCCTTGTTGTCAACACTCACCCAGACTTTCCCTATGTCTATTTAAGAAACCCCAGCATAGCCCTTATACAGATAATGATATATTCCCTCAGAACCCACCTCCCCATTGCCCAAACACTATGAAGTTACCCCTAATATTCCCTCCCCTTGACTGGGCACATTGGACTTTGGTCACAGTGAATGATCCCTATTTACTATGGAGTCTCTGTGGTCAGCAGACCATGACAGCCACTGACCACACAAATATAGCTACCTCAACTTGACTGTCTGTCTGTCTGCCAATACTCCCCCCCCCCCCCCCACTCTATCTCTACCCCACTCCCTGTGACTGCCTTTGCTGTCAGAGTCTTTGCCTTCTGGACCACGTGGGTGTTTGTTCCATCAAATATGTGACAGCATTATGGTACTATTTCAACCAATATATTTCCTGTTTTCCCTATGAAACTATTTCATAATATAACTCCTCATACATCCTTTCATCACACAGCCCTAACACTCCCACCCCAGTTGTTCTCTCTCAGTGTATCTCTGCTTTATTGGCCACATGGGGTTTAGGTTCATCATTTGAGGGATGGAGAAGTAGTATACCATTTTCCAAATGAATCTGTGTTGGTTTTCTTTCATGAACTAAAAAAGTAGGCATTTCTATGAAATCATACTATCAAAATAGTTCCACAAATTATCTAAAGGAAAAGGCCAACTATTCTGCACATAAAGGATGCCATAATGCCTCAGACAACCATGGAATGTCCTGTGCAGGTATTGTTCTTACAATACCTAAAGGACATAGCTGCTAGATAAATAAAATCTTCATCGATTTTTTATATTATGCTCACTCTCTTATAATCTAGTTATACATTTCTAAAAACTTGAAAATCTAAGAAAATACAAAGAGATTTTTGCAGGAATGCCCCATCTGACCATCACTTATCTAGTATGCACAGAATACCCTTTGGTCGTGTACCTGCCTATATATTAGGTACTGTATAGATGCCCTTCGGTTATACCACTACCACCATAAACCTCACAATATAAAGGAAAGGTGTATGGGATTTTAATGGGACTTTGACACTAATTAGGAACACTATCTCTCCCTTTCCCCTTTACTCATCCTGTCCAGAATACCAATCCCCTACCTATACCCCTACCCCTACCCACCACCACCTCCATGCCCCACACCTGGGCATGATGTAAGACTGTGTAGGTGAGTGATAGGTCTATGTCACCCCCTACCCCCATACCTGAGACTTACCTGTCAGTTTGCTAACCCCCTCATCCCCTACACCCCCAATGCTCACCTGCATATTGCCCTTCTTAGGCCACTCTCTGCACACCTCCCAAAACACCCTCTCCATTACAGAATACCCCCTACATTAGGGGTATAAAGTACATAGAAAGGGCACCTTCCTCCTTTGCTAATGGTGTGTCATCCTTATGCTTTATGGGGAACAATGAGGTGGATTATTTGGATTTTTCTTGGGTCATTAGCTTTTCGCAACCCTTTACAAATATTTTCAGGGTTTATAAAAGGGTAGTTAACATAAAGCCAACGCTAACTGACTGGGGGTATAGGGGCGGTGGTGGTGGTAGGGGGGGGGGTCATGCCGGGGGTGGGAGTCATCTTCCCGTATGTAATCCTTATGCTTTATGAAACACAATGCAGTAGATTATTTAGATTTTTCTTGGGTCATTACCACTTTTTCATCCCTTTGCAAATATTTTCAGGGCTTATAAAAGGGTGCTTAAAATGAGACCAAACTAACTGACTATAGCATTGTGCTTACTTCCTCTCATTGTTGAGATCTGAGACATGGTGGTGTGGGGTAAGCTTACGATGGCGTCAACATGTGTTACATAGTAAGCCCCCATGGATGGATGTCATTCAATAGACTGGACCACCGTCTCCATTCCCTTTTGTTGTCGTGACCCAATGCACTGCTATTCGTCCCTTTTCCTCTCTAAAGGTACCCCCTCGGACCTACCATCTCTGGTTCTACTCCCCACTGAAATGTGAATATCAATGTCCCTGTTTCCCTATTTGAATGCCTCTCCTTGCAGTTTCTCTTTTATCTGTCTCTCTTTCTGCATTTCTTCCCACTCTTCCTCTCTGTGCCTGTCTCTCAGCGTCTCTATCTATATGTGTCTTACATTCTCTTCATGAATATTACTTTATTCAAACTGATGCTGTGACATTGCCCTTAAACTACTCTTATCCCCAGGGATCACCAGTCCCCAGCCCCCAGGCCCCTTTACCCTTTGATATAGCTCTCAGTTCGACCATGTTACCCCCGGATGTTACCTCCACCTCATCTGCTTCCCTTGTCGCTGTACCCAGCCTTTCCCCCACCTCAGGACCCGAGCCTGGGGACAATTCCTGTCAGCTGACGTCCAAGTCCCTGCCCGGGGCGGCACGGTCAGGGCCAGCTGTTAACTGGACACGCCTTTTACTGACCTGGACCACCCCCCCCCCCCCGCCACACACACACACAGCATTATAACCCTTTAAGAGCCGCATATTGCTAAATGATGTGCTGTTACCTTTGTCGTTATAATGTGTGACATCTATATACCATGCACGCATGGCTATTAAGGGTTCATGTAGTATCTTGCGCACCCTACAGGGTTTATGATACACTCTCGTGTAGTCGGTTATGATACATTAATGAAGGACACTCAGCATGGCTGCATCCATGCATCATGACAATACAGGGCATAGCACTATGCGCACCTTCAAGGGGTAGACAATGACCCCCCCCCCCCCCCCCCACCCACCCACCCACCGACACTCCGACTCCTCCCCACTCCTAAATACTCACATAAGTCCCACAAATCTTGTCCATGTGCTCATTTTCAGCTTAGAACTGTGAGAGACAATGGGGATTTTATGTGAAACTATAGCTGTATATCCTTTAACGACTGGATCTGGGAGTATGAATCAAACACCAGTATGGCTAATCGTTGTATGGTCTGTTCAGTCTAAAAGAGATTTGACATTATCATAGAAGTTTCTCCATGTTTGACTTTGCTTAAACTTGCATGTTAATCTACATTGTACTGGTGATTATAGTTAGAGTTAGACTAGTAAGTTAGAGCAACTATCAAAAGTTATAATATTATGATTTCATGGACCTGTACAGTATAATAAGTGTCCGTTTATATGCACATGTTTATACATCATAATTATAACCTGTTACACAGTCCATTAATTTCTGACGTACAATCTTGTGATCCAATTGGGGCTAGTTATTTATAGAAGTTTTATTCTAATACGATGTAGGACCAGTACCCAACACATTACCCTAGAAGTACCCCCAAAACTTTCTATCCAGAGTCAGAATTGCCAGCCAATAGCGCAGTCCGACGCATGCCTACAGGTCTGTGACAACAGAGGACAAAAACAGATAACATCTCTTAGGCCTACTTATAGCCCCAGGGGGCCAAGCGCCCCCCAAACCCCCCAAACCCCAGACCCATTGTCCCTGACGTCACATGGGTCTATGCCGGACAATTATCCCGTCATCATGACGTCATGATGACGTAACAAAGATGGCGCGAGCAGCGGTGGAGTAAGACTTTAAAGCTCTTCCGGAAATAAAGGAAGTTGGGCGTTTATTGTTGGCGTTCAATGCGTGTGGCTGAAACAGGCCCGTTGTAGAGGGTCTAAGGGTGTGCCTGTGATGCTGAGACTAAGGCTTGAGTTAGCCCCTTAACCCTTTAAGGACCGCATATCCCTTTTAAATCTGTTATGCCCTTTGTGCATGCACATGATGCATAATGGAGCTCTGATGCATGAGTCTTCTCACCAGGCATGCATTCAAGCATCATACCGACCCTGCTGGGTTGATACAGTCATGAACTACATGGCGTGCCATGCCACATTGTTAAAGCAGTATGCAGCCCTCATAGGGTTAAATGGTGAATTTGGCGGTGTTTGAGGCTTGTTTGAAGCTGAGTGCACAGGCTTGGGTGAGGCTTATACAGTAGGCCGAGGTGATTCTTCACTGTGTGTTTTATAAACTCTCCTCAAGTGTTTGGGTTAGTGTCCGTTACATGGGGTA
Source organism: Harmothoe impar (assembly GCA_947462335.1). Lineage (NCBI taxonomy): Eukaryota > Metazoa > Annelida > Polychaeta > Phyllodocida > Polynoidae > Harmothoe > Harmothoe impar. Next base: position 43,545,092 of record OX381717.1, on the reverse strand, counting down.
CCCCTGTCTTGTATAGTATATATTATAGGTTTGTGGACCCTGGATTTTCTGGGTCACCACATTATATAGACATTAAAGTTCTACAGTAAGGGCATAATATTATGTTCTATCATATTATCTTCTCCTCCTTTCTTAGCCCTTTGTGTTTCTACTTTAAATTCTATCATTCCTATTTTGACATGGACCACAGAGACACACTCTGGCAAATTAAACTACCTTTCTGAATAGACTCATGAAATTAGTAGCCATTGTTCATATAATATGAAGCATCTCAATACAGACTTTAACTAGTGTGAGTTGACTAAGTGGTCAACATGAGAAAATTGGATACTTGTTTTCAATATCCAATGTCTCTTTAGCATTATCCAATGTCCAGTGTATGGACACGGTCAGGTTTTCTACATTACACCCCTATCACAGGCTATCCTTAATGCCATATAGTTCTGAGGGCAGTTCTGAGTACATTGTTTTATTGTGGGTCGTTGACAAGTGTAGTCTGGGGCAGTCTCTTGTTATCTGACAGTGCCCATTCAGTTGGGGGTGATCACCAATATATACATATATGTTACCTTTGAGGGTCGCGTATACATAGTGCTTTAATGCACCAACATGAGGCATGTTGGGAGGGGGGGGGGGGGTGTCTGCACAGATCAAGGACCAACCATTCATCTATTAATGTAAGGCAATAGACACCCAACATTGCTAGAAGTTGTCTAGCTGAGAAGTAGAATCTACTGTAGTTGTACAGTATATGCTACAGTAATAATGCAGATGGGCAGTAGAATATACTGTTGGTTTACAGTATAAAAGGACGTACTTTTGGTTTCACAATTTACAGCGAAGGATTGTGAGAAGTTTTGATGGATGGTCCCATCAATCAGTGATCAATCCATCAAAGGATCGAAGAACATGGCAAACCACAAACAGCAGCAAACAAGGGATGGGTGAAGCACCGCTAACTAATGTGAGGATCACCAAATACTTAAGATAAGTCCAAGAGATAACCATGACCCAACAGTCCATGAGTGGACATTAATAATAATTATAAGTAAGTAGGCGACATCACTGTCATAATGTAAACTACTTAAAAAGTCTAGACTGTAGTCTGTAGTAGGGGAATGATCTTCGATCAACAACAAAGGGTAGGAGAGGCACCCCAACCCCCCCCCCCCTACATTTACGTTTTTGTGGGCTAAAAAGGAGTGAAATATTTCCCATATCAACCAACATCCATGCACTTTTTAAATGTTGACCCCTCCCTATCAAAGCCTAGATACATACAAACAGACGCCTAAAGCTAAACTTTCCCTGTTCCTGCCCAAGCCTAATGTACTACAGGAGCAAGTCTAGCCTGGAGCTACCCAACAAATACCAACCTGGGACCTTAGGGTGGGGGGGGGGGGGTCTGAAGAGGGGGGGGGTGCCTCCTGGTCAGATAAATCACCTGGAGATACGGTGGGGCGCCACCTGGTGTACGTAGTATCACCACAGAGATAAGGAGGAACGCCGGGGTTCACTTCCGGCGAGGCTTATCTCACTTTAATCAAAAGGCAGTAGCCTTATGGGCAGGCGATAATAGGAGCAAATAAAGGCCGCGTTATCACTGAATAGGCCGTGTAGTGGTGGAGTGTGGGGAGAGGGTGGGGGAGGGTGTGTGTGGGTTTGGTGTGCGTACTTGAGTACAATGGATATTAGAGGAGGTGGGATGGTGGGTGGGAAAGATAGTGTGTATGTTGGGGGGGGTAGGGGGGAAGGGTCAAAGGGCAGAGTCATAGCCATCAGGATTGCCCTCATTTCGTAGGAAGTGGGTTGTATGCATTTGACCTCAGCTACAGGTAAAAAGGATGCTGATAATGGGAAATTCATCGGTAATGGCTAGCCCAGGATGGCTAGCGCATGCCTTATCTGTTATCTATGATGAATATAGATACCTGTGCTGCAATTAACATAATGGCAGAAATGGCTGTACATGGTATGATAGGCCCTGGCCGAGGCTGAGTTGGGAATGTAGGGCTCCCCAAACCCACGCTACAACCTCAAAAATGAGCAGTAGCTAGCATAAACCCTATAAACCCTCCCACCTGCCCAACTGCCCACCTGTCCACCATGGTTTAACGGTTAAGGTACATAGCCATAGGTTAGAGGGGTTGGTTGTAACAATGGTGGGATTACTGACCTGCTAATAATAAGTTCATTAGGGACACACTGGGGTCTAGCCTATCCTAAGGCTCAAATGGGGGATTTAGGCTTGGCTTAGGCTATGGGATTAGTGGTCTGTGTTTTTAAGCTGGCGGTCAACACTGCTGGATACAACCCCGCCTACATGCATGCACATCCCATAACTATGGGTTAGGGAACATTCACAAATGACAGCACCTATTTATAGGGACCTTTTTCAAGACCCCCCCCCCCCCCCCGCCACGTCACTATTTCGATCAAATCAGCCGATAGAAATGTATGGACCGGGTCAATATGTTTCGTCACTAAACTCGATGACCTCCACCAAGCCGGTGATGTCATTAATTTTGTGAAAGTTCCCTTTGTAGATCTGCTGTGCCAAACATGGTAGTTCTGCGCAGGTGCAATGTATGTATATGACAATGATACGCAGCACACGGTATAACAGTTTCTGTGTTACAAATAATGTCAATCATGAGCAAAAACGGACCTCCATTCATATTGGGAATACATACAAGACAAAAGGTCAGGAAATGTGAAGGTAAAGTCTCACTATTTCCAGATCTATCTATTTTGGGAATTTCTAAGAATTGTTATTGCACTGGCATTTTCTGTGATGTGGGGTGCATGGGAAGTGTTACAATAATGTTGGTATATTCCAGGTTAAATTGAGTGGATTAAGTTCTATTTATTCTCCCAAAGCCTAATTAAACTAGGTCAAGCCCTGAAGCCTGTGCTTAAGCCTAAGGGAGTGCTCATTTTTTAACAACAGGGGGGGGGGCGGTGAGATTTCGCGCGGAGCGCGCAAATTTTTTTCACCCCCCCCTCTAGAGGGGTCAAAATTTTTTACCCCCCCCCGGCAGGCCGAAAATCGCGCGCGTTCGCGCCCCTCTGTAGCATAGTAACGCGCGGGCTTTTCCCCTCAAAACAGTGTAACGGGTTGACTATAAAGTCTAACTGTTATTGTTGTATATCTATTGTATGTTGTATGATGTAAGACAACACGGTTCTATTGTGTTTAATAACTGTTTTATTCATCTAACTAGTGTCGTCGGTTCGTTACATACACCGACTCCTCTAGTTCGGTTATATATACGGTAGTGTACTGGTACCACCTTCGGTTACCGTCGGTAGTTGTTACATAATCATTTTTACATAACTAAACCTAACAGGTGGCGCTGCTAGTACGGTCACGTGGCTACGCAGCGCTGTATATAAGACGGCTGCTTCCCCATTGGAAGTCAGTCAGGTTTGGGACTGTCGTGACATGACCACCCTGTGCTCACGGGCTTAACTCTATGCTATAGGGTTGCCCACTGTATTATATATCTGTTCTGATCTCGTATATCCGCTGGTTATACTTGTACTATAATACCCAAGAGTTACCTTTACAATAAAGTCGCCGTATATTAAAGTCTAATTTACCTTGTCTGGTTTTTGTACTCAAGTGTTACATACGTAGTAAGAGACCAACTACATTGGTGCCGTGACCACTTGACGAACCGACCATTGATAGGGTATTAAATAGACTTACAGTATATGGATTACCTATACGATTTTGTCAGCTCGTTCAGCGGCAGGACTAAAACCCCTGCTGAGGAACGTGAGGAAGCCGTACAGAATGTACGCTTCTTCACAGGCAAATCCAATAGGCGGGAGGGCCGGGCAGCCTTGCAGGTGCCCGGGGACGACCTCTCCCAAGAAGCAATAGGTGATCCTATTGTGGAAGCCTTTACCAAAGGAGAGGATGGGGAGCAATCTCCAATCCCAGGACCCTTTGATATAAGCTCCAGGAGATCGTTGGACTCCCTTTCCACGAATCTTTTCTGTCCTGAGGGTCAGAAAATACCGGGTAGAGAGCCTAAAACTCTCGGCCCAGCTGCCTTCGGTTCTACACCGACGGTAGCGGATCCTTCATTGGATCCAGACACGTCGGTTTTCACTGATGGTGCCACTCCTACACCGAACGGTATGAGGGGTGGCGGGCTATCAAAGAAAACTGACGTGGCAACAGAAGCTCCTGGTAAGGGGTACCCGCCAGCAGTAGATGAGCCATCCAGTTTACCACTGGATGGGGACCTACTAGCTGCCATGGGGATCCCCACCAAGAAAACTGAGTTGCATGAGCTCGCTGAAGCCCGGAGGGAACTTGCTTCCATCAATCAAACTAGGAAGTTATTCCTAAGGGAGGTTGATGAGAAGAAAAAGTTCCTACTGGAACTCCAGAACGAGATGGCTTCCCACAAGGTGGAGGTTGACAAACTTTTGCACCAGAGGGTGTCCGGCGAATGTGAGGTTGCAAGCTTAACTTCCTTGGGAAAGGATTTGAGCACGCAGCTCCACTTAGCCAGACAGGACCTCGCAAGCTTAAGGCAAGTCAATCAGGACCTGAAGACGAAGTCGGAGAAAGTACCACCACCTTCCACGGTGGTACCTCCAGTCATACCCGTACCCAGTGTATACACGACAGTGACACCTTCAAGTGTCCCGCCGCTAGTACACACCACGGTAACAGGTATGACACCTCAGATGGGGGCTAGCTATCTACAGACTCCGGTCTGTGGTGGCGCCTTTGGAGGCACGGCAACACCTCCAGGGTACACCCACCCATCTACTGGTTCAACGATGTTGAACCAGCAGCAGACCATGGTCTCAGTTCCAGTACCGAAACCCAGGGCTAGACAGGGCTTAACTCCTGTCCAGCGGGCTAAGTACGACCGGAACCCGGCTATTGAGAAGCTGGGGACAGACATCGTCCCGCGGGACATCGATGAACTGGATGAACGGTATGCTCCTTTCAACTTTGGGGAGATCAAACATCCGGATGCAGCCCGTCAAAAGGCCATCGATATTCCGCCTTTCACAGGGTCGCCACCCTGGAGAAAGTACAAAGTTCGGTTCAAGGCTATTGTGGAGAGCAATCGCTGGAACAATCAGCAAGCGCTGGTTGCTCTGAAGCAAGCACTCTGCAACGGGCCAGGTGAACCAGCCCTTTTGGCGTTCGAGAGAGTGAAGATCAAGACATTGAGCTCACTTGAAGAAACAGCTGAATGGGCGATTGGGAAGATTGGTGAGCATGACCCAAGGACTCAGCTGCTCAAACGTGTCCAACGCAAGGACGAGCATCTGAGATCCTACGGATTTGCTCTACAAGAACTGATATCCGAGTGTTATCAGGGATGTAGACCTGACACCCCCACTGTCATCCAGGAGTTAACCTCCAGGTTTGTCAATGGAGTCAGAGACACCAATCTCCAGGCATATCTGCGGGAGAAATGGCAGCCGGACTTATCTCTAGCTGACCTTTTTGACCATGCAGATGTGTATGACACCAAACAGGCTGTTTTTCCTAGTGGAGGAGTGTCGGCAGCTCCATCTGTAGCCCCGAAAGGAGCTCAGGTGGTAGAAGCCGCCACAAAACCACCTAAGAAAAAACAGCCCGCCTCTGAGGAGGTGGCGGCAGTAATGCCTGACATGGACATGGAGAAGATGATTGAGGGTTTGTTGCGGAAGCACTTGGAAAAGAGCTCTGCGTCCACTTCTGATTCTGGATCTGGAAAGAGAAGGAAAAAGAAGAAAAAGGACACGAAACCTCAGCCATGTAGACGCTGTCAGAAGATGGGTCATTGGGCTAGCGAATGCAAAGCCCCTGCACCCATCGCTGCTAAAACCGAAAAGGAGACGGAAAACTGAATGGGGCCCATCCTCTTGGCAAGGATGGCGCCCCCACAGTTAGCCATGCCTGTAAGGGATTAGTAGACGGTGTTAACTCTTCCATGAACCAAGGCCGCGCAGAGGCAGAAGGGTCTGTACAACCTGTAAGCGTCTGGCAAGGCGGGGCTGGCAAGGACGAACGGAATCCGGAGGATTCTGTAGTCGCTGGCTTAGAGGAGTCTTGGTTAGAATCAATTGCCCAGAGCAGTGTGATTCAAGACTCCCCGAGCGACCCGTGTTGGGATTATCTCCTGACAAAAGGGGTTGCTATGGATGGAGGGGGAAGCCCGATGCTGACCTCTGAGTGTGTCCCTTTACGGGGACAGCGTTGGTACCTGAGTCTGGTTATTTCCGGGACGCGTGGTGAATTTTTGGTCGACACGGGTGCATCTCACACCTTGGTCGATCGTAGATTCATGGCCCGTCTTTGCAACCAGCCCGAAGCTCCGCTACTAGGAGTAAAGGCTCGGACTGCTACGGGAGATAGTATGCAGACTTATGGCAGAACTGTAAAACCTATGTTGGTTGATGGCAAGACATACTGGATATGTCCAACCATCACCGACATCACTGATGATGGCATACTGGGGATGGACTTTGCTGCTCTTTACGGGGTAACAATGAACACCGCAACGGGCCGACTTCAGATTAAACATCCTTATAAACAATCTGTACAGTGCGTTTTAAGGAATGGTTCTTCTGTGGCGTCAGTGGCACAAGACACAAAGTTGGCAGCAGGGCATGTATCTGATGTCCTAGTCAGCTGCGTGGGAGTGCAGGCCAAACGGCCGGGAATGTTTGAACCAGAAGATCAAAAGCTCTCAGAGTTAGGTCTTGCTGGCTATCATACTTACCTGGCCAACGCTCGTTGGGGGGTGATACCGATGTAGTGTAACGGGTTGACTATAAAGTCTAACTGTTATTGTTGTATATCTATTGTATGTTGTATGATGTAAGACAACACGGTTCTATTGTGTTTAATAACTGTTTTATTCATCTAACTAGTGTCGTCGGTTCGTTACATACACCGACTCCTCTAGTTCGGTTATATATACGGTAGTGTACTGGTACCACCTTCGGTTACCGTCGGTAGTTGTTACATAATCATTTTTACATAACTAAACCTAACAGGTGGCGCTGCTAGTACGGTCACGTGGCTACGCAGCGCTGTATATAAGACGGCTGCTTCCCCATTGGAAGTCAGTCAGGTTTGGGACTGTCGTGACATGACCACCCTGTGCTCACGGGCTTAACTCTATGCTATAGGGTTGCCCACTGTATTATATATCTGTTCTGATCTCGTATATCCGCTGGTTATACTTGTACTATAATACCCAAGAGTTACCTTTACAATAAAGTCGCCGTATATTAAAGTCTAATTTACCTTGTCTGGTTTTTGTACTCAAGTGTTACATACGTAGTAAGAGACCAACTACATTGGTGCCGTGACCACTTGACGAACCGACCATTGATAGGGTATTAAATAGACTTACAGTATATGGATTACCTATACGATTTTGTCAGCTCGTTCAGCGGCAGGACTAAAACCCCTGCTGAGGAACGTGAGGAAGCCGTACAGAATGTACGCTTCTTCACAGGCAAATCCAATAGGCGGGAGGGCCGGGCAGCCTTGCAGGTGCCCGGGGACGACCTCTCCCAAGAAGCAATAGGTGATCCTATTGTGGAAGCCTTTACCAAAGGAGAGGATGGGGAGCAATCTCCAATCCCAGGACCCTTTGATATAAGCTCCAGGAGATCGTTGGACTCCCTTTCCACGAATCTTTTCTGTCCTGAGGGTCAGAAAATACCGGGTAGAGAGCCTAAAACTCTCGGCCCAGCTGCCTTCGGTTCTACACCGACGGTAGCGGATCCTTCATTGGATCCAGACACGTCGGTTTTCACTGATGGTGCCACTCCTACACCGAACGGTATGAGGGGTGGCGGGCTATCAAAGAAAACTGACGTGGCAACAGAAGCTCCTGGTAAGGGGTACCCGCCAGCAGTAGATGAGCCATCCAGTTTACCACTGGATGGGGACCTACTAGCTGCCATGGGGATCCCCACCAAGAAAACTGAGTTGCATGAGCTCGCTGAAGCCCGGAGGGAACTTGCTTCCATCAATCAAACTAGGAAGTTATTCCTAAGGGAGGTTGATGAGAAGAAAAAGTTCCTACTGGAACTCCAGAACGAGATGGCTTCCCACAAGGTGGAGGTTGACAAACTTTTGCACCAGAGGGTGTCCGGCGAATGTGAGGTTGCAAGCTTAACTTCCTTGGGAAAGGATTTGAGCACGCAGCTCCACTTAGCCAGACAGGACCTCGCAAGCTTAAGGCAAGTCAATCAGGACCTGAAGACGAAGTCGGAGAAAGTACCACCACCTTCCACGGTGGTACCTCCAGTCATACCCGTACCCAGTGTATACACGACAGTGACACCTTCAAGTGTCCCGCCGCTAGTACACACCACGGTAACAGGTATGACACCTCAGATGGGGGCTAGCTATCTACAGACTCCGGTCTGTGGTGGCGCCTTTGGAGGCACGGCAACACCTCCAGGGTACACCCACCCATCTACTGGTTCAACGATGTTGAACCAGCAGCAGACCATGGTCTCAGTTCCAGTACCGAAACCCAGGGCTAGACAGGGCTTAACTCCTGTCCAGCGGGCTAAGTACGACCGGAACCCGGCTATTGAGAAGCTGGGGACAGACATCGTCCCGCGGGACATCGATGAACTGGATGAACGGTATGCTCCTTTCAACTTTGGGGAGATCAAACATCCGGATGCAGCCCGTCAAAAGGCCATCGATATTCCGCCTTTCACAGGGTCGCCACCCTGGAGAAAGTACAAAGTTCGGTTCAAGGCTATTGTGGAGAGCAATCGCTGGAACAATCAGCAAGCGCTGGTTGCTCTGAAGCAAGCACTCTGCAACGGGCCAGGTGAACCAGCCCTTTTGGCGTTCGAGAGAGTGAAGATCAAGACATTGAGCTCACTTGAAGAAACAGCTGAATGGGCGATTGGGAAGATTGGTGAGCATGACCCAAGGACTCAGCTGCTCAAACGTGTCCAACGCAAGGACGAGCATCTGAGATCCTACGGATTTGCTCTACAAGAACTGATATCCGAGTGTTATCAGGGATGTAGACCTGACACCCCCACTGTCATCCAGGAGTTAACCTCCAGGTTTGTCAATGGAGTCAGAGACACCAATCTCCAGGCATATCTGCGGGAGAAATGGCAGCCGGACTTATCTCTAGCTGACCTTTTTGACCATGCAGATGTGTATGACACCAAACAGGCTGTTTTTCCTAGTGGAGGAGTGTCGGCAGCTCCATCTGTAGCCCCGAAAGGAGCTCAGGTGGTAGAAGCCGCCACAAAACCACCTAAGAAAAAACAGCCCGCCTCTGAGGAGGTGGCGGCAGTAATGCCTGACATGGACATGGAGAAGATGATTGAGGGTTTGTTGCGGAAGCACTTGGAAAAGAGCTCTGCGTCCACTTCTGATTCTGGATCTGGAAAGAGAAGGAAAAAGAAGAAAAAGGACACGAAACCTCAGCCATGTAGACGCTGTCAGAAGATGGGTCATTGGGCTAGCGAATGCAAAGCCCCTGCACCCATCGCTGCTAAAACCGAAAAGGAGACGGAAAACTGAATGGGGCCCATCCTCTTGGCAAGGATGGCGCCCCCACAGTTAGCCATGCCTGTAAGGGATTAGTAGACGGTGTTAACTCTTCCATGAACCAAGGCCGCGCAGAGGCAGAAGGGTCTGTACAACCTGTAAGCGTCTGGCAAGGCGGGGCTGGCAAGGACGAACGGAATCCGGAGGATTCTGTAGTCGCTGGCTTAGAGGAGTCTTGGTTAGAATCAATTGCCCAGAGCAGTGTGATTCAAGACTCCCCGAGCGACCCATGTTGGGATTATCTCCTGACAAAAGGGGTTGCTATGGATGGAGGGGGAAGCCCGATGCTGACCTCTGAGTGTGTCCCTTTACGGGGACAGCGTTGGTACCTGAGTCTGGTTATTTCCGGGACGCGTGGTGAATTTTTGGTCGACACGGGTGCATCTCACACCTTGGTCGATCGTAAATTCATGGCCCGTCTTTGCAACCAGCCCGAAGCTCCGCTACTAGGAGTAAAGGCTCGGACTGCTACGGGAGATAGTATGCAGACTTATGGCAGAACTGTAAAACCTATGTTGGTTGATGGCAAGACATACTGGATATGTCCAACCATCACCGACATCACTGATGATGGCATACTGGGGATGGACTTTGCTGCTCTTTACGGGGTAACAATGAACACCGCAACGGGCCGACTTCAGATTAAACATCCTTATAAACAATCTGTACAGTGCGTTTTAAGGAATGGTTCTTCTGTGGCGTCAGTGGCACAAGACACAAAGTTGGCAGCAGGGCATGTATCTGATGTCCTAGTCAGCTGCGTGGGAGTGCAGGCCAAACGGCCGGGAATGTTTGAACCAGAAGATCAAAAGCTCTCAGAGTTAGGTCTTGCTGGCTATCATACTTACCTGGCCAACGCTCGTTGGGGGGTGATACCGATTTGTAACTCGAGTAGTAGAGAAATCACTCTACGAAAGGGGACGCCTATTGGTAACACCACGCGAGCATATGGGGTAGACTCACTAACTACGGACTTTGTGGAAGTAGGTGTGGTGGCGGGAGACTCTTCCCACGAAGAGGCTCTAGCTAAATCCAACCTACCGAAACATTTAAGGTCCCTGTTGTGTGAGTCACACCTCACTACCCTGGAGAGCGAAATGGTGGCAAATGAGCTGTCGGAGTTATCTGACGCCTTTGCGCAACCAGGAGATCCTCTAGGGCGTACCAATACGGTACAACACCGGGTTGACACTGGGGACGCGCTTCCCAGTAGAATCCCCTACCGTCGGTTACCCATGGCTAAAAAAAGTGCTATGGAGGCTGAGGTAGAAAAGATGTTGGATGAAGATGTGATTCAACCTAGTGAGAGCCCATGGTCAAGTCCTGTGGTGATGGTCACCAAGAAGGATGGTTCCTGTCGATTTTGCATCGACTATAGGAAGTTGAACGGACTCACTAGGAAGAATGCATATCCTCTACCTCGGATAGATGAATGTGTGGAATCTCTGGGTGGGGCGAAATGGTTCTGTACACTAGATTTACAATCTGGTTATTGGCAGATCGGCATGGACCCCCGGGACCGAGAAAAAACCGCATTTTCTACCCATATGGGACTATTTGAGTTCAACGTCATGCCATTCGGGCTATGCAATGCCCCGGCAACCTTCGAGGCAATGATGGAAACCATGTTACGGGGTTTACTTTGGAAAAAGTGCCTAGTATACTTGGACGACATCATCGTCTTCGGTGGTTCTGTGGAGGAAACTCTACAGAACCTCCAAGCTGTGCTGAAACGCATCTTATCATATGGTCTGAAATTGAAACCTTCAAAGTGCAAGCTTTTTAGGAAGTCAGTTGAATACCTAGGTAGAATTGTTTCTGAACATGGCATCATGGCTGATCCTCATAAGATCGAAGTGGTACAGAACTGGCCTCGTCCGATGGACACGAAGGAGATACGCTCTTTCATCGGGTTTTGTTCATACTACAGAGATTTTATACCTGGATTCTCGAGAGTCGCAGCTCCCTTACAAGAGCTGATGATTGGAGAGAAGAAGGCTAAGGCTAAAATAGTCTGGTCCCCAGCCGCAGAACAGTCTTTCAGTGAGTTAAAGAGACTCTTCTTAGAAACACCTGTTTTGCACTACCCTGCACCTGTTGGTAAGTTCATCTTGGACACTGATGCTTCTAATACAAGTATTGGTGCTGCCTTGTCGCAGATCCAGGATGGGCGAGAAGTGCCGCTGGCATTTTCGTCCAACAGTCTAAGCAAAACACAACGTAACTACTGCACAACCAAGCGTGAACTCTTGGCAGTGGTGGTTTACACAAAAAAGTACAGACATTTCCTATATGGTGGGAATTATCTCGTACGGACGGATCATTCATCTCTGCAGTGGCTCCTTAACTTCAAGGACGCTGAGGGGATGATGGGTAGATGGTTGAACCACCTCTCTGAGTTTGGCATGACGAATGAGCATATCATACACAGGAGTGGAGTAGATCATGTGAATGCGGACAGCTTGTCCCGCTATCCTATCCGGAACTGTCACCGTGTAGACTGCCGAGACTGTGGGTCTCACAATGCAGTGATTGCGTCTGTGGGTGCGAAAGTTCCTAACTGGACGTTAAATCACTTGAAGGATGAGCAGCTTGCAGATCCGGCTATTTCGAGGGTGTACTCCTTGAAATTGTTGGGCCTGTCCAAGCCTGTTCGCCCCGCACTTTCGCTGGAATGTAAAGAAGTTAGACAACTGTTAGCTCAGTGGGATAATCTTTTTATACGGAACAGTGTATTGTGCCGCTGGAGAGTGCAACCTGGCAGGAAGAGAACAGCTCAGTCTGTAGTGCCTCTGTCACTCAGACTACAGTTGCTCAATTACTGTCATGGCCACCGAACTTCAGCACACTTTGGCAGACAACGGACTGAGGCAAAGATTAAGAGTAGATATTACTGGCCTGGTATGACTTTGGACATACGGCGTTGGGTAAAGCAATGCCCCCAATGCTGTTTATCAAAGCCTGGACCTGGTATCGGTAAACTACCTCTAAGTCAAGAGCTATTCGGTGTTCGGTTTGCCCGGATCGCTGTTGATATCATTAGTGGTTTCAACACGACCCCCCGTGGGAATACCTGTATGATGGTGGTACAGGACTACTATACCAAGTACGTCCAAGTATATCCGTTGGTAAATCATACAGCTGTTACCTGCGCTGAAGCACTTTTCGAGAATTGGATCCTCACGTGGGGAGGTCCTTTAATGCTTCACTCCGACCAGGGTCGTGAGTTTGAATCTCGACTGTGGGCAGAACTGTGTAGTAAAATACACATCTGCAAGACGCATACGAACCCCTACCGACCTCAATCGGATGGTATGGTGGAACGTTTCAATCGGACGTTGATCCAATGTCTCACGACAATGGTTAATGAGCACCGGGATGATTGGGATGAGCACGCTCGCTATATCTCCCATGCTTACAATGCTACCGAACATGCGTCGACGGGCTGTACGCCTAATATGCTCGTAATGGGTGAAGACATAGTCATGCCAAGTGACATGGTCTATGGCGTGCAGGGACACCAGCTCGAGCAACCCTGCACAGTGATGTTTGTTGAATCACTTCGACAATCATTACGCGAGTCCTATGGAGTAGTAAGGGACAACTTGGAAAAATCTGCTAGTTTGCAGAAGGTGGGCTATGACACGGGCCTTAAACTCCGCCAATTCAAGGTGGGGGATAAGGTCGCGAGATTTAGCACACCAAATTCCAAAGTCAAGACCCTGTACTCCTGGGATGGTCCGCATACGGTTACTATGGTGGTTAGTGAAACTACTGTAGTAATACGGTTGCAAAAAGGGACTCTCACTAAATCACATGTGGCTAGACTCCGACCTTGGTATGGAGTCCCATATATAGATGACGGTGAAGATTCCCTCGGTGCTGGTCGAGTACCAGCACCAACCGACCCTGCGCTACCGAAGATACCGAAGGCAGGACCAACGGTCATACCGTCGGTACCGACGGTAGCGCGCCGAAGGGGTCGTCCTAGGAAATTACCGATTGAACCACAGTCGTGTGTTACCAAGCCCAAGCGCGGTAGGCCTCGTAAAAAAGGGTCAGCTGTGCGTAAAGGACTAACCGTAGACACCGGTAAACAAAGCAAGGTGATACCTCCGGTGTCATCATTGCTGGACATACCGGTACAAGGTCTACGGAGGAGCACACGTGTCAGAGAGCGAGATAAAATTGTGTAAACATTTTTTTCTTACCTTGTTGACGACATTTAGCTGCTGGCTTGATTGAATTTCCATGGACAGTTCCGTACTGGGCCGGTGGTCATTGGCCCGGTACTCGATCACCAAAACACAACGAGAAGAGACGGGTTATCCGGTGTGGTTATCCGTTGGAGGTAGAAAAGCACGTGTTCAGGGCGGGTGGCTGGCTTTGCCGATTAGTTCTAAGTATGGGACTAGTTTTGACCACATATTGCTTAGCAACACGCTGCTGTGTATATCCTCTAATGCCGGTATATCATTCCCGGGTTATCCGGTGGCTACGCCACGAATATTGTAAACAACAGTGAGAGTTCCCACCGTCGGATATGCCAGGCGTGGGAAGGGCGCTGCCCGCGTCACCTGATCGATTTCTCCCGCCAAATGAGCCGTGAGAAATTGGGTCACCTCGGCGCGCCTTCGGGGCGCGACCTCTGATTGGCTGAGAAGCCGGTCAAGGGGCGGGGTCACGGGGGACGGGTGGGGTATATAAGCCCCACAGGCAGCCAGGCTTCTTCAGATCAACACGTTTGCCCGTAGGGTAGCGTGTTGATCAGTGGTGCCTAGGTCTGCCCGGCAGTACCTACACTATTGTTTACCAGCTGTGCTACTAAATGCTCGGGTGAGTGAACCGTGAGGTTCACCTACGCCTGAGCTAACAGTATGGCAGCCCGTGTAGATGGCAAATGCACGGCCCCGGAGAAGGCTGAGGCCTCCGATGGGGAAGACCGAGTTCTCGAGTCTGACACGGAAATGGACACTACCGGTGCTCCAACCGTCGGTCAAGGCTCGGCTTCGGTACCAACTGAACCTAACCCTGAGGGGTCGGGTGATGTTGTTCCGAAGACAGAACCTGGTCTGGGTGGTAGTAATATCATCCAGGAGGAGAACCCTGCAGGGGGATCTTCTCCGAAACCCGCCGGTGTATTGGCACAAGAACCGACGGTCCCTGATGGTGATTCATCAGACGGGTCCACGGTTCGTGCTAAGACCAAACGGAAGCGGAAGCGTAAGAGGAGGATTGCATCTTCCCCTGAGACTCCTGCAACCGAAGAGGTCGCACCGACTGAGGCTGATAGACTCAAAGCTGTTGCTGACAGAGTGGCCAAGGCGGAAGCCGAGGGCTGGTCTGTTGCAGAGAGCAGAGCCAATCGACGCCTCCGCGCCAAGGCAGCGCATGTCCGTCTAAACCTGTGTCTCCGTGATGATGACCGGGAGAACCTGAGCCTCACTGATTTAATTCAGGAGAATGGCAAAATGGCTCTTCCTGCACCTCACACGGTCGACGGTTCAGACGACGAAGACTGGTTGACAGGTGATTCCCATCCCATTGACTGGTACCTCGTGTACCTCAAGGCAGTGTTGGCGGGGAATAAACCTAACATCCATAGGTCATGCCGTCCCAAGCTGAAATATGCTTGGAAGAACTACGTGCCAGGGGATCCCTGCCCGTACGTTCGCTGTCAGCGCCTGAAAGGGACTGCGACAGCAGCAAAACGGTGGCCAAACCTTTTCAAGTTTGCCCGTCATTTGGTAGAGAAGCACATGAATGTGCGTCCCTACTTGTACTGTGTGAGGGGAAGTACGAGTACTTCCTGCCCTGAGTACAGTGACGGGGAACTATTCCGTAGCCAACGGAGATCCGGTTTGGTAAGGCATCTCTGCGATAATAAGGGCGTGCACAAGCGCACTATTACTCGTGGAGTTGAGGCTGCACTGAAGGTTTGGGGGATCCACAAACGTGTAGGAAATCTACAGTTTAAGTGGAGAACCAACAAACTTAAACAGTGGAACTACCTCACGGAGGCTGACTGGGAGAGGTTGTGTAAGGGCGCCAAGTGCGAACAAACCGACCTGGGACCAGCTACAGAAGCTCCGATGCCCACTGTAAAGAAGGATACCCCTCCTAAGAAGAAAAATCTAAAAAGGGGCCGCCAGGCATCCAAAGATGATACCAAAGGTGGACGTGACCGTTCCCGCAGTGAACCTGCGAAGAAACGTGTCGCCACCGCCACGGTAACATCTGAGGTCGACCATAGCCAAACCGTCGGTACCGTCACGGTATCTTCGGTTGCATTGCCCCCGGTTGCTGATCAACTGCCCAGGCAGGAGAGACAGAAACTGGGGAATGCACTGGCTATTGTTCAGAACTCTTTGGGTGACGAGCAGGCGGAACAAGTCGCTGCTGACTATGTCAAGCAGTACAAGTGGAGTCAGAAGCAAAAGAAAGCTTCAGCCCCACAGGAGAGTGTCTCACCTGTCAGTGATGCTGAACAGGTAGAGGTACAACAGCCGGATGGGGCGTCAGCCCAGCCGACTGCTCCACCCCAGCACGGAGCAACCTCTGACCCCGCAAGGGATGACGAGGTGACTCCAGACCCTGAGCACAGGGCTGTTGACGAAGGGCTAGCAGGGTTACCTGTGTTGCCTGGAGACGGTCCTGCCTTTGACACTGGATTCTCTGACACTCTAGTCCCCGGATTTGAGTGCTACAGAGCTAAGATGGCTGAAAACGCAAGTAAGCTACTCCAGTTTCAGGTTTCCTTCTTGGAGAAGTCGTACTTTGAGCAGTACAAGTTGCTCAGAGAACAGGCTATACGGGAAGGGAAAGCTTGGGTTGCTGAACGCACCAGAGTCCTTGCCGAGCGCGAGGCGAGTCTGGAGCAAGATCATGCCTTCTGGAGGGCTACGATCGACCAGCTCGAATCAAGGTTGACAACTTGTGACGCCAAGTTCTTCCGGCAGTTCGGGTTTAAGCTGACAGAGTGGGAGAGATCTGGTTTTCCAGATCTCCAGTCCAGGTTGGGGCTTGCCGCAAGGCCTGCTCCTCCTGTGACCCCGGTACTGTCAGTACACCCACCTAGGTATGAGATGCCATTTTCTTTCATGGCACAATCTACCCGGGTGGTCAGTGGCGGGGAGCCTACTGCGGCGCCGAGTACCCTCTCGGTGGCCCCAGGTGGAGCCCTTCCTCTCCAGGTGGAGGCTGCTGTGGTTTGCACCACGGAGGCCCCTCCTGGAGGAAGTCCTGATGGGGAAGGAAAGCCATCCGGCGGTGTCCCTATGGACACCTAAGGTTGGTCCCCCGTCAGGCCCTCTGGGGTGCACTGTTCCGCCCCTCGGAGGTAAAACTAAACCATCGACGCAGCTACACGCCCCTGGACAACCGAAAGCAGACCGACATTGAATTTTTTTGCCCCCCCCCCCAAGAGGGGTCTGAATTTTTTACCCCCCCCCCCGGTCAAGGGGTCCAAATTTTTTACCCCCCCCCCCAAATCCACCACCCCCCCCCCCCCCTGTTGTTAAAAAATGAGCACTCCCTAAGGTCAAAGGAACCTGTCAGACGGCCAAGCCTATTTACCCCTGTCTTAGGGCTAACTTAGGAAATAGCCACGATAGCCAAACCAAACACTCACAAGGCTAGTCAAACATTCCCTTACCATCGTTTTAAACAAGCTTCGTCTACATTTCAGGCTTAACAATTAGGCCTAGTTTAGGCCAGTTGAATCCACCTGAAACCCAGTATTGGCTAACCTTCCCTTGTCTGGTTATCCATTGAGTAGGTTGAACTGTAGTTAAAACTTGAAGGGCTGCATAATACTTTAATTTCTTAAATCCTTGGCCGGGAACCCTTGGCTTGGTCGTTATTGAGTAAATTCGCCAGGGGCTGCATTCCTGGATCATGCCGACTCTCCAGAATAGTATCAACCCTGTAGGGTCGGCATGATGCTTGAATATAGTTACTCCCCAAGGAAACATTCACGCCCATGAAAACAAAGGGCATAACACATTAAAACAATATGCCGTCATCAAAGGGTTAAACAGGCCCCCTGCGTAGGCTTGTTACATCACTATAACCTGAGGGTATGAATTGTCATAAACAGCCACTTCTAACTGTGGGCAGCCCAGCAGCTGCGGACAGGGTGAGGGGTGGTGGGGGGGGGGGGGGGCTGGATTGGGAGGGGTGAGACAGAAACATGGAGAGACAGGGACATAGAGACAAACAGACAGGGACAGAGAGATACAGAGAGAGAGGCAGAGAGGGGCAGTGAGAGACAAATGGAGACAGAGAAACAGAGAGTGACAGACAGACAGACAGACAGAGACGGGGACAGTGGGTACCTTTATTCAAGAATTGTAGGGTACTAGAATAATAGTTGTACTAGAAAGGATACATGTACACTGTGCGAGTAAGACCATTTTACCATCTATAATCATGAATGACTGTTAAAAGTAGCAACAGTATCGGTGATGTGACGCGGTACTAGCGATGGCAATATGCACTGACCATAGTGTAATCCCTCCCCCCTGTTGTCTCTAACCCCCCTCCAACTTTATTACATTTTCATTATTGCTTTGGCCATTAATCTCACCAATAATTGTCAGTTCCTCAAATGAACTAGCCATATTACCATCCCCCGCCATCCAGATACAATTTATCACTTCAGTAAATGGACATTCCCCACTCTCCATAAAGTAGCTTTATTACCCTTTGTTCCTAACTCCTCTATTACCAAAATAAGAAAGAAATAGATAATGGAAGGATAAGAAAAGGGTGCAGAGAGAAGGGAGCATGTAACATGCCTGAATCTTAAGGAATGTCTGATACATTGAACCAAGAACAATAGCAAGAACCCATGGAGTAATGAGGTGATGCTCAGGATAGGCCATGTAGTGCACACATGTACTCTGTCAGTCAGCAAACTTCTAAAGTGAATACATGTACCTTTCAGCACTAAAATACCACCATACTTATTATCACTTAATCCTGTTCTATTTTCTAATAAAAATAGTATCTTTTCTGAAAACTAATTGAATAAAATACAAACGTGTCTCGGAGTTAGCAGGTAGTAGCTAGCTCCTCTCTATATAAACGTTTTAATAAATTGTGACCCTTTTGGGTAAGTGTTCCAAGTAAATAAAACATCGCCAATTTCCATTCACTACTATAGTACTAGAGGTAGTCCAACCCTAAGTGTTACCACCAGTCCATTGGTGTCTGTTCACGTACTACCTCAAGCAGCATCAACAGGGGAGTACCTAGAGTCATTCAGGTGTGAACAACAGGCCTTGTAATAGGTACGTTAAGTAAGGCTAAAGTGTGGCCAACACACCTGTGACCTTTTCTTAGGCCTTTGGGTATATCCAGCCTAACTTAGGCCTAACTTCTAAGCCTATGCCTTCACACTAGATTCAAATATTTGCACTGGTCCAAGGAGAACTGACAATATTCAAGCCATCAGCAGCTAAATGGATATGTTTCTAATAACATGTCCTTCCAAGTTGGGTGTAAATTTACGAGGTCGTGTCAAAGTTGAGTGATTGCTCAGGTCTGTGATTTTGGTGCAGCCATGCAAGATGTTAACTTAAAAACATATCTATGTCACTAAGAAACGCTCGGTTTTAAATGCCCATCTGGCGTATTTAAGGGGAAACACACCCCTGCAATCACCACTCTGCTTCTGACTGTAGGGGTAGCAAGAGTTCGACATGTAAGGCCTAAAGTATGTTGTGTATATGAATGAGGAGTGGATCTAGTTTGCTGTGACCTGTCATGTGGATGTCAATCACAGGCCTGGCCTAAGTACATCCAAATCAATAGCTGTTAGAAATAGACCACAAAATGTAGTTACCTTTGATATGTTGTCACCCTCCGTTATTTACCTATTAGGCCATCTATGTATAGGGGGGCCTATATATATAAATCTAGCTGTATATGGATATATAACGCAACATTTAAAAACAGCCAATTTGGGTCTGCATCACTGGACCCTTTGACCTGAAAATGTCCAAGCTCTAGCTTCTCTCTTGAGTAAATATATACACCACACATATAGACCTACTTTGAAAGGACTTGGGATGTTTTGGGCATTGAAGGGTGTATGGAGTGTATTGGGGGTATGTATGGTGGCTCCCCATGGGGAAATGATAAAGAGGAGCTTTGAAGTGAAAAATTAACCTGTACTTAAAATAAAGTTGCTATTTCTTCTTTTCCACTGTAATTTCCTACTGAAATATGAGCTAAAAGGACAACATATGTCACCCTATTTGTAGAGCTCTGGGGATTAGTTGCATAGGGGTTATACATCATAGAAACATACAAAAGAGGTTGAATGTAGAATAGGTCATGATATATATTGCACAGTACATTTGTATATGTAATTTACATTCCATAATCATCATGAGAACAATTATAAAATGGATGATTTATCCCTTAAATAATCCCTTAAGGCATCTTGAGGCCATCTTTAAACTACATGTAACTTCATCCTCCACAATAATAGCCTTCTCTTTAGAATGTGCCCAATGCTCTCCACTCCAGCTATCAATTGCCTCACTTCGAATCCTGTTTTTTCTACCATGCCCTCTCTGGATTCTTTCTGATCTCTCCATCACCTCGTTCTACACCCCGTTGTTTTAATGGGGTCTAAAGGCTATCCTCAGTATCACATATCCTTGCAATGTCTTTCATTGCATCTCTATCAGAATATCCCTTCTTAGAATTGCATATGTATCATTGGATGTGTCTTCTTTCCTTTACTATTCCCCCATTTACTATAATGATCTCCCCCGCATCCTTGCCCCTCTATAGTAGTAGTACCCCCCCCCCCCCCACACACACACACAACCAACAGTCTTTGATATCCCCATCACTGCCAATTCCTCATCATATTCCTATATATAGGTCCAATTCCTACTATCACTCCAGCAGCAGGAGTCCACGTGGAGCTGCTAGTACACATGACCTTATACAGTGGAGAGGTGGGGCTTTAATACTAATCAAAGCAGTAATAATAGTAGAACACTAACCTGATACAGCCAACAGGACGAGTAGGGCAGTGAACACATGGTGTCCTGAAGTCCAGGTGCTTGCTGTAGTCAAAGCCATGGTGAGGGAAGCAGTATCACTCAGTAGTTGGAGCACAAGTACAGGCCCTTTAAGAAGAAATACAGTCCTTGCTGGGATTCTCCTATGCTATAGTACTACAAATAGTACAGGCTGATAATTCCCTGCTATATATAGGTACATATACACCTTAGAGGTTGTAGAATACTCCTTGGTGAAGATATGCTGCATATAGAAATGCTGGTGTCTCTTACAGAGGTAGTCAGCAGTGTGATTGAGTGGGAGGGATACACAGTGGTGGTGGTTGTGGTGGGGTGGGTGGGGAGCTAGATGCTGCCCAGTTCACTGTGCGCTGAACACTGACTGGGGGACGGCCAGGGTAGCCGCGCTGCTGCCGCCGCTAGCCTGGGAGTGTGGTCACGTGACCTAGTGGGTTAGGTCTGGGTTCTGCACCCAGGTGGCAGCATGGTGAGGGGAGAGGTTGTAGGAGGATGCGGCGGGAGGGTTGGGACCGGAGCCACCTAGTGGGAAATATGTAAAATAAGGCACTTGCTTTATTCCGCCTTAGCAAGATCTCCAGTGTACAGTGCCATTTGCAATTCTACCCTTCTGTATTCCCTGTGTTCTCCAGCTACCAGCTCAGCCAGAGCCTGTGTCCTAGATTAGGGCTCAAGCAGGGTGCAAATATTATAAATATAATTGTAACTGGATAATACTCATATCACCTGGTCTAGGATAGGGTAGTGGTTAGCACTGTGGACTCATGCATGATGCAGAGTACCTGAGTTCAATTCTCTTCCATGCAATATAATGGTAATCAAATTCATAAGTAAAGAGATTTTGGAAACAGAATACATTATTCACAATACTAACGAAAATTTAGAAACATATATTTAAAGATCATACACTTATTTGGCATGGTAGGGATTTGAACTTGGGCTCCCAGCATTATGAGTCCAATATGCTAACCACTACCCGATCCTGGACAGATGACATATGATATGTCTACCTACAACCCATTCCCAGTTCACTCACTCTATTTGCACCCTAATCTCAGACATGAGATTTGGCTGATCTGGTCCTTGCAGAGCAAAGGGTTATGATTGGTACCAGTGGTCCAAAAGGTTGAGCCACTGTATCTCACTAATGCTGAACACAGTGGAAATGTATATTTTCAGTTTGATACATTCAATTACATGTGCTTTCAATGATAGGATATTGCATTAAAGATCCTTTGAAATAGACATAAATGAATAATATGCATGATAAAAAGAATTACCACTTCCTTACCAGCCAGGTAACCCATGCAATTATGTACCATTAGTACTTGATTATTCATGTCTTATTACACTCACGGGATAAGATGCAATTTATTTACACAACCTTACCAGCTTGCCATAACGAGTAGGCACATTCAGCGTATTCTTGTTCTCATTTGGAGGTATTCTAAGTTACAATTAATGATGCATGTAACTATAATATTATAGGTGCATAATCTGCATTTTGATCTTCACTGACAAGCAACGATCAACGTATAGGTTCTGGATTTTTTTTGTAACTTCTCTATTTTCAGACATGCCAATGGTATTATATCCATCAATTATCTTATCGATTTTAAGAAATAATGATAGGTCTTGTACCATGTTGATTTTAAGAAGAATTACTGTATTGTTCCTTCTCACCAACCCCCAGCATTCTCATGTCCCTTGAGTAACAGGCCCACGTTCGAGGTGTGTGCGATTACTACGTACACAGAGAAGATGGGGGGCCCGAGGCATCTTACATTAACGTATCATTGACATTTGCTATATTGACATATCGCTATTACGTCAATAATTAAATATGGTATATATTGGCATTTTTGATATGTCAATATAATTGTGTCAATATTATTTATATGAGAAATTGGTGTATTCAAGTACAGAAAGCAAGGTATGCTCTTTCATCATGGTACAAAAATGTGCTTGCATTCATCAGACCCTAAAGGGTGTTCTCCACTGTTTATTAAAGGAGTGAGGGGGTTAATATACATAGTGTTCTAAGTCTAACAGTTGAATTTACAGTTGGGGTACTTATCCTTCCCCCCAGCTTTGGGTTAGATTCCTACCTCGCAGAAGTTGTGTGTTTCATATCAATGACTGTCATGTGATTATTCTCAGTGACAATAATAGAACTTGAGTTCAGCTACCATTAACCTTTGTTTTTGTTATTTTCATCAGCTTATCAAAGCAAGAAACAGTGTTTCAGATGTACTTAATAGTTTAAATGTTAATATTACAATACATTGATACATCAGCAACTATAATGTCAATAATTGTCATAGACATAAATAGGATGTCAATGACATCCCTATATTAATGTATAAGTACATATCGTTTAATGGAAATTACTTTTAGATGGAAGAGCGTCACGATTTTGGAAATCTCACGGGGTGAGGGCACAATAATGTGTTTTTTATTGTGAAGAAATGTTTGTATCGTTAATACTACAGGGATGGGCCGGGCAAAATTGATCCATGCAGGAGTTGGAGGAGGGTATAACCAGGAATAGGACGACATTCAGGGCGAAACACCGCAACACAGGGTGTCATATTCGACCAAAGGACCTAAAAGAACTTGGCAACTTGGACTCTCCCTTGATACTGTTTCCTTTCCCTGTGTAGCTGCAGGGGTGTGTTACAGAACAAGGTTTACCTTAGGGAGTGTAATTACACTATGCTTAACGTGTTTAAAAAAATTACATTATTGTTTAAACATTTACGTTGATATCAGCGAATATTTTCAAATTTATGCTGTGGTCTTTAAATTTACGCTTTGAGACGGAGTTGACTATAATGTATCTGTATGTCACTGGTAGGCATGCCAATCTAGCCACTATAAAGTTACAGTTCGATCTGATTACCCAATTGTATTTTGTAAAATTACAAAAAAATGTCCCAATTCATACACCATTAAAAAGGATTTGCCAAGCGGTATTGGACCGATTTAAGTGATTGCTTATAATACAAAATAAGATAGAGGGGGGGGGGGGGTCTCTGGATACGGGGAAGTCAGATACATGTATGAGGGTAACATCTGAATAAAAAAAACAATTGTCCAATATTCAATTTTCAGCCAAGGAATCATGGTGCAACGTTGAGATCAAATCAGAGCTGTACCAAAGAATTCCAATGTGGGCTCATTCATAATAATAAAATGGACATGACCTTGGCCCTGGGCAATTACCATGGATAAATGAACTGAAGCCGCTTCTATACAATTGTACCGATCTAAATCAATATGATTGAACCAGTCAAACACATTTCTTGCCAATGAGACCATACACTTGAGTTTAATTTGATGCTAAACATTTTGTACATACATGCAATAATTGAGGCCCCATATCTCCAAACTTTAAAACACATTCACTGTGCTATCGATGATAGGACATAATATTCGACACGGTGACATGGTCATGGCCATTTTTGGGCTTGGTGACATGCGACATGAGGAAATAAGAGATAGTGACATGGGGCATGACCTTTTCTTAAACTTAGAAAGGTGACATGCATCCAGACCCCGATAATACACCCGATATCAGACCAAGTTTGAGCGCGTTACCTTGCTAGTCACGTCAGTGACGCACTACAGGTGGCGCCACAGAGAACAGAGAATACTAGTTCACACTCTCCACACCAGTCACAACTCCTATACCTTTGATACCTCTTCTCCCCTTCCCGGGGGGCAGGGGGGGGGGGGGACTCCCTATCTTTTTTATAGTAGCTATGTGTGAACATCATCTTTCTAAACAACGGGGGGGGGGGGATTGGTGGATTTTCGTGCGAGCGGAATGGTCAAAATATTTTTGGTCCCCCCCCCGCCCCTCAGGCAAGTCAAAGTTGAACGTGGCCAACCCCTTTGAGCTACAGTAACGAGCGGGCTTTTTTTTTTGCAAAAAAGGGATGCCATTGTTTTGGCCCCCCCTCAAGGGGTCCAAATTATCCCCCCCCGAATCCACCAACCCCCCATGTTGTTAAAAAATGACCACTCCCTAAAACTACAGGATGGTTGGTGGGTTGGGGGGTGGGGCTGTGGCGAGGTTACATACCTCTTGGGGTGAGGGGAAATTTTGGACATTTCCTGGGGCAAAGGCAAAATGTGGTGTTTTTTTTTGTGATAGGATGTTCGTATCTTTAATATAATACTGTAGGGGTGGGGCGGGCAAAATTGACCCATGCAGGAGATCGTAGAGGCTAGGCTGGCGATTTATCACCCCGTAAAAACATCCTTGATATTCTTTCATATTAAGTACCACATATCTTACCCCCTACCCTTACCCCCACCCCCTCACGCCCACACTATCCTTGCCCACACTCATAAGTATATATATCGCTTACAAACTATTCCCGGTGCTTCCCGATCCCATCCGACATGGATGGGTTTCCTGCACGGTATCTGACTCACTCCATCTCCTTTGCCAAGCAAATAATTATCACGATGACAACAAGCAAAAAAACAACACCAGAAACATAAATCGATTCATAAATACAAAAGCAAAGACACACAGAAAACAAACAAAAAAATTCATACCGATTAAAAATCAAATAAACAAAGAAAAATATCAATGTGTAACAAGGCACGTTGCAGCACGCATGAGTAAGTGTAACCTCATTGTAATAATTATTATTCATGTTTTGTGTGCTGAAGACCTTGGCAAGTCTATGCCTGGTGTTAGCACGACCCAGGGAGGTGTCTGCCCATCCCCCCCCCCCATCCCCCCCCCCCCCACCCCTCAGCTGTAGTTACCTGTGTCCTATCTCCCGTTATTGGGGAGGCACCTGACTAACCGAGAGGACATGTTTTACTATCTACCTGTCTACTAGGGATCTAAGGTTCTATACACAAGGGTAGACGCCTATGCTGCAACACTGGGTAGGTGACATTTGCATTATTTTAAAATCATATAGTCAGTCCTGGTCTTCAATTATATGGCATCCTCGAGATCCGGCGGTTTTCGGCAGGGATGGCTCTATTTATAAATGAGCATAATTATTCAGATATCGTTCAATAATCCGGCAGATTCGTTATTGTAGTTAGCAGGTGATGCAGGGTTGGTATGGGGTGTTCTCTGCACCCCCCCTAATCCACTAGCCCCCCCCCCCTCCCCGCATAAAAAAGAAAGTGAGGTGCTCCCCTAGACCACCCCTTCTGTATCCGCCCCTGAAGGTGTATGACATGTAACCTATATCCCTAGAGGACTATTGTATATATCAACTGCCCAACGACCCATTGGGCAAAGAGCATTGGATCAACATTGGTAAATGGTTATCAATATTGATTCAACATCGAACTGAATGTTATGCCCACTTTGAAGGTCAAGACGATCGAGTTTATTCAACGCTGAGTCGCTGGCCATATTAGTGCGTGAGCAGGATATGGGCGCATCTCTCTTGAAGCAAATAGTTACATTGTGATAATACAAGTCATTTTCATAATACTAAAATCCAAATTAGACCCTGGGTCGCATGACACTGGACCATAGCATTGTATGAATAGATTCAGACGATGAAGAACGGCGATGGATTAAACTGGCATGGTCTATTGTCTATTTATTATCATCAGTTTCTGGTCAATAGATGTATTTGAATAGGGGGAAATCATTATTTAACAACAGGAGGTGGTGGTTTGGGCACCACCTCGCTAGCTCACGCGAGAAGATAAAATCCACACCCTCCTTAGATAATGACGGCTCCCTAATGATGAGAGGTGTGTATGCCCATTATAATGACTATATGAATATCATTGGCACCTGATCAGGTTGTGAGAGGGGGTGATGTCACCCCATCATAATAACTAGTTGTCCCTTTTTTCAGCAGGGACTCATATTGGACGAAAGTCAAACATCTTTAAATGCTACATATATACTACGATAATGTACCATGCCCGTTGCCAGGGCTGCAGTCATGCATCGTGAATGTCGACCCTTTGGGAGTGTATCAACCTAGTGTGGTCGACATGATGCATTAATGCATGCACTACTGGCGAGTTACTTGTTTGGGTTTAATTCATGCATCATTACGAGAAAGGCATGGAAATGGTTTTATATAGACCACCTCTTTAAACAACATTAATTGCATGGCCTACATAGATGGTGCAGTTAATAAGTCGTTTTCGTATATTTCATTTAGTAGAAATCATAGAAATTACACACTTGGAAATGATCTTCACTCATGAGTTTACGAACCGGTTCTCCCTTGATACCAAGATAAATGCAATTTTCAATTAAGGGGCGAGGGTGGGGGTGGGGATGTTGCTTTGGAGTGAGACAACCAAAGTAATTGGACCCCCTGATGGTCAGGGGGAATGGGTCACCTAATTTTAGTGAATTTTTCTTTTTACTATGTACATAATATTAGTCTATTGTACTACAATGCAAACAGAGAAACACACACACGGTTATAATAGCACATTCATCATGAAGACACGAGTCAGGACTATATATAAGTTCAGAAAAGATGTCAGTCCTATACCACACGACCCACCGACAAATATAGACCAGTCCTCTAAAGGCCGCATAATTCTTTGACATATTATACATTTTGGTGTCATGATGCATAAATGATGTAACTCACCAGTGCTTTATTCAAGCATCGTGCTGACCATACTGGTTGATACACTCCCGAAGGATCAGTATGATGCATGACCACAACCATGTCGCGTAGTCTCGCCAAGGTTTCATTCATGCATCATGATGGCAAAGGGCATATCTTTTGATTATCATACAAGGGTTATAGTGGGCATGGTTGGGCGACTTTCTGTGAGTTTCAACATGTTTTTGTTCTTATTCATTCACATGTAGCAAGCAAACCGAATGCTACTACATGTAATATCGGAGCTACAGATACTGTGTGAATTTGGCTCTGACCTCGCCCAGGGCATGGTTACTGGCACACATATTATGCAGTGTATTGAGTGGTACCCAGCTGAAACTACGCGAGATTAAAGCCAAAATGTCTACGTCCACTGATTATACTCTATCTGTATGAATAGCACATTGGTATGGTGCATTAAGGTTCAACTGTCATGTGATGCCATGATGCAACATGAATTGGTACATAATGCCGACCCTTTGGGAGTGTATCAACCCAATAGGATCGGTACGATGCATTAATTCAGCACTGGTGGGTTACTCGCCATTCCTGCATAATGCTGAGATTAAAGGGTTTTGCGGGAGAGTGTAAACCAAACAGTGTGTACATTAAAAAGTAGTGCATTAAGAACGCATTAATTAGAAAGTGATTGAGATTTCCTCCCAGGGACTGGTCGTTATTTGATAGGAAAGGTGGGGGGGGGGGGGTGCTGGTTTCAGCTTTTTTGTGAGGGGGGGGGGGGGAGGGGAGGGGCATTTTTGACCTGTGTATGGGATGGGGGGGAATAGATATTGGACTCATCAGACTGCACATGTTCATGCATCATGCCGACCCGTCAGGAGTGTATCAGCATCATAGGTACGACATAATGCTTGAATGCATCATGATGAGAAAAGGTATAACAAATTATTTAAGAACTGTGCCATTCTTAAAATGTTTCCCCTCTATGTAGTTGGGAGGAAGGCTGGATGCAAGTGTCGAGGCGGTAGAAATCTGAATTTCAACAGAAGGATGGATCGAAAAATGTCTGTTCGTTTACAGGATAAACCACCGCCCATTTCTATAGTCAATAATAGCCATTTCCTCGGTCATAGAATGGGAGAGTGAATTATGTTTTTCATGGAGTTACTTATCCATTCCATTTTCCTCTGATAAATAAATATAAAAAGACCTTGCATCTTTCTTTTATTATATTGAAGACTATCAGCACTAAAGCTCTGTAGTGAAATATGTCCTTAAGATTTTCCGGAGCAATGTATATTGTTGTTTTTGTGCCCATGGTCTTCCATGTGATTCAGACTGTAAGCCATTTGAAAAGTGTTACGCTTCACTGGTAAGTTTCTTTTCCTTTGTACCAGCCGGGGATGTTTCCCGTTATCTTTACATTTTATTTTTCAAGGCTCATTTAACAACTTCAATAAGGGTTTGCTTATTTTCTTAAGAAAGGGTGGGGGAGGGGGGTGATTTGGGAGGGGTTCCCAAGAGATTTGGACCCCTCTTGATCGGGGGTTGACTAAGTTTGAGCCCTTTTTAGTGAAAAGGGCCTCCATAGCTAAAATGGCCCGGTTGTCACTCCTTTATGAACGGTGGAAATAGATAAATGAACCGTGCAACTAATAATACCAACAATTCAAAATAATAAGTAACTTGGATATACACATTTGCCATGATAAAATGATTGCCCACTTTATTCATATTTCTTTGCTTATCGGTGTAAAGTGCCTTACTTTCATTATGACCAGAACGAATTATACATAGTAATATACACAAGAACTAGATAGTCAACCAACCGCATAATATAGTCTTGTCGATCCCAGCATGTATATTTTTACAACGTAGGTGAGTACAAACGACTATAGACGGTAATAGTGAACCAAATTTTGTACTGCATTAGCTATACACCTAATTATATAGAAAAAATATCATTAGTCATGGATACATCCCTTCTAGAGTCAACCAAAAAAAGTAATAAAAACATCAAAAAAGTTATGTGAAATCCAAAAAGGTACTTAGAAAATACAACAATACGACTTGTAGTATACGACTCAGCAGACGCATGCAAGTCTTTGTGTAGAGGGAGATTCCCTGTGTCAGAGATCTACCTGAGCTACACTTCCTGCGGCCCATTGGTTTTACCTTTCCTATTCTCTATACCATTGTGTATAACTTCTTTTGATGATCGCGTTTTTGGAAATTTCTGTAGAAAGGTACTAGGGTATTTTTTTTATGATGGTGTTCCAGATAGAGGAAATTACACTCCGGTTTTAACCTTTAAGGGATAATTGTGCCCTTCTACACCTTGCCTTTTGTATATACATGATGCATATGGATGCAGCACTGGCGAGTATCTTGCTAGAGTTGCATTCATGCATCATGCCTACCTGATACACGCCTGAAGGGTCAGCATGATACACCAACACAGCGCCAACAATTTTATTTCACTTGCCTTTGACTGCATAGGTGCAACAAATGACAGGAAGCTTTGAATCATCAACACCCTCAGAAAAGTCAGCGTCATTGTCGCTAAAACCACTCTCACATGAAAGTCAGTCAGGCGGGTTCCAGTGAGAGTGTTTTAGCGACAATGACGCTGACTTTTCTGAGTATGAAGGGTTGAGTAATATACCAATAATTGCCCATTTAGATACAAGGGTACGAAAAGAGCACAGGTCTTATAAATTATGTACATATGGCAAAACTTGGTTTCAAATCCATATTTTAGGTCTTTCCATATCTCAAAAATGAATGGGCGCAGGTCTCATAAAAATGTGGCGGGTAACATCCAATTAAAAGGCAATCGTGGTACATTTGACTTTGTTATGGGATTTACCATAGTTATTTTCTTCTGTTTCAGGGACACCTTCTTGTGCAAAAAAAACTGTCACGGTTGCTGACTCGCCGTGAACTTCCCCCAAATGCGGAGGCATTAACCTGATCGAACCAACTGAGCACCTATGGAGACACACTCAAGACAGATACTCATGGGATCATCTCAAGGACCTTAAACAGATATTCTCACAAAATAAGCCAGGTGTTACCTTTGATTGCTAATCTGCAGGTCTTAATATCCTCTGGCTTCAAGAGGAATAGTCCAGCATGTTGTCTATTTGCAGGCCATCCACATTCTTGTTGGTGATTTTGCTAGTTACATGCTGCTGCCATTTATATACTGCACAGTCAGAGAACTGCCATGATGATGTCGATATAGTATTTGTTGTAGACCAATCTGAAAGCATCACTGAGAATGATCCACCGGGCTCCCCAGGTAAAGGCTGGAAGGCAATTCTTGCGTTCCTCTCGAAATTAGTCGATGCATTTGAGGTTGGACCGACATACGCTCGAATAGCCCTCGTGAAGTACTCCTCGCAGCCTGTAGTAATGTGGCACCTTGATCAGTATGATAATGCTGTGGATGTGAAAGCTGCAATTGCTAGGCTACAACATGAAGGGGGCAACACCAATACAGCAGAGGCATTAAGTTTGGTTAGGCGCGTAGTACTAAATTCAAACGGTAATCGAGCCAATGTGCGGGACTTGGTGGTGGTTCTAAGTGATGGTCTCTCAACACATGGTTTCAAGGAGCTTCCCTTCCAGGCTACAGTATTGCGAGGGACAGGTGCTGAGGTATTTGCAATAGCAGTAGGTAAGGAAACAGATGAAACAGAACTACGAACTATGGTGAAAGACTTCAGTCGAGATATCGTTCACGTCGAGGAACTCCCCGCATTGCCTTACATCAAGAGTCTCATAATACATCGGTTATGCAGGAATCCTGGCCCTCCCCCGACCCTACCACCAGCCAAGGAGTGCACACCGTATATTGATTTAGCCTTCATAATTGATAACTCGGGTTCCATCGGTGAAGATAATTATGCGATTCTGAAACAGTTTCTCATTTTACTTACGAGGCATTTGGAGGTTACGACACGGCATCACCTCGCTATGGTGCGCTTTTCTGATATCACAGATATTGAGTTTGGCCTCGGTCGGTACCACAGACGTGAAGCTTTGGAGAACCTCATCACAGATGCCCACTTCAGAGACAAAGAAACTAACACTGCGGCTGGCCTTCGTACTGCCACCGACCACATCTTTTCTGGATCATTTGGAGATCGACCACGAGTGCGCAATGCTGCCTTGCTTATTGCTGACGGAGAGAGTAACCGCGACGTCGAACTGACCCAAGGGGAGGCGGTACGGGCCAAACTGGCGGGCATTGAGTTGTTTGTCATAGGCATTACAGACAAAATTAACTACCAGGAACTGCAAGGTATCGCCACCGATCCTGATTACGAGCATTTCTATGATGCAACTGATGTCCGCTTTCTTGAACCACTGATTCCTCGTCTCATCAGAGAAATGTGTCACACATAGGCATAGCCTACACTAATATTCATTGGCTCCCTATACGACTAATTTCTCAGTCGCTATAACCTAACCAAGTTAGTCCCATGTGACCAACCTAGGTTAGTTGATATTGTCAGGGTGGTCAGTACTGACCAACTCACCTTGGTCTTCTCCACTATATTAGGTTTTAGGCTAAGTCCTTTTGAGTAAGGCATAAGTCTTATGTTGTTATGCCTCAGTCTCTTCTGAATAGCACTTGTTCATGCCTGACCAATGTCCCTATGACTAACCTGGGATAGCCACTTCAGTGAACTTTACCTCAACCAGCAAAATTTAAAATGGCTGAAACACTGGGTGTGACTCCGAGTCCAGATAAAACTGATTGATTGTGGTCACATGACCTACCCTAAAAGTACATTCCTGATGATGGATTTTAAAATAATTTCCAGGGATATTTTAAACATGAAGTTATTAGGCAAAGTGCCAAGATAGCCACATACATTTCCATCGATCTTCACAAGTTGAAGCCTGTGCCATATCACATGCTTCGATGTCATAGCTTCAGGTAGAGCTACTGAAAGCTAGACAATTAGTATAATTTTATTATTTGAACGTGCCAGCTTATGGAATTATTGATCGATCTCCCGCAGAAAAATATATCGGTGGCAAATATACCAACTGCTTAATAGAAAAGCTAGCCCTTGAGATTAACGCCTGGATGCAACATTTTCCTGTATAGAACTCTCCTAGTTTAAGAACTAACCCTGCCACCAATATCTGGTTGTGCTGCGCTACCCTACAGGATAGGAGATAAAGCCAGGGTACCAGGGTGACTAATATCTTCCTTGTGTAACTCCTTAAATCACTGATGAATTCAAGTAAACCTTAGTCTTTTCGTTTTACCAGACTACTGTCACCTTTTATACATCTGTATTATATAATATGTGTAATCAACATTTTACTCATAATCAAAAACGGAAGATATATAATGTATAGTTGAATCAAAAACAGGTATAACTATGTCGATGTGAAACACAAGCTGGAGCATTATTGCAAAGGCCTGTGGGGGTATTTTCCACTAGCCGATTTGGACATGCTACTGGTCAGTGGGTGCACACAATAAATGTACTGTGGTCAAAACCACCTACTTCTGAGAGTCAGCCAGTGCCTGACTTTCAGAATTTGATGGTTTTGGCGACAGTGACACTCACATTTCTCTGTGTGTAGACCCAAAACAAACCACCAGCCGTACACTCTGTGCGGTGTAGTCATTGTGGTTCCACCGGTTACATGTAATAGCACGTTCAAAAAGGTTATTTACAAAACTGACTTTTTAATGAATGTACCAGAGTATCTACAGTTTTGGCTGCTGGTCGGCCCTGTAACATAAAGGTCGGACTTCTGTGTCCCCCACACTGTATCCCCTATGGGGAACTTTTTATATTGATTTTTTATAATATCAACTAAGACACTTTGCTATGATATATATCAAGAATTTTTGCTTTTTTGATAGTTCAGTTTTAAGGAATACATGATTATACCGGTATTTTCCTCGTAATAGCGACAAAATGAAGTAGGCTACATACGGGTTTGATTATGAGAGGTTATCTAGAGTGTATTTAATCAAGCATACTCTAACCTAGAAAAGAAACAAGGAAGTACGACCTTGTTGCTTCGATGCATACTAGGGTATATACAATGTATAACATTGGCATATACAGAATTACGAGGCATATATAAACAGGTGGATTACAATAGAGGTATATGTACAGTGGGGTTAACATGCAATTATATTTCATACCATTTACACCATGCATACATCCTCTGTTCCATTGCCATTAATAATGTGTCATATTCTATGATGTATTTAATTTCAATAATATACATTGATTTAGGTCGCTACAGTGTTAGATTTATATTGCTTTTGCTTTTGTCGTTTTGTATTCAATTAAATTACATTAAACATGGCTAATCGTGTTTATATCGTCAATACATAACAGAAACAGAACCTTTTCGATATAAAATGTTCAAGGATGTTTGAGGATTATACTAGTAAACATGTAGCCCCCTCCCCCCGCCCCCCCCCGGGGGGGGGGCACTCCCTCAGCATTACTGACTATGTGTGAACATGATTCCAAGGGAAAGGGTCCGTTTTTGGGTCCTAGGCACGGACCCGCGAGGGTCCTTGATAAGGGGTGCTTTTTAAGCAAATTTGGGGAGAAAGGGGTACATTTTCAGACCCTCATGGCTTTTTAAAAGGTATTTTTTACTTTATTTTTCTACAATATTTCTTGGGCACCCTTGATTCAGATATTTTCCCAGGGTCACCCTGTGATTAAGGTATATTTTTCAGGGTCATTCATGATTAGGGTCCGTTTTTCTGGTAAGTTTACCTTGAAAAGGGTATGCTTTTTAAAAATTTCGCCCCTTGATAAGGGTACCAATTTGAGGGTGATGTTCGCACATAATGACTATAGAAAAGATAGGGAGTGGCCCCCCCGCCCCCCCCCCCCGAAATAAAAAAAAAGAAGAAAAAAAAAGAAAGAAGAAAAAAGAAGAAGAATGTATGCATGAATCGAATGCCAAAGCACAGCAAACCTAAAGGACAATATTTAGCTTAGACTCTCTCACCAGAGGCCTGACGTCACTGGGCCGTGGCCAATTATTCCCCTGACCATGGCCCTCTTTTTGATTATGCCCCCTTACCTACCCATCCATTATCCACCAGTACACTCCAGGCCACCAGCTAGTAATAAATGACTTGCCCCAGCAGTAATAACATCAACAAGACACTGGTCGTGCCTTGTACTATATATATAGTCGTGACTGGAGATATGCACAAGTGCACATGTGAGGGGTAACCAGGGCTATATCGGGAAACCTGGGTGTTTGCCAGGGAAGGGTAGAGAGACTCAGCCCCCCGCTCAGCCCTCACGTATCTATTGCCAATGTAAGAGGCACCCCGTGCTTGAGAGGGTATCTTCTTACACAGATATGCCATTTACATCTTTTTATTTGGGTAAAACACATGAGTAAGAATTGGTGATAGATGTAAATAAATATACAGCAGTTTCATTGTTTGGTTCCTTTCTTAAAATTATGCTTCATTTCTCTTTATATTGAGGAGTTGTACAATCCTAACTCGCGTATAAGCCGCACCCTGACTTTTGGCCGATACTATAAGCCGCACCAGGGGTCTGATTATGGTGACTTTAGAACAGTACCATAGTGGCAAAAACTCCCGTGTAGGCCGTATCCTGACCCTGGGCTGATCCCATAAGCCGCATCACCGATCTGACTCATGTACTAGCCGCGGCTTCCCTGCGAGGTTTTACGGTAAGTGGGGACTATATGAATTATCATTGCAAATTACTGCCGTGTTAGTATTAAGGTTGATATTTCTGTCTGTCATCAAAACAAAGTGCTATATTCTGCTACGTTTTTCAATGCACTGTAGTCATACTAACTGATGGAATAGAGGGGATGCCTCATTCTATGGACAAATGAATGACCAGCAATAACACGAGAGGGCGCCACTGCTACACACTTCAAGCGACTTGCCAGCGTCCGACTTTGGACACACTTTGGACCCCTTTAGGCTTTAAAAAAGGTAGGCCCAGCTAACAAAAAAACGTTATTTTATGTCAAATAACGTCTTTTTTAGTATACCAAAACCTTCTTTTCCATTCCAAATATGGAATGTTTTCACATGGAATCAGATGGAATCATCTAACATGGCCTATCATATTCTACATAAAACAGTAGTATAGATAAGATTTTGCTATATTTTGGTCCTTTTTGGCAATATGGAGCCCCCTGGTGGCCAAAGTTGGCCTTTTCTCTTGTTGATCCACATGTATTTAATGCACATAGTAGTTCCTCTACCTTTTTCTTCTTATCAAATTCAGCTTAACTTCCCAATAAACATAAATGATATACAGTGTTTCTCTATGGGTCCTCGTTATGCCCAGTAAACACAACTACGTTATTAGAAGGTTATTTCACTACGTAAAATAATGTCAGAATGTAAGGGTTTATTTAGGTTATTTCACCTAGATTTACGTGAAATAACGTTTAAAACACGTTACAGCTACATTTGTATGTTAAAACGTTGACACCATCAGTCTGGATTATATGAGCTACATCGGGTTTGTAAGTAGCTGCGTTTACTGAGCTACGTTGGGTTTGCTAACGTTCCCTACTGCAATGCTAAATGTATAGGCTACACATGTGTTTAGTGAGCTAATTACATGGGGTATGCTAATTGTCCCTCTTCTAAGGAACACCCTCCATCAATAGGGACCTTTAGCAAACCCAACATAACTTATTTATTATTTTTTTATATTAGACATAGACTGTGATTGTAAATAACATCTAGAACCCTTTAAATTGATTCATGTACACGCGCGAAATAGCAAACCATTGTTAAACCATCATCAAAAAGATCAGTATTGACCTTTGACCCAATTCTGACCCTGTGACCTTTGACCTCAATTGTCTCCATGGTAACTCACAATGAATACTTTGCTCTTTTTTGTACCTCAGTGGCATATTTTGAACTTTTAAATATCACCTGATGAAGATCCCTCCAGGCCGAAACTGTAGTGACGGTTTATTTAATAAATAAATAATTTATTTCTGCCATCTTGAACACCTTTTGTTGTTGTTTGGTTGTGTTTATTGATCAATTTATTATTGGTATAATAAATTTATCTCTTCATAATAACTTATTTATCCCAGACATATCCTATGCTTTCAGCACTGCTATGTCGGTGTTTAATGAGCTTTTAGGTGGTTGCTGAAGGTCCCTTTCTGGTTCCTCTTCCCAGTCTTTCCAACACCCTTCCTCCTTGAACTCCCAGATTTACCCTTTCTACCTTATTCTACCAACATCCTCCTTAGCTCAATTGGGAGAGCCTAGAACTCCCTATCAGGAGATGGAGGGTTCGGTCCTCAGTGTGGCTTTTGATGGTCGCCGAAAT
Organism: Harmothoe impar; assembly: GCA_947462335.1. Taxonomy (NCBI): domain Eukaryota; kingdom Metazoa; phylum Annelida; class Polychaeta; order Phyllodocida; family Polynoidae; genus Harmothoe; species Harmothoe impar. The sequence continues at coordinate 43,508,503 of OX381717.1, read as the reverse complement.
GCATATGCAAAAGGTTACGTGCAACCCTTTTGCAAACGTTTTCCATAGGTTCTACACAAACGTTTTGCAAAGGTTTTTTTGCAAACGTTTTCTAACCAGTAGGAAAACGTTTTTTTTTTGTTAGCTGGTATTAGGCACTTTTAGCAACCACGTAAAAGCTCATTAAACGCAAACGTATCCTATCCTTTCAGCACTGCTACGTCTGTGTTTTATAAGCTTTCACGTGGTTTGCTAAAGGTCCCTAATAAGCTCAGATGGATGACTGCTGAATACATAGGCTATGTAAAGAGCTATTTGCATATGATTTCGCTATCCACCCCCATTCTACACCTGCCTCCCTAGCTCATTCGGTAGAGTAGAGTAGCTGTCTCCTAATGTGAAGGAACCCAGTTCAAGTCTCAGTAAGTCACAAGGGGAAAGTCTATAATAGAACCATTTATTTTGTTTTTAAAGAAAATTTATGTATATTTTTTTCTGAATATTCAGCCCTACGGGGCCCTGTGGGTTTTTGATTATACGTTAGGTTATTTTAGGTAATTTACCTAAAGAAACCTTCAGGAACGTTCCCAGAACGTTTATATACGTTCATTTAGGTGAAATAACCTAAATAAACCCTTACATTGGAAAGTTATTTTACGTAGTGAAATTACGTTTTTTCAACCTAGAGAATAACGTTATTTCAACGGCAAATAGCGTAAGTGTGTCTACTGGGTGGCCGAACATTGTATAACATTAGAAATTGTATTTTGATGGGAAAATGAGGGACAATATTTCATTTTTTAATTTTTTATTTAAATATTTTTTTTTATAATTTTTTTTGGGGGGTGGGGGCAGTAAATAACAGGCATTCATTCATCAATTTCATCAGTTCATACTCCTGGACGTCGGGCCGCCCCCTGGAGGCCGGGGCCGCCCCCTGAAGGCTGGGGCCAGTCTCTGGAAGGCAGTCCGCTCTCTGGAAGGCAGGGCTGGCTCCTACTATAACCTTTCCTGTTTGAAATAGAACAATACATTGGACAGTGGATGTAATACATGCTAGAAACGTATGTGGTTTATGTCACTGGGATATGATAAAGCATAATTATATATTTACTGTCAAATGTACTTACAAAAACGTGTCTACATATATATCAATCAGGGAGGCTATAGAGATACCCTGATATCAATACAGGATAAAAAAATGCTTATTTAAGAATTACCCGTGTATACATACATACCTTCACATTTTAGATGCACATGTATAGTGTATATATATACATGTATGAGGTGTGGCCATAACGTGCCCTGTCCGTGGCTACCAGATGTATGTGAGGCTGCTGCTACCTGTAGCTTGGTTAGTTAGAATGCCAGGATGTTGGTGTTGGTCACACCTTGATGACCACCAGGTGGGTGGTGGTGAGTGCTGCGGAGGGCAGAGGCAATTGTCTAAGGGTTCTATTGTTGTATGGCCTGTACCCCTAATGGCCCTATCCTAAGGTGCCGGGCTGGCTAGCTGACAGCTTGCTCTAGACAGGGCTGTCGCCATGGAGGGAGGGGGGAGGGGGGAGCTATCTAAAATGAGAATTTTGTGATTGACTTCTCCCTATATACTACTGTTTTTTATTGTGGGATTTTTCATGAACTTTTCACATAAGTTTATTACTACCGGTACACAATTAGTGTGGGAAAAAAAGAGAGAATTTCTTTATAAGCATACATTAGATGTCAGATATTTTTTTATATAATTCTATATATTATTACCATCATGTCCATATTTGTGTTTTCTCTCTCTGATGATCAGAGGGAATTATATGAGGATACATCAAGCTCCTTGGTTGGAATCACGGCCTGTTCCCTCTAGATTACTTCACAATAAGTATAAGTATATAACAATGATTAGTAGGTTAGAATTTAGGTTTGTATAGGAAGGTATTTTTTATAATCAGAATGGATACTCTTAGTTGAATTGCTGTTTAATTATAGACCTGTACTAAACTTGTTGATTCTCGTCGATACTGGGATAATTTATTTATACACCCATAGCCACGCTAAGGAATGTGAGCGGGCACTTACTGTAATCTTTCAGCAAAGAACACGAAGGTCCTTATTACCTTAATTTTTTATCCATGTCGAGTACCGAGCATATTCATAAGTTTAATGTGACGCGTAAATTATCAACGAGGGCTGGTCAACCCATTGTTACGACTGAAGATCATGAATTTGAAGTACGTAATAAAAATATCTGAACTTGAACTTGAACTTGAACTAATAACCGGATAACGGTCCCCTAACCGTGCCTCTACATGGGTAAAATTCGACACGCGCGACACGGGTTTTTTTAAAACCGACAGACACATAAAACTTCTAAAAATCGACGGACACATAAAAACTAGTGATAAAATTCGACGGACACATAAAAACTACAGCTAAAAATCGACAGACACAAAAGTTTGTAGTCAGGTCATTCTTTACACATGGACTATGAATAAGGTGTGATATACTACAGTATCATGGGTTGTACCCCCTTAGATCCCTTCAGAATAATGTAAAATAACGGAATAAAGGTCCTCTAACTCCCCTGATTAGTATCACGGGTTGTACCCCTCTAGATGTCTTCAAAATAATGTATTATATCGGGGTAAGTGTCTTCTAACTCCCCTGATTAGTATCACGGGTTATACCCCTCAGATGTCTTCAAAATAATGTAAAATAACGTGATAAAGGTCCTCTAACTCCCCTGATTAGTATCACGGGTTGTACCCCTCTAGATGTCTTCAAAATAATGTATTATATCGGGGTAAGTGTCTTCTAACTCCCCTGATTAGTATCACGGGTTATACCCCTCAGATGTCTTCAAAATAATGTAAAATAACGTGATAAAGGTCCTCTAACTCCCCTGATTAGTATCACGGGTTGTACCCCTCTAGATGTCTTCAAAATAATGTATTATATCGGGGTAAGTGTCTTCTAACTCCCCTGATTAGTATCACGGGTTATACCCCTCAGATGTCTTCAATATAATGTAAAATAACGGGATAACGGTCCTCTAACTCCCCTCGGCCCATTTGCGGTGTTATAAAACAGTAACATAACTTATAAACATTTAAGTGGGACATACCACTCTAATCAGGCCTTTAATTGTTAAAAGCAGCCCCGGTGAGCCTTGGCGGATAACTCGCCAGAGCTGCATTAAGAATCACGCTGACCCTGCATGGTTGATACACTCCCGAAATGTCGGCATGATGCATTAATGCAGTCTACTTGCCAGGACGAGTCGACATGACGATAACAAGGGCATAGCAGATTAATCCACTATGCCAGCCTTAAAGGGTTAACACGGAGACACGGGTGTAGAGGGTGTAGATGAGGGGGGTGGGGGTGAGAAGACCATCATTGTTCACATCACAGCTGTTAATTAGCACGCTCCAAGAGCCCCACACCCTGCCTGCACCACATGACCAGGCAGCACCTGCCCCCACTGCCCCACAGGTGGGTATATAACAGACCACCTCAGCCACCACTAACCAGAACCCTGGTTCTCACCCCCCAGCTCACACTGGGACTCTCACCATTGAGAGTAGACTGAGTCCTAACTCCGTACACAACTGCTGCAGAAACTACTACTGAGTTCATCACCTAGACGTCCCCATCATGACGTCCCAGGCATATTTACTCGGCTGTGCCGTTTTTGTGTGGACGAGCGTTGCTCTCAGCACAGGGTGAGTGTGGTTTTCATCATGTTTTTATATTATTTATCATGTTTTCTCTTTAGTATGGATGGGGTGTTAGTGTAACACAGGGAACACACTTTATCTATATGGTGTGGTATAGCCTTTATTGCTCGTTGTGTCTTCTTAGGTTCTCTTTTAGGCCTGGAAACCTTCCTCTCCATATATACCATCTCCTGAGAGGACCTGCCCCCTGCCCCATGCCCCTCATGTGAGCACCAGGACCTGGATCTTGCCCCCAAGGTCCTGGCACCACCCAGACTAGCCAATAGGAGAGCAGGACTCCTCTCATGAGATGGTCACAAGATGCCTTGTCCACTCATCACCTGACCACCCGGTCACTAGCTAGGACTTTCCGGCTGACCCTAGCACCTAGAGTTATGTAAAGGTGCCAGGGTCTTATACAACATGGCTCAGGTGATAGTGACAGGACATCCCAGTGCATCTGCACCAACAATACTAATGATTCATATATGATTATCCATAGTGTCCAATTAAAAATGTCTAAATGTCTATACAGGGGCCATTCTGTTACATTCGCCCCTTTCATCAAAAGAAATATAGTCATATTTCTTGAGCACACTGTTCATCTTCATTCTAGCTGCATCCGTCATCCTTCATCACTTCTCCAGCGTTACCTCCCTCATGCGAACCTGAAGGGCAGCACCCACATGACGTACAAATTACCTCCCTTATGTGGACCTAAGCGGCAGCATCCACACAAGGTACAATTACCATTACCTCCCTCATGTGGGCCTGAAGGGCAGCACCCACATGAGGTACAAATTACCTCCCCCATGAGGGCCATAATGGTGGGACCCTCATGGAGTACAAATCCATTGGGCAATCTCGGCTGCAGGGGCATTCGGTGTCGCAAAGTCCAGTATGGTGTACATGCGCCGTACGCTGGCGTCCACCAGCTCCATCCCCTGGTCAACACCTGCCCCTCCCGGCTCTCGTCTCCTTCTGCCAACGCCCCAACGATCCTCTAGGCTTCTCAGCAATGGCGATGCAGGGGTAATCACCCTGTAAGGCGGTACTTGCGCCCTCGGCTTCTGCCGACATCGACCAGTAGCGCGGCGGTGCACCTGTCATTTGGCTTGGCCTAGTCTTAAATATGGCAGATCTAACTCTTGGTCCTCTCATAACAATTACAATAATTATCACTATCTCCACAACTAAAGTACTAACAGACAAAGCCACCAATGGTCATTTCAATTCATACACTACCAACAAACCTCTAACATTATATACCAACAGACAACTTCTCAAATGATCTCTGCGACATATCCACAACTAAAGTACCAACAGACAAACCTCACTAATTTCCAACAGACAAACCTCTAATTGTCTCTACATTTTTTCTCTAATCACAAAACCTTTAATGACAACTTCACAGTCACTGACACACTCTATTCTTTGTACTGGCCTATCATTCAACTCACTCACTCTCTCTCCCAAGTCACTCATACAGGAACAAATCACGTAAATCTAATCTCAAAACACTAACCAAAGACCATGTAGTTTAGAAACCACTTTCTTATTAAATATGAGGATACCTAACTAAGACCACCTAAGATAAGCCAATATAAAATAGAATAACCAACCAAGAATCCTTAATCCTTTGCAAACATTCTCTTCTCAAAGGGAACAAGACATCTCAAATGTCATTAATCAGCATACACTGCGAAAATCTCTTCTTTTTTTTCCTTCCTTGACCTTAGTCTCCCTACCAATTATTACCACAACACACGCTACATATAGACAATCAACAAACCTATATCTCTCTGATAAATGTGACATCTAGTCTCTGTATCTCTCTTGGTACATCTATGCTGCTATCTGTAATCAGCATATCTCTCACTGCCCTATGTTACTTAACTCCACAGATCTGTGATAAATCCACACACTGCCTATCTGATTGATCAGATGGCAAATCTGCTATGCTGATACTGGGCTATCATGCTATTCTGCCTATGATTCAACCTCTCCCCAGTCTAAACATCACATCAGTAGTATGCACAACTGCAACTGAAAATCTCATCAGTTCACTCCCATTCATTCATTCATTCATTCATTCATTCAACCATTGCTAACCAGTAAATCTTGGACTTTATACAAAAACAATGGATACACCATTCACAAAATACAGGTAGGTGCACAGACATGGCCTGTTGTTCATACCATTCAGATCCCAATTGACTGGAGTTCCATAATGACAAATGACAACAATCACAACAAAAATAACAATCATCACCACAACTTCAAGAACAATAACAACAAAAATGAAACCTAGTCACAGTAAAGTTAGGTATACCTTCTTGTATACAAGACTCTGTCTTAATCACTCCACTGCCTGGCCTCTGCCTAAGACTACCTTTCCAACATTCACTATAACATAAATTCTCCTCCTCCTCCCCTGAGCTTGGTGGCACTAAATCTCGTGCTCTTGTCAATTCCAGACCAGCTCTCACCGTGGAATGTCCCTCTCAACTACCTTTGGCTAATTACTCAGCATTTGCATGCCTATTCAGGACTCTTAACACAATATCCAAGACCTCATGACCTCCACTAAACAGTCACACTCCCTTGTCCTTTCTAGTCATTTTCATACATTATGCCTAAAGGCTAAACACACTAGCTCTGCTCTTTCAAACCCTTTCACACAATCCTTTCACTTCATTTCTCACACACTTCGACTTATATGCTCTAATAAAAACATAACATCAAACCACAATCTTACAGCCCTCATACACAGCTTATAAAAGTCAATTACTATTAGCCTAACACAAAACACCTTCTACCCCTAGCTCCCTTATGTCCAACCTGAACATTATCTGATATGCTGGCATACTCTCTAAACAATACCGCTAGGGCTTCCATATGATCCGCCTGATCTGCCATAGTTAGACTCTTACCAAAACCAAAACCAAATGCACCTTACCTTCTGGCCTCTGTGGCTCCACCGGGACTCTTCCCAACCAAGGTGCTCTCCCTCCTGTGTTCTTGCTGTCCTGGTCACGGCACCAATGATAGAAGTGTGTAACACAGGGAACACACTTTATCTATATGGTGTAGTATAGCATTTATTGCTCGTTGTGTCTTCTTAGGTTCTAACAAGATCTGGAAATCTCCTCTCTATATATACCACCTCCTGAGAGGACCTGCCCCCCGCACTATGCCCCTCATGTGAGCACCAGGACCTGGATCTTGCCCCCAGGGTCCTGGCACCACCTAGACTAGCCAATAGGAGAGCAGGACTCCTCTCATGAGATGGTCACAAGATGCCTTGTCCACTCATCACCTGACCACCCGGTCACTAGCTAGGACTTTCCGGCTGACCCTAGCACCTAGAGTTATGTAAAGGTGCCAGGGTCTTATACAACATGGCTCAGGTGATAGTGACAGGACATCCCAGTGCATCTGCACCAACAATACTAATGATTCATATATGATTATCCATAGTGTCCAATTAAAAATGTCTAAATGTCTATACAGGGGCCATTCTGTTACAGTTAGAGAACATGTCATGTTGTGGTATTGAGGGGAGACATCCCGCTCATTTATTTCACTGCATAAGAATTTCTATTTAAGTATACCTTAAATGTCATTTTCATTACTTAAATGTCACATTTAAGTACATTTAAGAGGAAATGTAAATGTCGATTTTTGACATTTAAGTAACTTACTCCCCTGGTTGGTATCACGAGTTGTAGCCCTCCAGAAGCCTTCAAAATAATGTATTGTAGCGGTATTAGGGTCCCCTTACTCCCCTGGTTAGTATCACAGGTTGTACCCCTCCAGAAACCCTCAACATAATATATAATACCGGGGTCAGGGTCCCCTTACTCCCCTGTGTAGTATCACGGGTTGTAGCCCTCCATAAACCCTCAAAAATGTATAATAATGAGATCAAGGTTCCATACGTCCCCTTCGTAGTATTACAGTAGCCCCCCCCCCCCCACACCCACACCCACACACCCACACATCCACACGCCGATGCCCACAACATCTGTGGTCGGTGGGGTGTGGCATCCCAATAGTACAGGTGTGAATCCAATCGCGGCAGGTGTCACACCTGAGTGGTCACACCTTCCGTCGTGATATCACTCTGATGCATTCAAATATGCTAGCACACATTTAACAATCCTCTAACCGTTTTACAATAATTTCAACAGCTGCTGAAAACATAACACACCTCAAATAGTTTATTCCTATGGCCAATTTTCACGAAACTGCTTTTTTTCATGTGCTAAGGTGTCCAAAATTGATATAGGAGTATAGTTAAAACCTTTTGCGTCCATGTACCTTAGGGGGTGGGCCATACATTAGACATATTGGAGCAGGTTAAATATACGTAGCAAATGTACAGTAGAGGGGCAAAGTTGTATCTTATGAATATAGTGTGGGTTCACGCCTAACACCCTTTCCACTCAATAACGAGACCCCCTTTTAATGTATAAGGAAATTTCCTTCAATAATATTATGTTTTAATATTGAGGAAAACATCCTAACCTACAGCCTGGTATACTGTTACATCGGGCAAGGGTGATTATATTATGTTTTAAAGCTTTCTGAAAAGGGAGTTAGGCGTGAACCCAGGAGTGCACCCAAAAGTTGTCCTTAAAACATGATCAAAACATATCATTTATCATGTTTAACCTTAGATATGCCATAGGAAGAAGTGTGGTACATGGTACTCTCTATTTTATCAAGTTTTATGGGTTCTAAAAGTGGTCCTAGTAACTCCCTATACAGGTTCTCTGCCTTATATGAGTCGTTTTAGCATAGGTAAGGTTTAAATCTTTGTATATCTTTGGTTTCTTGAAGAGATTGTTCAGTTTTGGGTCGTAAAATATCCTTAATTTCTGATTAAATTGCATATCTATTAAAATTAACCATATATATAAATGTACCAAAATAAGTGGAATACATAGTGAGCTCCTCACAAATCGATTGAGGGTGACCCAGTAAACAAAAAACGTTATACAACATTTTATAACGTTATATAACGTTAAATAACGTTTATCTAAGGCTCCTTACTATTGCATAACGTTAAATGAAATTTTATAACGTTATTTTGACGTAAAATAACGTTTTTTTGTTACCTGGGGATTGGATACCCTTTTGTACTGTACAGAGAGCTAGGGTATATGTGGGTAATATCGCGCATGTGGTAATATCGCGCACCCCCCCTAAAAGGCCCATTTTTCAATTTTTTTTTTTTTTTTTTTTAGTTGGCCACGTTATATCAAATATCATTTTAATGTATTTCATTCACCTGTGTTATACATGTATGTCAGGAGCCAGAGATTAACAAAATAACCTAATAATTGGTATTTTCAATACTTGCAAACTCAGCATTTTCTATACTAATTCCCATAGAGCTTATATCGCTCAGGCATGTTGTTATCAAATAATAATGAAATAAGTGGACTAGTGTCACAGGGTAGCTTTGGATGTTGTCTAACACTGGTGTAAATTTGGATATACTGCTACTGACCATACAGGTGTGAGAGCATTTGGGGTGAGGCACCGTTTTCACACTTTTGGGTGTGAAAACAGGTGAGCGGAATTACCCATATGGTCAAATGCATTGTTTTTCAATGGGTGAGCGATATAACACAATGGTGTGAGCGATATAACAACAACTATAACGATATACATTGTAACCCAAATATTTAGCCAGACTTTTAACCCCCTGCCTACCATACAGGTGACTGCAATTAGGATTTCTTTTTTCTCCATTTTTTCAATTTTATATTATTTTTTTAAAAATTGCATATAAAAATTGTTCTCAGTGACAGTGGACTAGAATTATGGGGAACATTTGGGTAATATCGTCACAAGGTGCGCGATGTTACCCACTTTTACCTTATTAGTAAGGGCGTTAGGCGTGAACCCACCTGGGGCTATGATGGGATAAGATCCCCCCTACCATATTCTATCAAATTACATGGGTTCTCAAACTGATTCATGAATGTCAGTTCCTATACATCTCCTTTGTCTTATATGACTTGTTACACTATGGATAAGGTTGACACCTTTGTATATAATAAGATTTCTGGAGCCATTGTTCAATTTTTTAAAGTGAGACCCAACTGGGCTTTGCCCAGCGTGATGCCCACGGAGTGGGCATCACGCCGGGCAAAGCCCAGTCTCACTCTATGCAGTGGTCAGAATTTATGGAGGATTTGCAGCACTTAAATGACAGGTATAATGGGCGATTTCTAGGAACCCCATTAACGTTTACATGAAGAAAACAGCAAATCATCTCATATTATGACGATCTGTCACTCACCTGAAGATGGATTGAATATAAATTATAGGGGAGCCCTGGGAGAATTGGGACAAAGGAGAACTGGGACACTGTGTAGGCCTATTCTGCCCATAACCAATAACTTTAATGCATAACCACTGATGCCATTTTTTGGGCCAATACTATTTAAGTTTTTTATGATAAAAAAACTTACTGTGATGTTATTATACTTAGAACCATCATCAGTCACGACAGATGTCTACACAATGCTCTAAAACCTTTGAGAGGGGACAAAATGGCCGACATTGTGTATATTTTCACACTCTCCTTGCACATTAAAATACATCAGTACGTATTCTATGTAACTCAACTAAGCCTCTGCATGGAGAGTGCAATGTTAGTGACGTCATAGCCGTGGTGACGTCACAGTCTTAGCGACGCTGCTACGTCACCAAGCAACGTCGTTACATTACCTAGCAACGTTACCACGTCACCTAGCAATGACGTCACTTACTGCAGACTCCATGATGTTTTGGTGTCTTGGGGCACTGTTTGCCGTCAGAATGAGCCATAGTTTGCCGTCAGAATGAGCCATAGTTTGCCGTAAGAATGAGCCATTGCTTGCCGTCAGAATGAGCCATAGTTTGCCGTCAGAATGAGCCATAGTTTGCCGTCGGAATGAGCCAGGGTTTGCCGTTAGAATTAGCCATATTTCGCCGACAGAATCGCCGATAGTTTGCCGTGAGATGGGGCACAGTTTATCACGGAAATGGGACACAGTTTGTCACAGAGATAGGGCATAGTTGAGGTAGGCCTATACCGCTATAGATGAGGGGCTCCCCATGTCACATATTGATTCTAAGGTATGGCCATGTCGCATGTCGATTTTTAGAAAAGGCCATGTCGAATTTCGGGGTCTACCGCCATATAGTTTGTCAAAGAGATGGGGCACAGTTTGGAGTAGGCCTAGGCCTACGAACGTTCCTGCATGGTTGGCGGGCGGGGGGGGGGGGGGGGCTCACTTTTTTCCAGGGACGCTTCCAATTTTAATTTCTGCCGGAAAAAATCCTTAAATTGTGGTTCAAACACGCTATAACTTGTATTCAACCTTGGTTATGATCTGAGAAGAAGCTAAATAAATGGTACGTTCCTTACAGATTGATTCAGAGTGCCTGGATATCCTTGTCCTTTGTAAAGAGGCTAAGCTATTAGTGAGGGCGTTAGGCGTGAAGCTGGGCGTTAGGCGTGCACCCAGAAGATGTATGAGTGCATATGTATTGCCATGAATAGGATACAGTAACACAATTAACTCACAAAGTAACTGATAGGGCCTATATATATATGGGTATATTTAGAGCATATTAAAAATTGTTAAATATTTTATCTCTGGACTCTAGCACAGCATAAGGGTGCATATAGGGTGTTAGGCTTGAACCCAGCGAAAAATTCCCCAACCTACTCAATGCCCTCTCGAGCATACTGTAATTAACCCTCACTATTTTCCTTTTTTTTCATATGTTGGTATATGTGAGGCCTTGCCACGGTATATTTAAATACTCTGTTAACTATATTGATAACAGAGGGAGAGGGGCATTAATAGGGCGTTAGGCGTGCACCCAAAAAAGTGCATTCACCCTCACAGGACTGATATAGTACTGCCTATATACACTGTATGTATATTTGGTACTAAACGATTCCTTACTTCAACGGGGAAGTGGGATGTAAAAGAAATAACCTAGTCCTAGTCCAGCCCGACCAGAAAACGTTAAAATTATCCATGTATCCATCACATCAAAAAGGATATAGGCTGGAAAAAAATAAAGTGAATAAAAGCAGTTTCGTGAAAATCAGCCGTATAATGATCGAGAGGTGCAGAATATCAATATAGAATTGGATCTGCAGTAACATTTCAGACCATGGATACTAATTAGAAGTTGTGAAACAATAAACAATTAGTGTACAATAAGCTAAAATCAACTTATGCTATACGTGTGGTGATTATGGTAGTAAATAAATCCAGGCGCGGCTGGTTTCACACCTTTATTTGAAATTGTGATCTATTTCTCATACAACCAAGTTTCACAACTTATCTGTTCTTTGTTATGAACAATGCTAATGTTGTATACATACTTTGGGATTTATTGACTAAACCAAAACCACTTCATTTCCGATCCAGGGAAGAGCATTTCTGCCCAAAGGAAGTGACAGTCATCGAGAAAAAACCACGGACTGTGACGACACATGAGATACAGAAGTTCAGGAATTGTAATGATTACAAAGTCTCAGAAATCCTCGAAATAACAGGCTTGTCAGACAGCCAGAAGTGGTGTACAGTCAACGTGTAAGTCTCAACTCCTGATGTAAATATAGTCTCAAGTAAATGGCACTAGTCAACAATCTAAACAACAGTACAATAAAGAATTACCTGTAAAATCCTTAAAGCACCTCTTTATAACACATGACATTTGAAATATTTGCCATTTTGGCTAAATGAGAATAGGTGTCTCATTATGAAAAAAATATGTCAAGGAGAGATATTAATTGAAAGATTATACCTTTAATTGTAGCACAAAAACTGAAACTGTGTGGGACAACATAACGTCTACACAGACTCAGATGCACTGCTGTGAAGGCTGGGTCGGAGAGGACTGTGAGCAGGCCCTCTGTTCGGACCGCTGCCTGAACGGGGGACGGTGCACAGGCCCCGACACCTGTGTTTGTGAGGGCACAGGCTATGAGGGACCAACCTGTGGCCAAGGTAAATACTTGTTTCTGTCCATATCGATAAATTATTGGAGCACACTGTATGCCCAGCTTCATACACCTTCTAAATGTGTACAATACAAATGCATGTCTAACTATGATATTCCCTCAATGATTACATGATGACTGGTGTTGACTCCTAGTTATCATGGTTTGGAAAGACAGTCCTATACTTTGGATCATTTAGTGGTTACATAATAATATGGCTGATTTTATGTTGGGGATTTTAATTTTGTGACTGCCATCGACCAGTAATATGGACTGATACCATTATCAATTCATTGATTACAGTCATACACACCATATTCCTCTCCATGCATGATATATGTTTCTGAGGTTTCAAGTCTCAAAGTCAAAATTGGGTATATGTATATGACAACAAATGGTGAGAAATGTCTCTATGAATGTTATATCAAATTGGTCGAAAAGATAACTATATCCTATATTTCAATGACAATTTTGCAGTATTAATCTGCATATACATTGTATAAATGTATTTCAACATTAACGTATGAACGTTAATCTACGTAGAATATCCACCATTTCTGTCATTAGTTATTTTATGGATCTCTCCAAGTTTCCAAACCAGCGACCATAATACAAGTTACATATTCATTTTTTCTATAATCAGTCAATAAAAAAACCCACGTCAATCTCAGTTCATATTTACCATTTTCAGCCATTTGTGATGAGGATTGTGGTGCCAATGGAGAATGCAAAATTCCTAACAAGTGTTCGTGCAAGTCTGGCTATAAGGGACCCACATGTCGGCAGTACGAATGTGACCCTGCATGTGTCGAGGGCCATGGATTCTGCGCAGGCCCCAACCACTGTCTTTGCCAAACTGGATGGGATGGAGCAGATTGTTCCCAGGGTAAGTGATCGATGGCTGGGTTTATTCAAAAATCAACTGTGTGAATAATTATTCTATTGAAATGACAGAGAATCACAGTTAAATTTGAGAACAGTGATAAACTATTACAAGGTAATTCAATCTTACTTCACATGCACCTCCTAGGTCATTATTTCTGTCCTTAATCAGTGAAAATCATTGCCAAACTGCATCCCAAACTACACTTTTTTAAAGAGATCAGGCATTTTTTAATAGCATATTAATACATTTTATCTTGGACATAAATGTAGCGAGGATGCTATAGGCATAATATAGGCACTATACATGTAATGCGTTATAGCAATATTTACCAAGAGACAGGGTACCTGTAACAGCACTGAGAATTTCTGTTGGTACCTCTGATAGAGCTTATCAAAATGAAGGCAATTTTCCTCATTTCAGCTGTCTGCATCCGTGAATGTATGAATGGAGGTGCCTGCACTACTGATAACTATGGTGGCCACTGTCTCTGTAAGGGAGGCTGGTCTGGTGCCGTTTGTAATGTTGCCATTTGTGAACACAAGTGCTTGAATGGCGGAGAATGTTCTGCACCCAACCACTGTAGCTGTCCACCGGAATACACTGGACCCACCTGTGCTTTTAGTCTCTTCTCCGAAGCTAATGTTATGCGTAAGTTTTGCTTGCATTGTGCCAACAATCGATATTTGCATTTCACTATTTTGAAAAAATGATTTAATGGATTTTATCATTACTCCTTAGCTTATTACAAATAAATTATGTTGTTCTCATCACCTGATTGTAATTCATTGTACACACTTCATGCTCAAAGTACAATGTTTACGCACTCACACTTTTCATGCCTTTAGGGTAACATCGTTAATAATTTTCTCTGACACAGGTTTCAACAAGACGACTCTGGTAGAAGAGGCGACCTGCGTGGCTTGGGGATCACGTCATTTCATGACCTTTGACGGGCACCTAATGTCCTTCCAGGGTGTTTCTACCTATTCATTAATGCAGGAGTGCATAGGAAATGCTCAGCCATCCTATCAAGTATTCATCAACACTACCTATGACTGTGATGACAAGAACAACTGTCGTGTTGCTGTCAAGGTAGGCTTCATACACTTTTTTTTCAAGTTATATTCATCTCACCTCATAGATTCAATTACCCTCACCTTAGCAGCTAATTGACATGCACATCTTCTCCCGTAAACTGTCCTTTACCCTCTGACCTCCATGGTAGAATCAAAGGTAATTACTTATATTTGAAATATTATATTTAGTACTATAGATGCTTTTGCCAACAAAATTACATATTGCACATTCTGATGATGCTTATGCTGAGTGTACCTTTATACACAGCACCATTGAAATAAGTCATTGGATGTTTCATGAGAAATAAAGTCTTGCATATTTGTTCATTGTCTATCTTTTTGTTCTGCCCATAGCTTGAGACCAATGATGTTGTCATCGAACTCACCCCTAGAGGGGCACTGCTCAATGGTAGAGATATCTTTCTCCCAGCATCAATTGGCCCCTTGGCTATCAGCAGTATTGGATCCTACACACAGGTGACAGGAATCGATGGTAGGTTGAATAGAGATTCCCTGGACTCTGTAAGAATGGAATTGGCATAGATTATTGGTGAACAAAAGATGCAAATATGTTTTAGGAGCTATAGAGACATCATCATAATTGTATCTGTTGATTCTAATTAAGCTAGTCAATGCCTAGATAATAGATAACAAAACATTAAACTGTTTTTTGCTAAAAGAAATGCTATAACATTCCAGAGGGAAGGTTACTCTATGATGGAGACAAGAGCGTCTATATCTTTGCTCCAATCACCATGCAAAACAAGGTAGGAAACACATTATTCATTGTCTATTTCACATCATACCATCTACCTGTATACTCACTGCAGACAATTAATCATTTAAGGATGTAAATCTACAGAACACTAGTCGCATTTACATCCTTCCAATGGCTCTAAAGTATCTGGACCATAAATCCTGTCTTATTTGTCTAAACATGTGTGATATGTTGTTTTAAGATCTGTGGACTGTGTGGAGACTTCAACGGCAACCCATCGGATGAGTATCGCACCGTCACCGGGCGTTTGGTTGATTCAATGACTGAGTTCATCAATGCCTGGGAGGATCCAACAGATCAAAGGAATACTCCAAAGTTGCCTGCAGTATTCCACCATCCATGTGAGCTTATCCCAGGAGAGCAGGTAAGCCATTCTTAAACCACATAAGAGGGGGTCATACACAAATTAGGGACATGCCACTATCGATTTGTCCCGGCCCTTAATTAATCAACATGGAAGTACATGTATTATCTTTATTCAATATATCTTTATTCAATATATCTTTTTTTCTCCACAGGTCGGTCAAGTACAAAATCTGTGTTCCTTCATGACTGACCCCTCCTTGGTGTTCAATGAGTGTGCTTCCCTGGAGGACCCCAGGAGCTATGAGACTATGTGCATGATCGACATGTGTGAATGTCTCGGGATGCCTAACATGACATATGCATTATGCATGAATGTGCGTTGTGATGCAGCAGCTCAATATGCAAGGCAGTGTAACAATAAGGGAGTTGTACTTCACTGGAGGACAAATACCTTCTGTCGTAAGTAAAATAACACTAGTCTTTATCATACCATAGGTTATCTAATTATTCAATACAATGGAAGAGAAATATACATTATGTGTTAAGTCGACTGACCTGAAATATACCCGGCTAGAATTACAAGACCAAATTTATACACAAATTCTTTTAATAATCATGTAAAATTTTTTTTTTTATAAATCACCTAAATAATGAATATCATCTCAATTTAATTTGCAGCAAAGCCAGCCTGCCCTTCTGCCACCGAGATGTATTATGACTGTGGATCCAACTGTGGAAAAACTTGCGGTACAGTTAGCAACGGCGACTGCTCTAGTGTTCAGTGTGTAGATGGGTGCTTCTGTCCTCCAAACCATTTCCATGATGGGCACGATTGTGTTGAAGCAGAACAATGTAGCTGTATTCGTTCTCAGGATGGCCTTGAATACCCCATCGGTGCAATGTACAATACTGGCTGCGAGCAATGGTGAGGAGATGAATCGCATTGTATCTCTAAAAAAAGATAAATGCATGAGCTGCTCTCACTTCTTGAGCAGGGGAAATAACATGGGGTAAAGTGTACATAATGTAATCATTGGTTCATAAATTCCACTATACTAGTGTGTGAAAATGGTAATGACATTTCTATTTTCCTCCCTTTTAGTGTCTGTTCTCAAGGAGGTGCTTGGAACTGCGCCCCCAAGGATGACTGTATTGGACGATGCATTATATCTGGAGATCCATTCTACACAACATTTGATGGGAGAAGATACCACTTTGATGGCCCATGTGAATATGTTCTTGTAAGTCGGTGTCAAATTTGAGGTGAAACATCATGAATACTGTATTTGAATTTGAGCTTGTATTTGCATCTGAGCATTAGTTAGAGCTTCTTCCACTATTCTAATCATATACATTAATGCCTCTCACCTTGAGTAGATAGAGAATAGCATCTATTTTTTCATTGTAGACAATGACTGGGCAAGACGAGAAAATGCCATTTGCTGTTTGGGTAGAAAACAAACGTTGCACGGCAGCTGAGTCAGCAATGTGTACAAAAACGATCACCATTCAGTATGGTCACAAGAACAACTCCAACACACTGAGGTAAGACTTTATACAATGAAATCTTCCTCTTATTATGCAACTGTGTTTGTAAACACTGCATTAACCTTTCTGAAGTACAGAACACCACTTCATCTGTAAACCCTTTTGGCTAGACCACACTGGCCCATTAATTGAAATGTATGCATATGCGGATGGACGTTGCCACAGGCCACACAATAAATAGTTAAAAATCAATATTATCATTCACTAGTTTCTTTTAATCTTTTACATGCCATTTGACCAACTGCCACTGAAAACCAAGCCTGGGCCCTGCATATAGAAACTTCAAATAAGACTACAGTATATAATCAGGATAATTCTATTTTGTCTAAGGTTTGGGCGTGATGTCACCACTCTCAATCAAGTGGGTGTTAGTCTACCCTATACAGACCCAGAGCAGGGTATTTGGGCAAGACAGGTTACCAACCTTCTATACATAATCACCCTCGAGGAAGGTTTGTCTGTACTTTGGGATGGTTCTCGAAGGATCGAGGTGCAACTGCATGGGCAATACAAAGGCAAAGTAAGTAATAATTGTTATCCGGAGGATATTGCCTCACTTTCAAACAGATTTCATTCAAATGAAATAGTTCATTCATTCAGGATTGGTTTGCTCTATATTATTTATAACAGCTCAAGAAGACTTTAGAGATTTCAATGTGTCAGGTTTCAGTGTCAATGTCATTCCAATTTTCTACACCGTGGGCCAGTGGGCCTTCAGTGAAGTTGTCCTTCTAGGTATGGGGGATCTTTAGGTGGATCTTGTCATTCCCTCTGAGAAGTGTTTTGGTGATATGGGCATACCAGCAGAAGATCTAAAAATGCTTTCAGATGGTTGAAATTAATGGAAGAGAATGCTTCAAGTGGCGGAACTATATCCTTTATTTGGCTTCCACTTATAGGTGAGTGGACTATGTGGAAACTTCAATGGAAACATTAATGATGACACTTTGACACCTTCTGGAGACGACAACAAAGATGTGACAAAGTTTGCTTCAGAATGGCAGACTAATGTAAACTGTCAGGCACCTGAATCATCCTCGTACAACGGTGCTTGTTCTAGGAGTTCAACGTTTGAAGATCACGCTAAGAGGATCTGCGCCCAGCTTAAGCTAGGTATGAACTAGATATCTCACACGGGTAGTCTGAATTAGCAGTGGTGTGATAAGTATTCTTGTATGTAAGATAATGAGAGAGTGGTTTAAGGGTATCAGGGCAGAGGACTACAAAGGGAAGACATCTTTCAGAAAGAGTACAGTATGACAAGCACAACTGATAAATACAAATCAAACCATTCTGTGTGGGAATCAAAATGTCATTTTGAATACATATATGACTTTGAAAAGTCATCAACAGAAATACGATGCATTCATGACTTATAAAATCTTCTTTTCAGGGGAGTTCCTTAAATGCAATGATTTGATTGACCCAACTCCTTACATCGAGGAATGCCAGGCTGACATATGTTCTTGTGGATCTAATGAATATCTGCTTGGGACCGAATGTGAATGTGATTCCTTTGCCAGCTATGCCAGAGAGTGTTCTCTGAACAATGTAATACTAAACTGGAGAACATTAGATCGTTGTAGTAAGTACAATTTATGGTTGATTATCAATTGATTGATTCATTTTCATATATTCCGCCTGATTCATGAAATGATTAGCATATGTGGATCAACAAGGGAAAAGGGACCTCCGCGGGGGATTTTTAGTTCCAACTTTGGCCACCAGGGGGCTCCATATAGCCAACAATGTTCAAAATATCATAAAAATTGTTCTATACTACTTTTTGATGGAGAATACAATAGGCCACTTTAGAAAATTCCAACTTAAGTGAAAACCTTCCATATTTGGAATGTAAAAAGAACGTTTTTGGGCTTAAATTGGTGTTTTTGCACTTGTTGGTTGCCATGGAAACATAATTTTCATTCTAAATTGAATTTTTCAAGAAATTAATGATTACAGGACCCACAAAGATATCTATGCTGAAAACGGAATGTAAATTCCATTTTAAGATTAAAAGCTGTGACCAAATGTTTGAAAAAGTTTGGATATTTGGGAATTTTCGTAATTATGCTAATTAGATAGAGATATCTCTAAAACAAAGTAAGATAGAGCTTATTGGCACTTGAGATTGGACAGTGCCCACACATATTCAAGGAGCCAGTACTCAAAAACTAGAAGCGGTACCTGCTAATGAAATATATCACTGGAAAGCTGATGACCTCAACTCAATGATTGAGTTTAACCTTTGGAGGACCCTTTTCCCTCGACTATCCACATATTTATGAACAGAATATATATTGAATAAATGCCTCCTGGTTACAGTTATTATTCACTTCTGAATCAATATTTTAGAAATACTCTTTTACAGTTCCATCATTAGGAGAATCTGGAATTTGGAATTTTGGAAATATGCAGAAGCATGCTGCACAT
Source organism: Harmothoe impar (assembly GCA_947462335.1). Classification (NCBI taxonomy): domain Eukaryota; kingdom Metazoa; phylum Annelida; class Polychaeta; order Phyllodocida; family Polynoidae; genus Harmothoe; species Harmothoe impar. The sequence continues at coordinate 43,488,759 of OX381717.1, read as the reverse complement.
GTCTAGGTGTATTCTGAAGTACTGACATACTAGTACAATTCTAGGCCACCAACATCTACATACACACACTTATATATATATATACTCTTCTACTCCAACAGATGTACAGTGCCATGGTGGATTAGTATACAAAGAGTGTGGCCCAGTATGTGACACCAGCTGCAAGAAGATTCAACCTAAAAATTGCAAAGACCAATGCGTGGCGGGATGCACATGCCCTGAAGGCACGACATGGGACTTTGAAACCATGAAATGTATTCCCCATCAGGAGTGTGGATGTTACCACCGTGGTGAATACTATGCACCAGATGCTGATCGCAGGGACAAATGCAACATGTGGTAAGATCTCATACTAGAAGTGCTTAAGGTTGCCTTTTGTCAATGTATTACAGCAGAAGGAAATCAGTGCATCAAGTGTATGATTCATCATCAATTCTTGCATTTGCCAACTCTTTAGAGGAGTTACAGGAAAATGTACCAAAGACTAAGACCAGGCAAACTTCTTTCTTCAGAATACTAGACATATATATATATCTCCTTGGTATTTAAGTTCATATGTTTGATACTTTCAGTACATGTTCCAAAGGAGACTGGGAATGCACCACATACAACTGCACAGGTAAGAGTACATTCCCCATAGATTGTAATAATACACTCATTATGAACTGCATGAAAATGACCAGATCAGTAGACCCATAATACAACATAGATTGACCCCTATAAGGTGTGTTCTAATCAATTCAGAAAAAGCCTCTCTGCAGTGAAAACAATTGTGTATGATTATCTATAAAATAACACTCCATTTTAAGGTGTGCAACTCTGCCCACGATTTTTGATCTGGAGTGACTGTGCCGACTGTGAGCCAACCTGTGAGAACCAGCAGATTCAATGCCCTGCCTCAAGCTGCAGAACTGAGGGATGTGTGTGTCCCGAGGGATTTGTCCGCGAGGGCAATCGCTGTATTCCTAAGGAGGAGTGTCCCTGTATCTATCGCGGTGAGGCGTATGATGAGGGGGAAGTCATCCATAAGGACTGTAACACTTGGTGAGTGTCTGTAGTCAAATACTGTAGAGAATATTATGTTGGGACATACCAAGTTCTGTGTAATTGTCCTGGGGTACATGTACTCCTGCTCTAATGAGTGCTAAAATGTTCCATAATTTGCCACACCCATCTTAATTCCTCGCACCATCAGGCAAATCTTTAGAGCTTTTCATTCTGAATCATTAGCTGAAATGGTAATTTGTAGCCCTATCTCCATGTGGACTGCAAAGCATAGTTTTGGGGTCGTAACTCTTGGTCAGACCCCATTCAAATGTTAATGCATATACATTGTTATATGTTCCCTATATTCTAGTTTGTGCGAGGGAAGTACATGGAAATGCACCGACCGTATCTGCCCAAAGACTTGCCAGGCATACGGCGACCCCCATTACAGTACATTTGATGGAGTGTCATATGAATTCCAGGTAAGACTATTGCATATGTTTAACTTGACCTTTCCTCTACACAATTTATTTTTCATACCTAATTATCATGTCATGAAGATATAGCACTGATATAAAGAAATGTTGCTGTATATCTTCCATAATTCAATTAAATCATGTCAACCACCTTATTTCCAGGGTTCGTGCAATTATGTCCTTTCACAGGACAGTTGCCATGGTAGTCAGGGTACATTTAGTATCTCCGCAGAGAATGTACCATGTGGCTACGAGGGTGTGTCATGTACTAAGAGTGTGAAAATTGTGGTTCATGATACAATCATCCATCTGACCAGGTCTTCAAGACCTATAGTATCACAGAACCCTGCTGCTACGGCCGAGACACCTAGAGCTCAATATAAAATCCAGGAAGTTGGCCTGTTTGTATTTATCAAAATAAGACCGGGTAAGTGATGTATTTAGTTGTATTGCATTGTAATACTTATGCTCTTTGGCTTTTTGTCAATTGGAACTATTAAATTTCCCACTTTTAAGGAATGATCATAATTTCCTTTAACCTATTGCTAAATCATATAATAAACAAGACAACAACAACGTAAATATATTAAAGCTTTTATTACCTTGAACCCATACATAAGACATATATTACAACATTTCACTTGTAGTGATACTTAAAATAAATGACAATACATATGCAGCAGATGAAGTGATTTTAAAGGCACAGTCTGATGTATTTTTTCCTAGTGCACAACCATAAAATATCCTTTTATCCTTCTCGCAGGTATCACCGTTGAGTGGGATAAGGGAATGAGAGTTTACATCACCCTGGATACTATTTACGTTGGTAAGGTCTGTGGTCTGTGTGGAGACTATGATAACAAAGCTGATAACGACTACCGTTCCCGCAGTGACCTTATCGAAGCTACAGCCTTGGGCTTTGCGAACTCATGGAAGACGTCCCAGAGCTGTCCTAACCTGCTAGAAGCTCTCAAAGACCCGTGCACAGTCCATGAGGAGAGAAAGTACTGGGCCACAGCTTCTTGTAATATCATGAAAACATCTGTGTTCTCCGAATGTCATCCAGTGGTATGTACTATCTACTGTAGTAATATTGGTAGAGTATATTTAGTTCTAATGACATGTTTACAGTTTTACTTTTTTATATTCAATGTTACGTAGGTGTATCCACACCTTGGCTCATAATTTTGTTTAAGTCTTTGTAAAGATGAAATGATGGAGTAACTCACCAGCGTTACATTGTTGTACCATGCATAAGGTTGTAATGATGCATGAATGGATGCAATCTACACACATGTCCTGCACACATTTACCATGGTGATGAAATGGCAGAATGCATTAAAGTGCCATTCTGCCATAATTTCCCACACCTTGACATACCTATATATTCAACTTATAGGTGGATGTTGGTCAATACTATGACGCCTGTCTTTGGGATTCCTGTGGTTGCAATCGGGGAGGCGACTGTGAGTGTTTCTGTACTGCTGTAGCTGCTTATGTCCGCCAGTGCAACCTCAAGGGAATTCACATCAAGTGGCGGGCCCAGAGCAACTGCCGTAAGTATAACAGCCCTGGCAGGGGCATACATAACAGTTTTATTTCAATTCACTATCTTCAATTGCAATTGTATGGATAAGCAAGTTAATATTCATCCCTATGTAACAAGTATCACATGTATTCCCTCATCATGTGATAAAACTCGGTTTTAGCTACCAATGATATGCAACTTATCAAACACTTTGATTTCAGCAATACTGTGTGAGGATGGCTTTGTCTACAAGGCATGTGTGAGCCCCTGTGACGAGCTGCAGTGCAATGACCCCTACAGTGATAAGAAGTGCATCGCGCCATGTGTAGAAGGCTGTGGCTGCAGAGATGGCCAGGTCCTTATCAATGGTATGTGACTTTGGCAACAGTTTCCCAGTTAAGAGTTATAAAATGTTTCAGAATGTTTCTTGATGGCTCCTTATTATGGCCAAATGCTGTATAACATTAAAAATGTTATTTTGATATAAAATAATTACTAAACATAATTGGTAGACTCTCTCCTGCTTCCTGCAATGTTTCATGATATTATGTTGCAATATAGACCTGTGAAATGAACATACATGGCAATTTCCTAGTTTACAACAGACAATGCCAAATTCTAGAAACTTTAAAGGAGACAAATATTTAATTATTTGAACATCAGTATTGGCTGAAGTCATCACAGATTCATAACAGTTATTGCTCCCTGTTGTAGTTACATCTGTTGTAATTTGGAATGAAGTCCGTAACTCCCAACATATTCCAAAATTGCAGATACAGGATAAATTGCCTTGTGGGATTTGAGATTTACCCTCCTAGGCAGTCTGTTTACCAGGGAATAATATTAACTTTCTACCCATAGGTAAATGCATGGCCAGAGAGAGCCTCAGCTGCACAGATCCAGACACTGGAAGAGTCTACGCTCAAGGTTCACGCATTGTCAAAGACTGTCAAATTTGGTAAGTGTGCATTAACCTTCCATGAGGATAGATTTAATCTTTACTACATTGCTGAGAAAGAGGTACTTTAATTTTTTCTCAACCATGTCAACATAGGCATGTGCATGGGCCTGTTAGATTTATATAAATCTCTTGATATATGATTACATCATAGCCTCCTTACATGATTTGCCTCGAGATGCGTTTCCACCTCTTTATCTAAGGCACCATGTGAAACCATAACACAAGCTATAAACAATCTAAATTTTACCAGCTAACCTCCAAACTTTATCATTTCTAGTGAATGTCCAGTGAATGACTGCAGGTGGCAGTGCACCGATACAGGTTCCTGTAATACCACACCTGCCCTCACAACAACCACTCCAAGTCCAACTACAACGAAAGGTTTGAACTAATACTGCATATACACAATTATTGTTAACACCACATGACACTCTATTATTTAAAACTCATCACAGTTCATTTCTAACATACAGGATATCTCTGTGCTATCCCCCTGATACAGATCCCCATGATATATGGATTAGCATTACTTGTTAAAATGAAAACCGACACATCGGTACATTGTATATGATAGTTTGAGAAGAGTTGTAACTATCATTTCCAATTTCCAATACCCATAGCATTATGTGTCATCCATTACATTGCTCTCATGGACATTCTCATACTAACACTAACAGAGTCGTGTGGTGGCCTTGTGTGCGATTTCCCACCAATGAAATGTGCAAACCTGTGTGATGGCGTCCAGGACTGTGTCACACCCAATGATGAAGAAGCATGCAGTGAGTAACACCCTTGGATACATTCTGTGATAGATTTCACTTGGCCTCACCATGTCTTTAAGTGCTGTAGACTATCCAATTATTTACCAAATACCACACATGCCACCTGCAGATAACAACCAATGCCAAGATCTTGAATCCAATTTGAATGCATTCCCATGGACAGAGGCCAACTTCAGTTTAATCTCATTGATTTCATTCAGTTACTTTATCCACATGTACTTTCCCTATATGTTATCCATGGGTAAAATGTGTAATAATTTCACTTGCTGTTACAGATGTGACTACACCAGCTACCACTACACCATCCTCTGGGTCCACAACCAGTGTCATGTGTTCTACATGTGTTGAGGCCTGTGATAAAATGTGTCACGAGCAGCAGTACAAACAGACCTGTGACACCGCCCCAGCCTGCCGCCCAGGTAAGACATTTGATAATTTGCAGAATATTGTCCTTCTACAGTATTTCTACATAGCATAAAGCCTAGATACTAATGTAGGTACTACATGACATTATATTGTATGATCATGATAACCAACCACATAGTGACTTATTCAAGACTTATTACAATATTATAGCCATGTGCTAGTTAGTATTAGGGGTAGGGAATTTATGAGCATAAACTCATATTCAATAATGGTATCATTTGATTTGTTACAGAATGCCAATGCCCCTCTGGCACAGTGCGCAATGGAACAACATGTGTTAAAAGTGAACACTGTAGCTGTTGGGATAGTGTGCAGAATATTACCAGAACGGTATAGTACCTTATTATAGCATTACATATATTACGTAACTCATATCAAATAACAACACTATTTCATTGTTAGGCTCCTACCAATTCACTAAGGATAACAATGGCTTCCTCATAAGATTCATCAGTAGTGATAACTGTCTTTTCTTCATTCATAATATGTACACCAACATCTATAGATAGCTTAGCTTATTCTAGTATGACCTGGATATGAAATATCATGGATTAATGACTGAAACAAGTCATGATTTCTTGTATTTATGTACCTACATCTCATGCACACTATTCTATCCATGGGTATGAAGGCTGGGGAGAAATGGTCCATCAGTGAATGTGAGCGATGCAGCTGTCACAACAACAACATTGCTTGTCTCATAGAAGACCCTGTCTGTGTTGAGGTGAGCCATTTTTTCACAATTCTATTGCAAAAAATTCTCATCAATTTAGTAAATTGCTATATTGCCAAAATATGTTATGTAAGATTGGGCCTCATCATGCTATTCTTACCATATAAACTTGTCATGATTATGAGCATGGGTTAATATTTCTAAACTGTTTCTGTTATAGGGATTCACCTTAATGACAGTACAGGATAGAGAGTGTGCAGTGTGCATCCCTATCACCTCATCTACAACTCCTACCACAATTCCTCGTAAGTACCGGCAGTCTCTTTCATATAGTTTCCTTCATAGGTTAAAGATGAGTCTGTGACATATTCAAGTAAAAACCAGCGAAAAATAATGGCTTGATCTGAATGATCTCGGTGTTAGTCTGTCAAAGCACCTCCCAATGATCTCTGAGATTACACAGGGAATTTATTAAACCTTATCTGGGGTTCTGAAAAGTTGGGTAAGCCCAGGAGCCATTGAGTGGCCACTTAAAAGAAAGCAAATCTATTTCTTAAGCACTTCATGATGTACATCCTTTCACATTCTATTAATATTGATATCCATATTTCTCCTCCAGATCAATGCCCACTGGTGGATGCTGTGCTACATGCACAGGCACTGGTATTTACTGCTTCTGCCAACGCAGAATCCGCCCACCAGGCTCTCCTCGGTACACACTCCAGCTGGACCGCTAATGACTTCTTAACAGTTGAAAATCAGACTGAAACGGTATGTTTGGACAGATTACATGTTTGGTTTAAAGAGAAGAGCATAGTGTAAGGAAGTATACCAGTGATATATGACATTGAGAGGTAAGCAGGGGCGTAGTAAGGGGGCGTGGGGGGGGGGGGGGGGTACAGCGATGCTCGGACACTGGGAGACAGCCAAAGGTAATAAAAATAAACTAACCCATCCTTACATAATTTCCTAAATAAATTCTTAGAAAGAAAGTGCCCCAGTCCCTTTAATTCCCTATGCCAGTGGTATTAATCAAATACCGCCTTGTTGATCATAATAGACTCCTTTTTTCTTACAGACTGAAAACCAGACCTTCTCGGTTACTGTTATGGCAGCTGGGTCACCACCAGTTATCACTGACATTGCCTTCAAAGTTACTGGTGCCAGCAATATCAAGATCCTCCTTGTACTAAATGGTACCACTGTGCGTGAGGAGGTATGTATTCATACACAACTGATGTCGTACAGTTAAAATGAATTAAGTCAACTCAATGCAGCTGTAATGTTTGATTCCATTAAGAGACAGTATGCAGCATATGTTATTATAAGCAGAGGGATTAGTAAATATTTCCAATGGTTTAATATAAATTGATTTGTAGAAAGACCGTTTTTCATTATCTTGAAACTTCCAAATATATCAAGAATAAAAGAGATGAACAGATAATTTACAGAGACTTTTTCTTTTTTAGGATGAGCTAGTTGCACACCCCAGCAAGGAGAAACTTGTCTTCCTTGAGTTCACTACTGGAATATCAGCAGACACTGTATTATTGCAATTCACTGAAGTCATCTCATTTGTTAAAGTTAGGCAGCTGAGCATCAGGGCCTGCTTTACTCCAGGTACAGTTCACAATATACAATGTGTAATATCATAGCATAAGACATAAACTACATTACCTAGTGGATCTGTAATAGGCTCTGTGTATAGAAAACTCTTGAATCAAACCAAAACTAGCTCCATTCAACTCACCATCTACCACAGATTCAGCAATACCAGCCGCAGTGGTTTTGAGTTTTCACCTGCTACCTATAAAGATATTAATATTGGTTATTTGAGGGTATCTGCGCTTACATTGTCAATGCACATGGATGACCTGCAGCCGACATCCAATCTCTTTTTCTAAAGAAAACCATCTAACACTTTTTTAAAATATTTTAGCGCCAACCACCACAACAACTCCTGCGGTGAACATTACCACGACACCACGCAGCCCGTGTGTGGCCCCTGAGATCTATGACTTCTGCCAGTGTACCCCTACCTGTGAGGATGTCCGTCAGAACAAGACCTGCTCCTCTCCCCCAACCCCTGACAGAGCTGGTAAGTGTGATGCCTGATAAAGGTCACTGTCCACCGAGCTCTACTTTAATAAATACATTCATACATATTACTGAAACCACTAATTGATTTATTGTCACACTGGTATTATTAATCTAAGTTAGTCGGTAGCAGATCCAGGGGATGGTCTGGGGGGCATAAGCCCCTACACCCCGCAGACCCCCTGGAAATTACCCTTGATACAGTACAATGTAAGAATCACAATCCATTCAATTCACACTGACTTTCAATTGGCCTAAAGGTAAATGCTGCCATTGCCCTGCTGGCCAAGCATACGATGACGCTGGAAGTTGCATACCGAAGGACAAATGTATATGTACTGAAGACTCTCCATGCAAGGTGAGGCGATCGATATAGACACTAATTTTTCCAATGGTTGTGACTTTCATTCTGTTTAGCTCGATATAAGTCAATTCAGGGGGCATCCCAACTTTAAACTACCAGCACCCTTATATACATGGCTGAGTACCTGTTCGGCCTCTACTCCGACTGTTGTTGGAGCGGGAATTAGAGCTGCACCTTTGATTTATAATTCTTAATTTGATGTGGATTCTGTTTCAGAGCCGTACCGCTGGAGTATCTTTCGTTAAATATGCAAATGCATCAGCCTTACAGTGTGATCACTCCTGTGCCTGTGATAATAAATGTGAAGAGGTCTGCTCCCCAATATGCAGGATTGACCATTGCAGCTTGGTGAGTATGATGAGGAAAAAATCATTAAATCAAAATATCTGAATCAAACTAAGATAAAAGTGTTCATCTAAGAAACATTGTTACATGACCATGATTAAGCCAAGATGGCTAGATTATAACCAGGATTACCCTTCAACCATAATCCTTTAAGTTCCACATAGTTAATACTTTTTGGCATCAAGATCCATGCCCTGGGGAGTTACTACATGTAGTACTAGCCAGAGCTGCAGTCATGCATCATGATGACAACTTGCGTCCCTTTATAAACTAATAGGTCATGTGGTGGGTTCTAATCACCACGGTCGTCTTTGTTTCAGGGCTATGCCTTGGTGACGTCCCCAGTTACTGGGTGCTGCTCCTGTGCTCCAGTGACCACTCCAACTGTACCTACCACTACTTCCTCATGCGGCTGCCCACTTCAAGGTAAGGAGGCATTATGCTGCCCCCCCCTACACAAACACACTGCATGAAACTACCAATTTAAGTCTTGATCAAGTGTGATGTCTTGATTAAATTAAAAGTGTTCAACATAATATTAATGTCCAGCTGTGAATGAAAGATGTGTTTACTTTGGGTTAAAAGTCTAATCACATCTAAATTCTCATCACATCCTTTGATCCTAAAGTGACCCTACAACTCATACCAAGACGGGCAAAGAACATTTTCAATATCAAATTACATGTATTTATTCATCATTATGATCTTAAAAACTATTGGATTATCGCAGATAAAACAAGGCAGGTGGTGCCCATTAAATCATCCCAAATTGAATGTTATATCCCAGAGCTGATTGTTTAATAATGCAATGATTTTCCTCCATAATGAAGACATGACACCCTGTGAGGACTGTGGCCAATGCTACCACTCACATCAGGTGTGTGATGGTAATATTGACTGCCCAAGCGGACAGGACGAGAAAGACTGCCCCTGCATATACAATGGGACCATGCATGAGGTAGTAATTCTACATTACTTATGATTTATTTACATATGTTTGGTATCACGTGTAATAAGTAAACAGTACCATACATACAAATCTTGCGTATAAGCCTAACTTGCATATAAGCCACGCCCCAACTTTTAGTCGATCCCATCAGCCACACTGGCGATCTGATTATGGTGGCTTTAGAACCATAATACAGTAGCATAAACTCACGTTTGAGTTGCACCCAGTCTCTAGGCCGATCCTATAAGCCGCACAAACTATTTGACTCGTGTACTAGCAGCGGCTTCCACATGAGAATTTATGATATGTTAACTAGTAATTAAAGCTAGATAAATCTAATCCAAGATGACCTGAGGTGATGCATTCAAATAAGTTATTTTCTTTCCAGACAAATGTAACCTTCCCATGCTATGACTGTAGTGAGTGTACATGCGAGCATGGAAAAATAGCCCAGGTCAAAATCTGCAATATTCCATCCTGTGCACCGGTGAGTATGCATCTTCTTATCTTTATTTTAGGCCTCTAACTGTGGAATGATGCTTCATGTTCATTTCTCGTCGCAATGCACTAGGCACACACTGGTTTACCAGATGCTTCAAGTCCACATAAGGTAATCATGATACATAGATGCAGCACTGGAGTGTTACTTTCCACTGCTGCATTGATGCAACATGGTAACAAAGGAGTCTATTGCATCTAAGCAATATACTGGCCTTAAAGGGCTATGCAGTTATACATTTTATCATCTTTCCATTGACCAATTTTCAAAAGATTAACTGTTAGAAATGTTCTTTGCAGGACCATATGCTGAACTACCATGCTGACGACAAAACAAAATGCTGTGAATGTGTTTCAACAGGTTTGTGTATAATTCATACATCTTTTACTTCATAGATTCACATGATAGATAGCAGTGTCTACAGCAGGTCTTTAGTAAATTCCCTGATGTTTCTATGCAAAAAGTTGACCCATTTTATTATCACCTGTCTGCTGATGTTTCCCATGGTCTTGAGCTTAGATATTTTACATTACTCTCAGCTACAACCACAACAACACCTCTGCCCATAACCACCACCACCACACCTGTATGCGTAGAAGGTGAGAATGTTATCCTGAATGAATGCCACAACAAGACCTGCATCAATGGACAGGAGCAGGAAGTGTTAGCATGCAACAAAGTATGCAGCAGTGAGGTAAGGCATCAAAATATAAGTATATTTACTCCTCCCGAAATAGTTTCCCAAGTATATGTAAAAGTGAAGTTAATTGCATGACATTTCCCTTTAATTTTTATCTTGACTTCAAGAAATGGTTGAATACTCACTTTGAAACCATTTTGATACATTTCTTCTCTCATCATTTGATTGCTGTGATTATACAGATAATACATCTGTTTATGATATTATTTTTATGTTTCTTTAAGGAAATACTTGTCACCTTCAGCAACAATACCTGCTGCCAGTGCAGGACCGAGCGTAAGTGTATCTGCTGTTTTTACATGCTCTAGTTTGATCATAATCATGTCTCATTCAAATTAAACACTAAACACTGGATTGTGTACGAGAGGAATAGCTAGCACCATCTGAACATAACTAGGTTAAGCTATTAATATATGTACATAATATATTGTTGCAACTACCATCTTGCAGTTTGATGATATCTCATTATGACTTGCTCTCTACCCAAAGCATTGGTAAGTCACACTAACAAATACTCTTATGTTAATGTTTTTTAAACTAATTTCCAATTTTAGCAACAACAACAATCACCATTCCCAGAACCACACCTTCAGTAACAACCATGCGTGAGTCACTCCTCCAAATATACATTCTGGTCAGATAGCTTTATTTCCAATTGAACACAACCAAAACTGCACTGCTTTCTGCAACAATTAATTTGATATTGAAAATATTCCAATAAGAGTTATCATTTCTATTTGATGAATTAAAGCCCCTTCATGACCATATCATGGGGAGAAAAATCAACAGCATTACACATTGTTAGCTACAAAGTTACACACAGTTTTGAGAACATCTCTAATATCAATGAGCTTTCTGTGGCCTTTACTTTACCTGAATTCTGATATTGCAGCATGTCTGTTGCCCCTGGTTCCGACTCAATGCATGAAGGAGTGCCGCTACTGTCAGGGGATAGAGCCCGACTGTAAGCCAACTCTTCACTTTGAGTGTGAGCCTGGATGTGAGTGCCCAGGGAACACCATATACAATGGAACACACTGTATGGCCCCATCAGATTGCTTCTGCAAGAACAATGTCACTAATGAGGTTGTGGAGGTAAGAGTTATTCTACCATCTAATCCTAATTAATGTTGAAATGGTACGATCTTTGTGCGTAAATACACAGTTTACATATAATTATGTAGATTCAATAAATCTATGAGAATAGGAAGGCCTGTATATTGGTCTTATTTATACAAAAGGAAAGGAAACTAATTCAATTTTATTGGCTAATGCTCTTAATGTCTTTCATTCTAGGCTGGACAAAAGTTCGAGATGGATTGCAGGGAATACAAATGCATAGATAACCATGTAGTTTATGTAAAACCTGTACCACATTGCCACCCAGTTACCACTCCCCACAGTAAGTATAAACATCTCTAAGATTTCTCAGGGCATTAAGATAAAGAATGCACATGATACAGCAACAAGCCATTAGAAATTGAGCACATCCCTCATATCATGCTATAATTTCTTAGTGATGTATACATCTTTGTACTCATATGCTTATATTAATAAGGGTTGGTATGAATACATACATGTAGGCCAAATATATGCTAAGCTGTCATTTGTCTTTGATGATTTCACATTCTGGATGTTGCATAAAATGAGCTTCTTTAGAGTTATACCTTGCTTTGATATAGAATACTATTACATGGAGAGAAAGGTGTTCACACAATACTACATTTATTACTTACCTTGCTGTTAGTGTGTTATTACTTAAAAACATAATATACATTTCTTTCCTAGCTACTATGAGAACGCCTCCTCCTGTGACACAAACAACTGTATCAACTACAATGACACGTGAGCAACCTCTACATCTTTAGCTACTTAAAGTTTAAAACAGATATGGCAATTTGTTCACTTTAATGCATTGAATAGATGGGGTAGCATTTGCTGTATATATTCATTAAGATAGTGGCATTACAACTGAACTATTGTACCAGAAGAAATTTTATATTGTTAAGTGTAAAGATACTATACAACAATTACTGAGTCATAGTAGTAATGACTATGCAATTCATAGTATTTCATAGTATGTCTTTTGTATCATTCCAGCCTGCAAGAAAACAAATATCCTCTGCGACCTGCCCTGCCATATGCATTACAACAGTTCATGTGAAGAGATAGTACTGAATGTGAACAATATTACTGCTGCATACTACACCATTGTGAAAGCAGACCCCACAACATGTGCCTGCCCACAGCATTACAATCTAGAGAAGTGTAGGGGCATAATATTACATATTAATCTCATACACGGTATTTCCGGGTAACGTCTGTTTACTCGGCTTCTCCACCTGGAGCTAGTGCACACAGTTCCCGGGAGAGGGCGCAGGTCCTCTTCAGGTGACCGTGTGCCGCTCTCAGGTGGGCGGCCGACCCACCCACCTGGCCACGTGATCTAAGAGCCGGTGTTATATAAGACCCATGTGTTTACCTGGAACGGCAGTCAGTGCAGGCCCGACTGACGAGAGACTTCACATGTCCAACCGTGCGGACAGAGTTGTATGCTAAGAGTTGTATACTGACCGTTTCCTCTATTTATAGAGAAACCTGATTTACCTGTGTGTATTCATTCTACACTGATCGTTCCCTAGTAAAGGAACTGGAGTTATTATTCTTGTGAATAAAGATAGATATATTCTCGCACCTGGAAACTGCCGTGATCGTTGTTCTTTAACCTAGAGTTAATTACGAACCACCACACTGGTGCCGTGACCAGTAGCAGTAAGGGTAGCAGAACAAGCTAGTTGTTCGAGAATATGTTCGGGTTATACTGAACAGGAAGTCCTTGATTGGACAGACAGTCCTTCAGTGGACGGACAATGGCTACCGGTGGTAGCCTGGGCGGCTCTGGCCCAGAGCTGAGTGAAGGGGAGTTGGAATCAACTCGCCTGGAGGTGCCAGGGATGGACCCTGGAGAGGGCTTGAAGCCAGGACAGAAGAAGAGGAAGTTGCAGGATCTTTCCTGGGTGGAACCCTATGTAGGGGATGAGAAATTCCAGAGGGAATATGACGAGCGTTTGGCTCGGGAAGAGGATGACCTCTACTGGGAAAATGTCCGATTGGACAAGCAGTCAATGGAGGATCAGTATGCTGCATTGACTGACGAATTGACTTCCCTGGTAAAAGAAAGGGACGAGATTCTCTCTGAGAATCAGAGGGTAAAAGGAACTCTGATAGAAGAGAGAGAACGGTTGATAGAGGACAACCGGTATATGAAAAAGAAGGTTGCTCAGGAATCGCATGAATACCAAAAGATTCAGGCAAAGATTGCTGAGAACCAGAAGGAGAATGAACATTCTGAATCTCTTAAGGAGAGGTACGAGAGGGAGTTGAAAAAATACTCTAGAGAATGGTATGCCTTGAAGAAGGGGACAGAGGAGCTCGAGAAGGGCAGAGACCAGTTGGTCAGGGATAATGAATCCACCAGGATTCAAATCCTGGAAGAAACGGAAGAGTTAGAAAGGAAACGGAAAGCTGAGGTGGAAGCTGTCTGTTCCCTTGAAGCTAGGAAAACTCTCCTGCGGGGTGAATTGTTGAAGGCAATGGAACAGCAGGGGGAGGAACAACTTCCAGCTGGCAGGCCGGAAACTGTTCCTGATAGTACTCCTACTACTAGTAAGGAGGAAGCATTACCTCAATTCGATCCATTTATTAATGATAATGGATTGAGGAATGTGGAAGACTCTGTGTATAAGAACAGAGAGAAAGATTCAAGGAGAGTGAATGTTACCGGGCGCTCTCTTGGATGGGGACCAGTTAATCATGCCAGAATTGGTCCGGTTAACAGGGAAATGTCTCCAGAGGAGGAAGTGTCTCGACATTATAAAAATAAATTTCGAGATGAAGTGGTGAATCATAGTTATGGCTCATTGAACCCCTTCGCGGGAGATGACCCGGCTCTATATGAGAATCCGGGAGGTTATGATAGCAAGGGTAATTATAGGTATTGCCCAGATGCAACTTATTCGTACCCACCCCCGGCCACGGAAACACACTTGGGGGTCAATAAAGATCCTGAGATTAGGCCGAGGGAGAGGATGAATAAGGGGACCCAACCGGGAACAAAGGGAAGGTCAAACCCGGTGCATAAAAACACTAAGGGATTGTCAGGCTATCAAGGCCCACGCTTTGATGAGGGTTCAGAATCTGAATCAGATAAATCATCTGACGATGTACCAAAGAGAAAGGTTCCTTTGAACCGGCGAGTCACAATGACCCCGGCGGAGCACCGATTACATAATCGAGACCCCGCCATAGGTAATTTGGGACTAGATTGCTCTAGCCGAGGTCAAGACGGTACAGACCTACTGGCTTGGAGTAGACGCATGTCGGGTCAATTAGTGCATTCTAATTATGCCGCTAAAAGAACTGCACGTGTGACTAAGCCTTACAGGGGTGTACGACCCTGGAAGGAAGAATATCAATCACTTCTAGATGATTGTAAGTACAATTGCTGGAACAAAGAGGAATCCTTGGGAGCTTTTGTGATATGGTTGAGTGACGGCCCGGGTAAGATAGTGGTTGAAGAATGGAGGGACACTTACGGGCCAGAAGCTACATACGACCAGTTGGAAGTATTAGCTTGTTATACTTTTGGGAAAATGGTGACAGTAGATCACTGGACTCTGTTTCAGAGAAGAACGCAGAAACCGAAGGAATCTGCTAAAATTTTTGGGCTAGAATTGCAGCGATTATTGCGGCAGGCTAGGCCAGAATGGAGTAGGGATGCTGAATATTACATAGAATCCCTATTTGTAAGATTTATTAGTGGATTGAGTGATCCTGAACATGCTAAAGTATGTGGTAGAGCTTGGGAAGCTGGGTCTTCCTTAGCAGATTTGTTCATGGCGATTGATCAACATGACAAAAAGAAGATACTGTTGGCTGGTATGATACCCGCTAATAGGGGACAGCGCGTCTCTGGAATTGAACATTCCTTAGACGGTGACGATTCTTCCGCGGAAGAATCTGAAGGGGAGGAGAGAGTAGACGCCCTGAAATTCAAGGGTCGACAGAAATCTAGCTCTACCCCAGCTTCCGGGAAGCTTCCTAGTAACAAAGGTTATTCGGAAACTACCCGGAAACCCGATACTCGGGAACCTCAGACTGTACCCAGTCAGAAAACCCAGACCCCGGAGATGACCACTCCGGATAAAACAAATGCGTCAGGAAACTCATTAAACACCTTAATGGAGTCCATGATTAAACGCATGAACGAGGTGTTTGATAATCAAACCAGGCGCCGCCCTAGGGTCGATCGTAACACTGTCCAGTGTTACAGATGTCAAGTCAAAGGGCACTTTGCATCTGAATGCAAAGCCGAGAAACCTGTTTTAAGAAGTGAGGTTTCGGGAAATTAGAGGGGGTTACCGGGGATGGCAGGACGGTAACCCCTGAAGAAATATGTCAGATTATCACCGACGTTGGCGGTGAAGATTCATTAACAGTGAATGCGTCCAGCAAGAAGGGAGATGGGACCGTACATCCCGGAAACCATGAGGCTGGGGAGACTGGTACAACAGGCGCCCAGGGGTGCGCGTATGGGAAACCTAGTGCCAGTTTAGAGGAGTCAATAACCAAAGAGTTGGTTAAGGTTGGAGGAACCAGGCTTCCCCCGGGTCATCCTTGTCTGGAACACCTGAAAGGATGTGGATTCGACCTGGGCACTGATAGTGACCTTCACCGGTTTACTAGGAATCCCTCAGTAACTGATGGGAAGAGGTGGTACGTTTCCTGTTCTGTACAAGGAAAGACTGGGGAATTTCTTATGGATACTGGAGCTAGCCACTCCATGGTCTCTAAGAGATTCATCAGCTTATTGCCGAATATGTGTGAGAACCTCACAATGAGGGTAAACGCATGTACGGCCGATGGTACCAGAATGAGGACATTTGGACGGACTTTTCTGATAATCTCTGTGGCCGGGAAAGAATTTGTTTGGGCCCCGACCATAGCTGAGATTGAAGATGATGGTATTCTTGGTTTGGATTTTGCGGCGCTTTTCGGTGCGACTTTGAATCCGAAAAGTGGGAAGTTGAAAATTGAATACCCGTATGATATGACCATACTCTGTAAGTTGAGAGTGATAAGTAGTGTCGCTAGTGTGGCACAGACTGTGAAGATTCCCCCGGGAATGACCTGTGACGTGTTAGTCAGTTCAGGGAGGCTAATCCAGAAAGGATTAGCGGTAATCGAGCCGGATATGGCTGTATTATCCCGGAAGGGATTGGAATCTGCGGATACCCTAGTAGGGAATTCCAGATGGACAGTGACACCCATTTCCAACCCCGGAAACTCCACAGTATATCTTGAGAAAGGCACTGAAGTTGGGAAAGTGATACTTGCGGAGGCAGTCACCGGTAGCCACCAAGACCTGAGGTTAGAAGAAGGAGGGGAAGAGGAATTGCATGAAGAGTTAACTAAGTTGTTAACAGGATCGTCCATAACGGATGAGAATGATCAGGAAGCCCTAAAGGCTATGCTGAAGAGATGCAGGCAAGCTTTTGCGGCCCCAGGGGAACCCCTGGGGAGAACCAATAAGGTATTGCATGAAATTAAAACCGGGGATAACCCCGCTTTTAAGATTCCTTATAGGAGATTACCCCTCAAGAAGAAGATTGTAGCTGAGGAAGAGATAGCGAAAATGCTGAAGGATAATGTTATTGTTCCCAGCATGAGCCCTTGGTCCTCCCCTGTGTGTATGGTAACCAAGAAGGACGGTAGCATACGGTTCTGTATTGATTACCGGAAACTGAATGGGTTGACTAAGAAGAACTCCTATCCTCTTCCTAGGATAGATGAGACGATTGATTCCCTGGGCGGGAATGAATGGTTTTGTACCCTGGATTTACAGTCCGGGTATTGGCAAGTAGGCATGAAGCCTGAAGATATGGAGAAAACCGCGTTTTCTAGCCATATTGGGTTGTTTGAATATAAGGTAATGCCGTTCGGGTTATGTAACGCGCCGGCCACCTTTGAAGCCATGATGGAGACGCTGTTAAGTGATTTATTATGGCGGAAATGTCTAGTTTACCTGGATGACGTAATTGTGTTTGGAAAGACCTTTGCGGATTGTTTAAGTAATTTAGAGGAAGTCTTAAACCGAATCATGTCTAACGGTCTCAAATTGAAACCAAAGAAATGCAATCTGTTTAAGAAGGATATTAACTACCTAGGGCGGATTATTTCCACCGAGGGGGTTAAGGCGGATCCGGAAAAGATCAGGAGTGTAACTGAATGGGAAGTCCCCAGGGGTCCTAAAGATGTGCGATCCTTTCTAGGATTCTGCTCATACTATAGGGATTTCCTGCCGGGGTATTCCCGGGTAGCCTATCCGATCCAGTGTTTGTCACACTGGACACCCGGAAGTAGGAAGGAAGAGTTCCCATGGGGGAGGGAACAGGACACAGCTTTCTTAGCAATAAAAAAGTTGTTTGTAGAGACCCCGGTGTTAAAGTATCCTACCCCGGATGGTCACTTTGTATTGGATACCGATGCTAGCAATGAGAGTATTGGGGCCGCCCTCAGCCAAGTCCAAGGCGGAGTGGAGGTTCCCATTGCCTTTGCTAGTAATACTATGAGTAAGACCCAGCGTAATTATTGTACCACTAAAAGGGAATTGTTGGCTGTGATAGTTTATACTAAAAAGTTCAAACATTTCCTTTGGGGGTCCGATTTTACGCTAAGAACAGATCATTCCTCTTTGAGATGGTTATTGAATTTCAAAGATGCGGAAGGAATGATTGGACGTTGGCTAGCACACCTTTCCGAGTTCGGTTTGGAGCAAAGTCAGATCCAGCATAGAGCTGGGGTAAAGCATGTAAATGCTGATGCACTTTCCCGACGTCCTATCAGGAAGTGCGAAAACGCCAACTGTGATGACTGTGGTCAGCATGAAGCTGTCATAGCCGGAGCAAGGATTCCCTTTGAGATCAAGGGAACTGGGGTTCTGGAGTGGTCCATGGGAACCATCCGGAAATTCCAGGAAAAGGATCCTAACCTTAGCCGGTTGTTGGTATTGTTACCTAGGAAGATACGGCCCCCGCGGCCTGAGATTTCCCTGGAGAATCGGGAAATGAGACGACTAATAGCTCAATGGGCAGAGCTAGAGGTCCAGAGCGGAATCATCTACCGGTGGAAGATTAATTCATCCGGTAGGAGAATCCGGCAAGTGGTAATACCTTCCGGTATGAGGAGGGATGTTATGTATTATTGCCATGGACACCTGACCAGTGGACATTTCGGAAAAAAGCGTTCCCTGGAACGTCTGAAAAGGAGATATTACTGGCCAGGGATGAGTAGTGATCTATTAAGATGGGTTGCTACTTGCCCGGATTGTTGTAAAAACAAACCTGGGCCTGGGATGGGTAAAATGCCTTTGTCCCAGGAGCTGTTTGGTGTAAGATTTGCGCGAGTCGCCATAGACATTATCAGTGGGTTTAAAACTACCCCTGATGGTAATACTTGTATGATGGTCGTCACTGACTATTATACTAAGTATACGAGAGTGTTTCCATTAGCGGATCACAAAGCAGCAACCTGTGCAAAAGCTTTTGTTACAGGTTGGGTATTGCATCTTGGGGTTCCCCTAATGATGCATAGTGACCAAGGTCGGGAATTTGAATCTGATCTTTGGCAGGAAATGTGTCACCGACTGGCGATTTGTAAGACGAGAACAAATCCCTATCGACCACAAAGTGATGGAATGGTTGAGAGATTCAATCGTACCTTGATTCAGGTTTTGAAATCCCTGGTGAATGATAGAATGGATGACTGGGATGAGCAGTGTGATTATGTATGCCATGCATATAATAGCACTGTCCATTCTAGTACTTCCTGTTCCCCGAATCTGTTAGTTTTCGGGGAAGATTTAATAATGCCCGCTGATCTGGTATTTGGGGTGGTCGGAATGAACCCGGAAACCCCCTGCCATGTGATGTTTGTGGAGTCATTAAGAGATCAATTCAAATATGCTTATGAATTGGTGAGAACTGAACTGCAGAAGAATGCTACCTGGCAGAAGACCGGCTATGATCTAGGCCTTAAGCCGCGACGATTCAAAGTTGGTGATCAGGTAGTAAGATTACATGAGCCGTTATCGACTCTGAAACTTGCTAGTAATTGGGACGGGCCCTTTGTGGTTACCCGCATAGTAAGTGACAGTACTGTAGTGATACGTTCATTACAAGGAAAGATGTATAAATCTAATGTAGCTCGACTAAGAGAGTGGAAGGGGAGAGATTTGTCCCTGGACTCGTATGAGTTGGAAGTTGATACTTTGATAGAGGAAAGTGAACAGCGGAAATTAGTGAAGGAACCTCCCCGGAAACGCGGAAGGCCGCGGAAGGAGGTCTCCCGGAAACTAATGGTGCAGAAGCCCGTCATCCCAAAAAGATCCGGGAAGAAGGCGGCTAATAAAGTCTCGCTGGCTGAAGGGAAAAGGACCCGGAAGAGTGTGGTTAAGGCTAAATCCACTCTGGAAAAGGCGTGTCCTAGAACCAGGTCTAATGTTATGCCTAAAAACATACGACGCAGTCCCCGGTTACTAGCCAGGGACGGTATAACCTAAGCCGGTACACAACGAGTGTGGTGTCCTGTAATCTTGTTAAATATTTTAATGTTGTAATCAGTTATGTGTGGAAGTAAGTACGGTCAGAATGATCGTGATAGTCCCCCTGTCAATGATCCCATGGGTGATGGACGGATAATCCGGTGAATGTGCTTTATTATGCCATTCATATATATTTCATTGATACTCTCGACGAGTTGACAGAGCGTAAGGATTAACACGTGGAATAAGGGTACCTGTTTACAATTAAAACGCGCGGTGACCTGGTTCCAAGGAACTGGGTCACGGGACGCGCGGGGTTGCGCATGCGCGGTGGCGCGCCTTATATAAGGCCCGCGGAGCGGCGGGAATCGCCAGTTGGGGTTGAGAGGCGGTCCAGAGCAGACGTGAGAGCTCGGACACGACCACTGTCGCTGTGGGGAGGTGGACCCCCTTAAATCCATCAATAACACTTTTCTTGAGTGTGACAAACATGTCTTCCGAGACAGATCACCAACAGGTGGACCCTCTTCAAGAGGGCGACTCCGCTAGCGGAGGAAATGTGGTTGTTAATCAACCTGACCTCGTGGACCAGGAATCTCTGGATTTCCTGGAACAAGGGGAGATAATGGACGTCGACGTTGACTCTCAGTCACCGCTTCGCCCCGCTAATGTCGCCGCCAATTACTTGGAAGGTCTAGACATTGAGGCCATCAGCCCTGCTGACGGTCGCGCTGATACCGGTGACGCTGAGTATCAGGATCAGGGACTATTGTACCATGGGAAACCGCCGGCGGACGTTGAAAAACCCCGCCCGGCCGTACCAACCCTGGGAGGCTTCATGTCCAATTACGACGGACGTGAAGTAGAACTGCACGAGGACGTGCTGAGGCTCACGGCGGAGGGAGCTCCCCGCCGGATTGACTCACTCACGAGTCAGGCCATATTGCTCTTCCTGTTAGTGGAGGAGCAGGAGGAGATGCCCCCGGACTGGTTTGTGTACTGGGAGGCACTCCAGAAAGGACTGCGCGTATGCTACTGCTTACGACGAGCTGTCTTCGATTTACACATCGCGGACATCGACAGGTTAATGCCCGCACTCCCAATTCTGTCTTTGGACCCGAATTGTGGAGTTGCCGGGATGTTGTTGACTGGTGTCAACAGATACCGGGCGCGAATCGGGAAACTCCGAGAGCCTAAAACCCGGAAGGAGTACGAGATTGCTGCCGCTAATACGCAGGGAATAGTCTCGTATGTCCTGGATGTAGCCACTATAGAGGACTACATGGATTCTCACCACGTCAAACGAGATATTGCCATATCTTGTTTGGTTGATGAGGCGGTTCGTACGGTACGAACCAGATCTTCCAGTGCGGAGGAGAAGGCGCGAGTAAAAGCGCTGAAAGCCACACCTAGGGGGCGCGGCAGTAAAGGTGAGAGGGGCGCCTCAAACCGGTCAAGCTCGGCTGACAGCAACCAGTCTGACGAGTTTGTCCAGGAGAGAGGACGTCAGGCTCGCCGGAACGAGAAGGCAAGATTAGCTAACTTGCCGGACTCTGTACTAGCAGAGGGATTACCGGAACAACCTTCCGGAGGACAGCCCGTTATTCCCAGGGCTGAGGAGGTAACGGATGAGGCGATGGATATAAACGAAGCCGATACTCCGGAACCCTCCAACACCACCACCACCACCACCCCGGCCCTTGTGGCAGACATGACCGCCGCCGCGGGAGCAGCGGCCGCCGTGGCGGCTGCGCTGGTATTCAATCCAGCACGTCTCAGCCCTCTCCGTAGTCCGGCTCAGTCGGACCCGGAAGAGGGAGAGGTTCCGGCTAACGCTGAGGAACCAGGAAATGCCCCAGAAGACCCCATCCCGCCTAATGACGTGATGAGGCGAGTCTGGCAGAACGCTAACAATAAGTTCCGCGTGTTTATTCCCAATTCATGGGAACAGTGTCCGATTGGTCCCACCAATTTCGGATGTCCACCTGAGACCAACTGTAAAGGTCAAAGTGATGATGAGGATTGGATCCGGAATACCCCCCGGGACCGTCCTCCGTCTGCTTTTTATCAGCAGTGGCTAGATCAACTCAGGATCCTGCCAGACACTTACTACAGTAAGGAGCAGAAGGAAAAACTTCTTTTTGCGGTTAACCGCTGGTACAGTCAGCGGGAAAGGAATTGGTGCCCATTCGCTACATGTGTAAACACGATTGGCACAGACAGAACCATCTTTGTAACAAAGCAACGGTTTCTGCGACACCTCTGTGAGAACCACATGCACCACTGTGTGGTGTATCACTGTGATATCACAGTAGGTAGGGAATCCCAACTATGTAACGGGTGTTTAGAACCCCGTAGAGGTGAGCTTATGCGCCACATGAAGGATTGCCATAACATGGGAATCAGTGTAGCTCGCAATCGTGTGAATGCGCTACATGACGCCGTTTGTGAACAGTATAAGTCACTCACGGAGGAACAAAAGGCTAAGATCCGGCCGGCAACTCCCTTCTACTGCGAAGTCGCAGATGGGAAGTTCAAAGCCCGGATTGCCAGAGTGGACGGACGACATAAGTTCGCCATGAATGACGAGGAGTATACGGTGTTATGCACTACCCGTACTTCCCGCAGAGGTGGCGGTAGTTTCCGTCAGCCGGAAACCCGGGGTAGTTCCCGGGGGAAGAGCCGGTCCGCCCGCGACCGCTCTCGATCTCCTGCTGTCTCACCAGGACCAAAACGGAGACATGCCGGATCCAACTTAGAGGATCTCGATAATTCCTACTATGGGAATTATCATGCCCCGGAAGGTCGCGACTATTATCGCGAGTATCCAGACCCGCTGTTTACAGACCGGAAAGATCGGAAACGTGATTCCGGTGGTCAAGCAGCGGCGACTAACATGGATTACCGTTCCAGACGTCTGAGCAGTTCAGACAGTGCCACCAGTCAACCTGACCATGGCGGTGCCCGGCCTAAAGAACCGGCTACCAGAACAAAGGCTTCCCTGCCTTTGACGTACCATCTGGGGACCACTACAAAGCTAACCCCCAGGGACGTCCGGTCGCCCACTACCCCAACTCGGGACATGCAGGGCTTGACCGTGAAAACAGAACCGAAATCACTAATCTCAGTGGTGACGCCTCGGGGCATAACTGTCCCGAAGGCTGCAGCGGTTGCGAAAGCGCCGCAAGTGGATGTTAAACCCGTGATTCCTGTAACCCAGGATCCGGTTGTCATCCAGCCAGTCGCGGGCACCTCCCGCACTGAAACTACCGGTGGCGTAAAGTTAAAATACGTCCCGATAGTTAACTACTTCTCTAGGGAAGAGAAGGCGAGCTGCGAAGTGGGACAAAGGATTGTAACAGAATTCCAGGAGTCCCAACGCGAGCTGGCGGTGGAATATAACACCAAGATGTTAGGCCTGTTCACGCATGGCCTAAAGATTGCCCATCGGGAGGAAAAAGCATTGGTCGCCGTTGGCAATGCTGACTACTTGGCTAAAAAGTCAAGGGAAGCTGCTTCCGGCCAAAAGACCGCTGAAGCCGCCGCAGGGTTCGTTCAGCAAGAGAACGAGAAGTTAACCAAACGGTTACAAGACATGAACGTAAAGTTTTACGGGGTGTTTGGCGTGACTATCGATACCTGGGATGGCACAGCTGAGCACGCGCTTGCTTTAATGAGAGCAAGAGAGGAACCTTTAGGTTAAAAAGACTAATAGAAGGTTCTGAGTCTATTTCTAATTTTTTTTAGGAATAGAGGAGGGAACTATAATAGTTTCCGGATAGATTAATTGTTGTTTCATTTAATCTGACGTCATAAATTGTTTATGACGGGGTTTCCCTTTTGAGGGGAGGGGCATCTTTTTAGATGCATATGGATCAACGCGGGGGGAACCTTCCGTGGAAGCTCTGGACTTACCTAACTACTCAACTCTCAACTATAGCCTACCGATGGGGAATCAGGACTCCACCGGGAAGCTACCAACCTAACGTCCCTGAAACTAACTTTTGGGATACGTTACCGTGATGTGTTCCTGATACTATTATGCTGAGTTATAAACTGTTCCCGTCCAAAGGATTACGTGTCAAACAGACAATGCTCGTGGTTCCAGTTCTACTTATCTATTTCATGAACATTCCTGGAGCTAGGATTACGTGTTAAACGGACAGTACTCGTGGTTTCCAGCCGGATTATAGTTATATATGTCATGAACTTTACTGGAGCGAGGACGGGATACTTATCGAGCTGTATACATATGAACTTACCTTCGGGTGATATTTATCCAAGAAACAGTATTAAGAAGAGGAGAGCACCTCACTCATTCGTCTATTAGAAGCGGAGAGCACCTTGACCACAACTAGATCACCAGTAAGCTATATTTAATTGTGAGGGTTTCCGGGTACACTGCCAGGTTACTCATTAAAACGTTTTTAATATATATAATATATCATTATTATGTGATACATCTCACCTCAGGTGTTCCAATAAGGTATTCTCATATTTACCTTATGAATCAGGTTTCATAATATGCTACATATGAAGATTGTATGATCTGATAAGCTAGGAAACGTGGCTACCCGTAATGTTTATATGAAGTCGTTAAGGCTATGTGTATATACTAAATATACCGCCAGGTATTGTCGTGTGTGTTGACTCTGTTGTATGTTGCGAGAGATATTAATACTCCGGTTATATAATCGGATTACCCGGCTTAAAACAAAGGCTGTGGTTACTGTTATCCATTGTGTGAATGTTTTCATTAAATCACAAATCAATGTAAGACGCTGGTGGTTGTGAGTCCTTATCAGGACTGGTTTTTAATAACTTTTCTGTTCAACTTAAGTATATACACACCCCACGCGCATTTTTTTTAATAACCGAGTAAGGAAACTTCATAAGGAAGTCATATCGAAATGTGTCAAGCCGTTCGATTGTATGTATGATATTATATTCACTTGTCATAAAACATACCTAAATCATCTATTATGGTTGCTATTACAGTGTAATGCCATATTTATATTGAGTTTTATGATCTCGCTTGTGTAGTGTGTCGTGTTAATATGTTACGCCCCTAGTTACTGTATAGACAATAACTATAAAGTCGTTGTTCTAAAAGGTTTTCTATATACTAGGAAGACCGTATATATATTCATTACCACCTAGTTTTGTCTAGGGGGGGTAGTGTAGGGGCATAATATTACATATTAATCTCATACACGGTATTTCCGGGTAACGTCTGTTTACTCGGCTTCTCCACCTGGAGCTAGTGCACACAGTTCCCGGGAGAGGGCGCAGGTCCTCTTCAGGTGACCGTGTGCCGCTCTCAGGTGGGCGGCCGACCCACCCACCTGGCCACGTGATCTAAGAGCCGGTGTTATATAAGACCCATGTGTTTACCTGGAACGGCAGTCAGTGCAGGCCCGACTGACGAGAGACTTCACATGTCCAACCGTGCGGACAGAGTTGTATGCTAAGAGTTGTATACTGACCGTTTCCTCTATTTATAGAGAAACCTGATTTACCTGTGTGTATTCATTCTACACTGATCGTTCCCTAGTAAAGGAACTGGAGTTATTATTCTTGTGAATAAAGATAGATATATTCTCGCACCTGGAAACTGCCGTGATCGTTGTTCTTTAACCTAGAGTTAATTACGAACCACCACAGAAGTATGACTCTAACCTGGATTCAAACTTCTGCAAGCGACCACCCCACTGTGTTGAGTGTCAGTACCATGGGGCAACCTATCAGGTATAGTGTCATTTGGAGACATTGAAATCACTCTGCTGATAATTTATGGTGGTTAAAAACAATGAAATAGTTTGG
Organism: Harmothoe impar; assembly: GCA_947462335.1. Classification (NCBI taxonomy): domain Eukaryota; kingdom Metazoa; phylum Annelida; class Polychaeta; order Phyllodocida; family Polynoidae; genus Harmothoe; species Harmothoe impar. The sequence continues at coordinate 43,462,548 of OX381717.1, read as the reverse complement.
CAAATCAGTATTTTCCAGAGGTAATAATTATTGGAGATGACCTCATCTATTTACAACCAACGTTTTAACATCAGGTCAAGGGACTCAACTACAAATGGAATACTTTGTGAAATTGTAGGTTGGCGAGGAATTCCCTGAACAGGATACCGATGATAAATCCATTGCATGCCGTGTATGTTCCTGTGATACACTTGGAAAGGTGTCTTGCGGCCCATCTCATGACCCTGCTTGGTATGTAACCTCCTCCTTCTGATTATCTCTGATCTTGACATGCACTCCCAAGCTGACACCCCACAATCAATAGATTATACTTGTAATACTCTCTTAACCAGATTAGTAGATTGTAAAAAACTCGCAATTGGCCTAAACCAGTAAAAACTGCCTTACAATGTTTATGCACTAGTGAATACATTCTTTTCCCCCTTGAATACTAACAGACTTTATGAGTACCATGGCTACAATTAACAAAGTTTCCCTTAGGATTGAAAATATTGTTATTACTTCTCTAGCCACACAACAACACTCCCCCCATCAACCACCCAATGCTCAGGGTGTTGGTACAACGATACATGCTTGGACGTAAGTAACACACCTTATCAATATAGAGGGGAAATAAACAATTGTGGTAGGAATGCATACGATTACTTCATATCAAAATTGCTATGGCCACTTTTCTAATGATTTTTAGATATTGCATGGATGCAGAGGCGGGGCGAAGCACTCGCACCAATAGTGACTATACCATTGTCTGACAGTAGCAATACTAGAATATGAGAGTTGTAGACATTAGCCACAGTGACACCTACTTTGCTTCATTGTATTTGGTCTTTGTCCTCTTTTATGTTTTGTAAGATATCAGCTGCAATATCTAGTGCAACAAAGCTAAATGTACCGGCACTATGATTCACATGGCTATTTGTTTATCATGTAATTATTGATAAATGTGAGCACATCAGTCACATGACATAACCCTGACATCTTTTCCTGAAAATAGAAAAAAAAAGAACATATATTCCAATCTTGACCCATTTTAACCCTCATGTTTTAGTAAATAGTCTACATTTGGCTTGGCATGGATGTCCTCAATGGGTTAAGAAGCAATCATACACGTCCTGTGATCTTTTCTATTACAGGATGGTCATGAATGGAAAAAGAGTGCATGTGAAACATGTTCATGCATAGGAGGTCAGGCGAGGTGTGCTTCCACAGACTGTCCCTTCCTCTCATGTCCAACTTATGAAGAGCTAGTTTATGAGCCTGACGTGTGTTGTCCAAAGTGTGGTAAGAATATACAGCTTCTCCGATAATTACATCTACTGCTTAGACCTGCATCAGAATAATGAAAATCGTATTGATGATCTTGGAGTTATTATTATTGTAAGATTTTTAAGGACACCCTTCATTACTCCTATATTATCATAATTTGATCTAAAAATGTCATTTTATCTTAAAACGTCTCCTCTCTTTCCTTTATGCAAAGTGATCCGTCCAACTACACCACCACGTAAGTACACTAATCTTGGTCGAATATTATATGCATTTCTATTTAGTTTATTAAACCTATCAAGGTCCAGTTTAGATAATTCACAGTTTGCTTAATGTACTTAAAATCATTTAGGCTCAGGCATGATTACCCAGCACTGACATGTAACTTGTGTCTACCACTTCCCAAGGAAAAGAAAATGTATAATACATCCGCTACTATGTGTTGAGTTAGTAAACAATACATTACAGACCACAATATTGTTGTCCCCTAGCTTGCCTCCTCACTGGAGACTGCTGTGATGAACCAGAGGTGGAAAAACCTGCTGCATATTGCGATACCACTTGCAGAAACAACACATGTCACAGTACTGAAGGCTCCTGTCACAAGTAAGTAGCCTTATATATGAAATACCACTGATCCATCTGAGCCATATTTGAAATGGGGAGGGGGGAGATTAGGACAAAATTCTTCCCGCAACCAACTTAAAAGATGCTATCCATGATGCTCCTATCTTGTGCTTGGTCAGTTATCTGCTTATGTGTGAGTTTCTCCAGCATCTTGACTGGGGTTGGTAACACATTATATGTGTGGGTGCCTGCTTAGTACACAAAGGAGTTTTAATCATACACAGATATTGCAAAACATATTTTACTTAAGTCTAACTTACATTTCCTATTAATTTCCAGCTCTGCGTTTTGCTGCGAGTGTATTCCTGGATACGCCTTTAATGGTGAATTCTGTGTCAAACATGGACATTGTAACTGCACCGATGAGACAGGAATCACCAGAGAGGTGAGAGGACTAAGAGGATAATGTCTTAGTTGGTAGTGTGTATCTCATACCATTAAGCAATATATTCCTATTGGTTATATATACATCATTACGGTCTGCAATCTCTGAAAAGCCGATTACTGTAACTCTGCTGTTTGATTCCATAGGCTGGTGAAGTGTGGGAAGATTCCAACGATGCTTGTCTCTCCCATCTGTGTGCCAACAACAAAATCACAACCTCCTCTAAATCCTGCCAAATAATCATAGAATGCCCTAAGGTAAGTGTTATATCGACCATTTATTTCATGGTCGGAACGAGCATTTCTATGTCAAAACATAGTCCTCCCCGATGTCCCTGTGAAGCAAGCCTTGGCTGTTCTTATTTTGTGCAGCTCTGTCTTATTCCTGATTATATCCATAATAAAATAAGCTGAGGAAACATGAATATGATGGATTTCCAAATTGGTCAACATTATCATCTTACTCTACAGATATCAATAATACAAATGTACACATACATATGATATATTTTACGTAAAAGTTAACATTATAGACTATGGTCCACTATTGACTCTTTGATCAACGTTGACCATATTGACCGGTCTATTTTAAACATTGAGTGTATAACTGCAAACTGAACGATTTAAATATGTATTTGCACAGGACCACATCAAAGTTAGACCAGAGGGACAATGCTGTGAAATATGTGAAGGTATTGACTAGTTTTTGGTACTTATATCATGTCTGACTGCAGTATTGTAAAAATGTATGGTCACAGAATACCAAGAACATTGCTAGATAATCCCTGCTACTCACACTATGCCCTCTGTGGTAGAGTGTACAGCCTGCAAAAACACCTTAACCTAAAATGTTTCAGATATCCTGGGACTGAATTGACTAAATGCATACATATTCTGTGATCGAAATAATTTACTGTACCTGTATGGAGTATTGAACAATGACACTCTGGATAAATCCTCAAGAACTACTAATTAAGCCCGGCTGGGCTGTTTGATTGCTGAAAGGTAATGCTAGTCCATGCTATAAACTACTATAGTGGAATGACTGGAGTGAAGTAGCATAGGCATTTTGATATGGTACTTAAGCTGTTTGTATGCTTTTATATATTTGTGATATTTACCATGCTTCAGCAACTGGGAATGTGACCACTACTACTGCAACCACACCCACGACGCCATGTAAGTAGATTCTCATTGTCATTCTAATACACGCAGTATCTGTTAGATGAGTATATCTTTTAATATGTGCTCAAATATATGATAATATCATTCCAAAAAATGTCATCAAATTGATCCATAATTCATATATTTTTCTCTCTATATGTCCAATCACCCTGATTCCATTGACAGAAAATGTTTTCTAATATTACAGCAAATCTTAAATAATGTAGAAACATGATGTGATTTCTTACTTTTATAGCATGTCCACAAGACAGTACATGTCATTGTTACCAGGACTGTACATCCTTGGATGCATGCGTATCTACAGCCGAATGTTGCGAAGGCTATATTTGCCCAACTGGATTCTTTATGAATGATGATAACATCTGTGAACTACCAGCCATCGGTTGCAGTAAGTTTTCACCACATGATATTCTTACTTTAACACATTTAAGGATGTATCTTTAAAGTCCGTAAATAGATTTTCAAGGATGCACAGGGATACAAGTATGCACAGCATCATTGCCTATGCAAAGTAACTGGATACAAGTTAAGGCAATGCACCGAGGAGAAAGTAGCTCTATGGGACATTTACATATCCATCATGATTAAAGATCTGCGCGTGATATATATAATGTAAGTCCCCCTTTTTTCTAATTTCAGCAACAACAGTCCAGCCTTCAACAACTCCATATCTCCGTAAGTTAAATGACATGTTTGATGGAAGAACTGAATCACTTTGTGTTAGAAGAGGTAGTATACAAATGTACTCTACAGTCAGGCACATTGTCTTTCTGCCACCAGGACCCCTAGACACATAACCTATCGCCAAAGGTTGCCTCTAATAACTTTGTGATTTTTTTTCACTGGGAGCATTATTAAATATATCTTTCTCATAAGCCAATATGCGTCTATATCCCCGCCCCGCCCCGCCAAAGTAGGAGACAAGTGTGGAGAAACAATATCAATTTTATTTTGTAATAAGACACATTTTTTTTGTATTTGATAACAATAAAACAGGCTGTATATATTATGACATATTTTGGTTGTGAAATGTAAAATTGGCCCTTATGGGCGTAATATGATACTGAGTGGTGTGTAAACAGACTGGAGAATGGGGATGGTGGTGGGAAACCAAGACTTGTAGTAGCCCTGGCATTTAAATTGTGATTTTTCGCGGACTGTCGCTTGGCTATGTACTGGGTGAGGCCACTTCTGTGTACAGGGGTGGAAGGATGTTTGGAGGGTTCATTATTAGAGAGGGGGAAAAGTTGTGTATTAGGTAAGGATTCCCGGGCTCTGCCAGGCGGATGAGGCGCATATAGGCACCATGAAAACAAGAGGGCAAAGAGATATAGATAATAATGAGTATGAGTATCAAATAGATGGTAATTTATCAAATTGATATCAAGGTTTGGAGGTTACTAAGTCTTTTTTGAGTATGAGAAGATGTAAATACATCTATCCCGTTTATTTTATCCTGGTGTACAGAAAGAACTTATACAGCTCGAAAATATCCGACGCCAGCATTGATTATACTAAGACGCTTAACTAAGCTATTATAGGAAATCAACAATTTGTGTGAATGCTTGATAGGGCATCACATTATCAGATAATTAAGACATACCCTTAACATCTTATTTTACATTATAAATATATAAGGCGATGCATGATCACATAGAGCTTAACATATAATCATAATCCTTATACACTTGCTTAAAGCATGTTTGCCAGCTCCATGTACACATCAATATAATCATATAGAAAATAGCCACTGTAAACATTCCTCATGTATATCTGACGCGCTGCTGCAGCGTAGAGTTGACCGGCAGGTCGGAGGGGGCTACTCCTATACAATCCTGTAATATTATTATTATTATTATTATTATTATTATTACTCTTTCTCTTCCAGCACCATGTACTGATGTTTTGATCAGTGGAACCGACCTGGTTGAGAAGATCTCAGCCACATCACAATACAGTGATTTCCAAGGGACATATAGTCCCTGGAATTCCAAGGTAGGTAAATCAGGATGACAACAAGATAAAAATCACACAAACGTGCTTGGAAAAGAGCAAAGCACTGTATATCTTATTTTTCCAGTATAGACTGGATGCAGAATTTTGAAATAACACCATAATTATGAGGAACGGAATGTTAGAGGGTGGCATCCATGCCACAGTTGTAGTATGACCCCTACCCAGTAAACAGAAAACGCTATACAGCTTTTTGTAACGTTATATAACGTTATATAACGTTTCTCTAAGGCTCCTCACTGTGGCATAACGTTATCTACAGTTTTAAAACGTTATTTTGACGTAAAAGAACCTTTTTTTGTTAGCTGGGTACTGATCAGGTTGAGAAATGATGTTGTTGAGTCATCTAAGGTGTCTAAATCCACATTTTGAGGGTCTAGGAATACTATGGGAGCATCAAATTTTGTTTTCCATGATAATATTATACCTTAGTGGGGTAGCCATTACCAAAAATTACAATTTTGGCCATATCTTGATGAAAAAATGATTTGTGTGCGTGGCATCCACCCTAAACCTGATCAGTACAGGTCATACTACAAGTCTGGCATGGATGCCACCCTCTAACATTCCGTTCCTTATAAAATGATTTCTAGAGCTCTTTTGAAATTCTGCCTCCAGTCTAGTACATTGCGTGCACATACCAGTAGGCATAGAAGCTTGTATCCAACTAATTATATAACCACTGACAACTCGATATATCATAACATGTTTAGATACATGTTTAGATATTTGTTCTAAATTAGACATAATTTTTCTACCTTACTTTATTGGCAGTACTTAAATCCTCCACCTGATAATTGTCTGAAAAAAGTCTCCTTTAGATGAAATCTTAATATCTTATTATCTAGTATTCTTGCTCTGTATTGAACTAACCTTGTCTAACAGATCCATACCATTTTAATCTCCTTCAGATGAACCGCAAAGGGTGGATGCCTTCTGCAGAGGGAGACAATCAACGTGCATTGACCATAAAGTTTACCAAAGCCACCAACATAACTGGGTTTAGAATTATAACTTCAGAGGTAGAGCGCTTCAAGTTCAAGTTCAGTGAAGATGGAAACAAGTGGCATTCAGAGGGACAGGTTAGAACTCAATTTCCTTTACATTACTGTTTATCAAGAATTTTTCACTACAAGATAACAAAGGTCTAAATAAGCCACAGATGCCATAGGTTGTAACCCCCTGTGGTACAGGGTGTAACACCCTGTGACATAGGTTGGTTTGTCTTTATGATAAATTGAAAGATCAAAATCATCATCACATCATAGTTCAAGAGCCGGATCCTCTGCTGGTGTCACTGAAATCAAGACTAGACATATTCTGTATGGAGTGGGACTTACCTTACATACTGATCCCTTTCAGGTCCATTCTGTACAAGGCCAACTTGCTGATACATACACGGAAGGGTGGTTTATTCCCACACGCGAGTATCAATGGATAAAGCTCAAACTGACAAAGGTGGACACGCAAAACATTCCAAAGGTTAATCTTGAGCTCCTGGGCTGCTACCATGGAGCAGGTAAGATGAACTTATTATTTTTGTGGGGGGGGGGGGGGGGAGATATCAGCTTAGGGGTCCTATGTGAGGAATAATTCTGCTGTCATAATATCTGGCTTCATGAATGATGGCATGATATTCTTATCTGCCCACTTTATTCTTATTCAGTCTCCTAGTCTCTTTATTTCCAAATGCATCTTTGTTTAAGAAAGAGGATATAGAGGGAAAGCAGTGAATGTCTGTCCCTATAAATCTAAAATTTGCACATCTCTCCTGTCCACATTGATGATAGCCTCGTTGTACATTCTGATCTGATTTAACTTGAATACCTTGCCAGCTACAACAACTATGGTGAGGCCAACCACAACATCACTCCCAAGCACTCCTTCCACCACTTCACCCATTCAATGTAGGTATTTTCAAGCAGACCTCGTTTAATGAACCTGATTAGCTAAATATGGTATATAGCTCCAAGAAACTTAATGTATGTGTGAGGCTTGAGAACAATGATTTGAAAGCAACCCATCAAAAAGTATTTTGTATTTCTAAAGTGAAAAAGAAGCAATTGGTCATAGCTATGAGTGAGGTATAGAAGGCTTGACTACCTGTCTTGACGCCAATTCGAAGCTTAGTGTCAAGGCATCAACATCAGAGGTTTAAATCATTAATGATGCAGTATTTAATGAGAATCTTCCCTAAAAACGGCCATAAACTTTTTTAAACATCTTCTCTTTTATGTTTTAGGGGCAAATGTCTGCTGTGATTTGTATACTTTTTAGGCTTAATATGTACATTTCATGTTTTTACTATAACATGTGAACCTTTTATCTTCAGGGACATGTCCACATGGACAAACATCACAATGGATAATGAGCGATAAGGCAATTGTCCCAGGAAGTCTCGTCTCAGTTGATGACCCTGAGGGTGAAGACCATGATACAAGCATACTTGGTGACAGTACAGAGCACTTGGAGTTCTACCGAGTAGAAAGTGGTAAAACACCAGCTGTCACAGTTGACATAGATCAACCTGGAGTTCCTGAAAGTTATGGCATTGTTTTTGCTGTCAAAATCTACAATGTCAACCTTGAAACAGTTAGTATCTCCAAGAGAGCCACAGACAGTGACACAACATGGACACTTGTCTACAATGGTACCATTCCTGCAGATGGAGAAATCATGCTTGAAAATGGACAGCAAATGGGCATGATCAAGATCCAAGTAGAAACAGGCAGTGTTGATGTAGAAAATGAATGGTTCATCTTCAACTTTGATGTAGCTGTATGCAGCTATGGTACTGGTAAGTCAATCTTAAATCATGAGAAACATTTGCCTAACTTAATAATTATTTGAAGAAGCAGAATTATAATTTGCAAAACTACCTTATTTCACATGATGTACTAAAGATAATGAATTTGACTTTTTTCAACAGTTACTACAACTCCACAGAGTACAACAACAACGACACCACACACTACTACCACTGCGCCATCAACAACAACAATACCCAACACTACAACCACAACAACCCCACACACTACTACCATAACCACACCACACACTACAACCACTGCACCACCAACCACAACAACACCACACACTACTACCACAACAACACCACATACTATTACCACAACGACACCACACACTACTACCACTGCACCACCAACCACAACAACACCACATACTACACCCACAACGACACCACACACTACTACCACTGCACCACCACCAACAACAACACCACACACTACAACTACAACTAGACCTTGTAAATAATTTGCTTTCTTTCCATAGATGATAATGGTCCATGCATTGGTATGAATCACTGAAGTATGATGAGACTTCTTTTCATTCATATGATTTTTGTATATTCACAGCATATCATGCGTTGGGATGTATACCTCCCTTAATCATAAAGCATGATTCAAGAGGTCAATAACAGAAATTGGCTGCAGACCCCTGATTATTAACTTTGTGATGCTGGACATCTTGTAAACGGGTATTTCTTCTCTTCATGAAACTAGTAAATAGACTTGCCACAACAAAATATTGTCACATCTTAATCTCATCTCTTTCTTCACTCTTCTAGATACATGTGCGTCTAGTGAAATTCCTCAATGGATTATGGAGGACAGGTATGCTGTCCCTGATGACTTAATCAGTGTAGAATCCCAAGAAAATATAGTGTACAAGGCGAATGGAATTCGGCCAGACACTTCAAACCCATCTACCTTTACCATTTTCACCAAACCAAAAATGATCATAGACATCAACAAACCAGGAGAACCTGGCACTTCCACAGAGGTCCGTGCTATTCGTATTACATCAGACTTCCTCGGCACTGTAAGAATCTTCAAAAAGGCAACGGACAATGACAGCAAGTGGACTGAGACCTTTGATGGACCAGTTGCTATCAATAATGGGGACATTACTTTCCCTGGAGAACTAATGAGTCAAATCAAGATTGTTCCACAGAGTATTCTGGATGAAGATGAAGACTATTTCACTTTCACCATTGACATCAATATCTGTGGAGGTAGTCCAGGTAAAGTTTGCATTTTAGAAATCCTATCCAAGTTTTGATATGAAACACTGTGTGAAACACCAATCTTGCTATAAATGCATAGGTAACAGTCATTCACTGTATCATTCTTATTATCTAGAGTACACAACAAGTTGAAATAGGTATGTCAAAAGATTTACTAGCGCATGTTAGCAGCTCCAGAATAAAAATGTCTAATGGTATGTACATGGGGAAGAATGAATGGTAAAAGGAAGACTGATTCCCTCTCAGCAAAAATTGAATGATCTTCAAATTGTTTATAAAGAGTATAGAATCTTATGTGTTTGAACCCTCTCATTTCCAGCATCTCGACCTACAGTAATGACTACCAAGCCAACCGGAACACCTGTGACTATGACAACTACTTCACCATGTGAGTGTATCCATCATAGATATGTTCCCAATATATAGATATGTTCCCAATATCAAATGTAAATTGGTCTGAAGCATTTCAACACCCTTTCAATGTTTTATCTACAATAGCATTGTACCATTATGTATACAAAAGTTTGATATTTGAGGCTTATAACCAGGCTCTACTTTGTCCTGTATCATGTTATAGAGTCTCTCTAACAATACATCAATATCAAAATTGGACTTCTAGTAGAAATAGGGAAGTTCCCCTAGACATCAAGTGTTATAAAGACAATTGTATAGATCCTCTCAATGTTCTTCTGATCATGCTATTTTAAGCTCTACAGATATATCAATGGAAGAATTGACTATTGAGATAAGTAACTAGAATAGTACTTTAACAGTGTATTCCGTGCCATTATTGAGCCAACTTCGAACAATGTCATGGGTGTTCTTCTCATAAGGAATGGCAGATTAACAAGAAAAAAATTACTAATTAACTCATGCTACTTTACGTTTACAGATAGGTGTGATCCTGTATGGGCAATGACAGATGAAGATACTGCCACAGTTAGCTTTGAGCAGATTTATCCTGCAACCAATAAAACAGCACCATTTGTAGGAGATACTGTGATCCAAGGTCTATTCAGTGCCATGCTTGAAGATGGTCCTGGTCTAACACTGAAGAAAAAGAGCAAAATTGGATATGCTCTACTAGGGAGAGACCAACCAGATGGAACACAAGGTCCGGTAGGTACACTCTAAGGAATTCTCTTGAGAAATATAGATGATGACTCAATTATCATCCTATTGCCTTTGGCTAGATAAAGTAAGGAATATTCAACAATAGGCATACTGGAATAGGTCTACATGAACCTCTATGGAGCTTATGTATTCAAATAAGATTTAAGTATCAGGTCTCTCTTGGACTGTATGAAAATAGTGTTTTCAATCATGAATTGAATATCAGGGCAAATGACTGTGACAAATGTTTTGTACTGTGACCAAATATAATACAAGTAAAGTTTTGAGATTTAGTTTAGCTGAATGAATTTATTGACACATCTACTTCAAAAACTTAACCATCTTTTTCATGATCTCAGGCTGTGGTTCATCAGATCAAAGTTTCTGGAAACGGAATCAATAAGGTTCAACTTCAATATGTCGATGCCAGTGGAAACCGTGTTTGGCTTTTGAAGAAAAAGAAGCTGCCAGCTTCAGGAATCATTGACATTAGCCCCCCTGCTCAGATGACTTCATTCAACGTCAAGATCTATTCACTCACAAGTGGTGCTAGTTATGCAAGAAAGGTCAAGGTTGATTTCTTTGGATGTAGCACACCGACAGAGGTTATCATACATGAGATCACTCAAAGCACAACACCTGTAGTTACATTTACAACTACACCACATACAACAAGGACAACAACACCACACACTACTACCACTGCACCCCCAACCACCACGACACCACAGACTACTACCACTGCACCCCCAACCTCCACAACACCACGCACTACTACTACAACAACACCACATACAACTACCACAACAACACCACACACTACAACCACAACAACACCACATACCACTACCACAACTACACCACAAACTTCAACCACTGTACCACCAACCACAACAACAACATACACTACAACCACAACAACACCACACAGTACTACTACTGCACCACCAACCACAACCACACCACACACTACTACCACTGCACCACCAACGACAACAACACCACAAACTACAACCACAGCAACACAACATACTACAACAACGACAACACTACATACCACTACCACTCCAACAACCACCACAACAACACCACACACTACAACCACTGCACCTCCAACCACAACAACACCACAAACTACAACCACAACAACTCCACAAACTACAACCACCACAACACCACACACTACAACCACAACAACCCCACACACTACTTACACAACTACACCACACACTACTACCACTGCATCACCAACCACAACAACCCCACACACTACAACCACACCAACCCCACACACGACCACCACAACTACACCACACACTACTACCACTGCATCACCAACCACAACAACCCCACACACTACAACCACAAAAACCCCACACACTACAACCACAACTACACCACACACTACTACCACTGCACCACCAACCACAACAACACCACACACTACAACCACAACTACACAATACACTACAACCACAACAACACCACACACTCCAACCACAACAACACCACATACTACAACCACTACAACACCAGAAACTACTACCACTCCAACAACCACAACACCACACACTACTACTACTGCACCACCAACAACAACAACACCACATACTACAACCACAATGACACCACACACTACTACTACTGCACCACCAACCACAACAACACCAAACACTATTACTACTGCACCACCAACCACAACAACACCACACACTACAACCATAACAACCCCACACACAACTATCACAACCACACCATACACAACTACCACAACAACACCACACACTACCACCACTGCACCACCAACCACAACAACACCACATACTACAACCACAACAACACCACACACTACTACCACTGCACCACCAACAACAACAACACCACACACTACAACTACAACTACACCATGTAAATTATTTGCTTTCTTTCCATAGATGATAATTGTCCATGCATTGGTATGAATCACTGAATCATGATGAGACTTCTTTTCATTCGTATGATTTTTGTATATTCACAGCATATCATGCGTTGGGATGTATACCTCCCTTAATCATAAAGCATGATTCAAGAGGTCAATAACAGAAATTGGCTGCAGACCCCTGATTATTAACTTTGTGTTGCTGGACATCTTGTAAACAGGTTTTTCTTCTCTGCATGAAACTAGTAAAAAGACTTACCACAAGAAAATATTGTCACATCTTAATCTCATCTCTTTCTTCACTCTTCTAGATACATGTCCGTCTAGTGAAATGCCTCAATGGATAATGGAGGACAGGTATGCTGTCCCTGATGACTTAATCAGTGTAGAATCCCAAGAAAATATAGTGTACAAGGTGAATGGAATTCGGCCAGACACTTCAAACCCATCTACCTTTACCATTTTCACCAAACCACAAATGATCATAGACATCAACAAACCAGGAGAACCTGGCACTTCCACAGAGGTCCGTGCTATTCGTATTACATCAGACTTCCTCGGCACTGTAAGAATCTTCAAAAAGGCAACGGACAATGACAGCAAGTGGACTGAGACCTTTGATGGACCAGTTGCTATCAATAATGGGGACATTACTTTCCCCGGAGAACTAATGAGTCAAATCAAGATTGTTCCACAGAGTATTCTGGATGAAGATGAAGACTATTTCACTTTCACCATTGACATTAATATCTGTGGAGGCAGTCCAGGTAAAGTTTGCATTTTAGAAATCCTATCCAAGGTTTAATATGAAACACTGTGTGAAACACCACTCGTTGCTATAAATGTTTAGGTAACTGTCATTCACTGTACCATTTATCTTATCTAGAGTACACAACGAGTTGAAATAGGTATGTCAAAAGATTTACTAGGGGCATGTTAGCAGCTCTTGAATAAAGATGTCTAATGGTATGTACATGGGGAAGAATGAATGGTAAAAGGAAGACTGATTCCCTCTCAGCAAAAATTGAATGATCTTCAAATTGTTTATAAAGAGTATAGAATCTTATGTGTTTGCACCCTCTCATTTCCAGCATCTCGACCTACAGTAATGACTACCAAGCCAACCGGAACACCTGTGACTATGACAACTACTTCACCATGTGAGTGTATCCATCATAGACATGTTCCCAATATATAGATATGTACCCAATATCAAATGTAAATTGGTCTGAAGCATTTCCACACCCTTTCAATGTTTTATCAACAATAGCATTGTTCCATTATGTATACAAAAGTTTGATATTTGAGGCTTATAACCAGGCTTTATTTGTCCTGTATCATGTTATAGAGTCTCTCTAACAATACATCAATATCAAAATTGGACTTCTAGTAGAAATAGGGAAGTTCCCCTAGACATCAAGTGTTATAAAGACAATTGTATAGATCCTCTCAATGTTCTTCTGATCATGCTATTTTAAGCTCTACAGATATATCAATGGAAGAATTGACTATTGAGATAAGTAACTAGAATAGTACTTTAACAGTGTATTCCGTGCCATTATTGAGCCAACTTCGAACAATGTCATGGGTGTTCTTCTCATAAGGAATGGCAGATTAACAAGAAAAAAAATACTAATTAACTCATGCTACTTTATGTTTACAGATAGGTGTGATCCTGTATGGGCAATGACAGATGAAGATACTGCCACAGTTAGCTTTGAGCAGATTTATCCTGCAACCAATAAAACAGCACCATTTGTAGGAGATACTGTGATCCAAGGTCTATTCAGTGCCATGCTTGAAGATGGTCCTGGTCTAACACTGAAGAAAAAGAGCAAAATTGGATATGCTCTACTAGGGAGAGACCAACCAGATGGAACACAAGGTCCGGTAGGTACACTCTAAGGAATTCTCTTGAGAAATATAGATGATGACTCAATTATCATCCTATTGCCTCTGGCTAGATAAAGTAAGGAATATTCAACAATAGGCATACTGGAATAGGTCTACATGAACCTCTATGGAGCTTATGTATTCAAATAAGATTTAAGTATCAGGTCTCTCTGGGACTGTATGAAAATAGTGTTTTCAATCATGAATTGAATATCAGGGCAAATGACTGTGACAAATGTGTTGCACTGTGACCAAATATAATACAAGTAAAGTTTTGAGATTTAGTTTAGCTGAATGAATTTATTGACACATCTACTTCAAAAACTTAACCATCTTTTTCATGATCTCAGGCTGTGGTTCATCAGATCAAAGTTTCTGGAAAGGGAATCAATAAGGTTCAACTTCAATATGTCGATGCCAGTGGAAACCGTGTTTGGCTTTTGAAGAAAAAGAAGCTGCCAGCTTCAGGAATCATTGACATTAGCCCCCCTGCTCAGATGACTTCATTCAATATCAAGATCTATTCACTCACGAGTGGTGCTAGTTATGCAAGAAAGGTCAAGGTTGATTTCTTTGGATGTAGCACACCGACAGAGGTTATCATACATGAGATCACTCAAAGCACAACACCTGTAGTTACATTTACAACTACACCACATACAACAAGGACAACAACACCACACACTACTACCACTGCACCACCAACCACCACGACACCACAGACTACTACCACTGCACCCCCAACCTCCACAACACCACGCACTACTACTACAACAACACCACATACAACTACCACAACAACACCACACACTACAACCACAACCACACCACATACCACTACCACAACTACACCACACACTACAACCACTGTACCACCAACCACAACAACACCACACAGTACAACCACAACAACACCACACAGTACTACTACTGCACCACCAACCACAACAACCCCACACACTACTACCACAACCACACCACACACTACTACCACTGCACCACCAACGACAACAACACCACAAACTACAACCACAACAACACCACATACTACAACAACGACAACACTACATACTACTACCACTCCAACAACCACCACAACAACACCACACACTACAACCACTGCACCTCAAACCACAACAACACCACACACTACAACCACTGCACCTCAAACCACAACAACACCACAAACTACAACCACAACAACTCCACAAACTACAACCACAACAACACCAGACACTACTACCACTGCACCACCAACGACAACAACACCACAAACTACAACCACAACAACACCACATACTACAACAACGACAACACTACATACTACTACCACTCCAACAACCACCACAACAACACCACACACTACAACCACTGCACCTCAAACCACAACAACACCACAAACTACAACCACAACATCTCCACAAACTACAACCACAACAACACCACACACTACTACCACAACTACACCACAAACTACTACCACTGCATCAACAACCACAACAACCCCGCACACTACAACCACAACAACCCCACACACGACCACCACAACTACATTTCACACTACTACCACTGTACCACCAACCACAACAACAACAAACACTACAACCACAACACCACACACTTCAACCACAACAACACCACACAGTACTACTACTGCACCACCAACCACAACAACCCCACACACTACTACCACAACCACACCACACACTACTACCACTGCACCACCAACGACAACAACACCACAAACTACAACCACAACAACACCACATACTACAACAACAACACTACATACTACTACCACTCCAACAACCACCACAACAACACCACATACTACAACCACTGCACCTCAAACCACAACAACACCACAAACTACAACCACAACAACTCCACACACTACTACCACAACTACACCACAAACTACTACCACTGCATCAACAACCATAACAACCCCACACACTACAACCACAACAACCCCACACACGACCACCACAACTACACCACACACTACTACCACTGCACCACCAACCACAACAACACCACACACTACAACCACAACAACACCACACACTACAACCACAACAACACCACATACCACTACCACAACTACACCACACACTACAACCACTGTACCACCAACCACAACAACAACACACACTACTACCACAACAACACCACACACTACCACCACTGCACCACCAACCACAACAACACCACACACTACTACCACAACCACACCACACACTACTACCACTGCACCACCAACGACAACAACACCACAAACTACAACCACAACAACACCACATACTACAACAATGACAACACTACATACTACTACCACTCCAACAACCACCACAACAACACCACACACTACAACCACTGCACCTCAAACCACAACAACACCGCAAACTACAACCACAACAACACCACACACTACAACCACAACAACCCCACACACTACTACCACAACTACACCACAAACTACTACCACTGCATCACCAACCACAACAACCCCTAACACTACAACCACAACAACCCCACACACGACCACCACAACTACACCACACACTACTACCACTGCACCACCAACCACAACAACACCACACACTACAACCACAACTACGCCATACACTCCAACCACAACAACACCGCACACTCCAACCACAACAACACCACATACTACAACAACTACAACACCAGAAACTACTACCACTCCAACAACCACAACACCACACACTACAACCACTGCACCACCAACCACAACAACACCCCACACTTCTACTACTGCACCACCAACAACAACAACACCGCACACTACTACCACAACCACACCACACACTAC
Organism: Harmothoe impar; assembly: GCA_947462335.1. NCBI lineage: Eukaryota > Metazoa > Annelida > Polychaeta > Phyllodocida > Polynoidae > Harmothoe > Harmothoe impar. The sequence continues at coordinate 43,445,262 of OX381717.1, read as the reverse complement.
TACCACTGCACCCCCAACGACAACAACACAACAAACTACAACCACAACAACGCAACAAACTACAACCGCAACAACTCCACACACTACAACCATAACTACACCACACACTACTACCACAACAACACCACACACTACTTCCACTGCACCACCAACCACAACAACACCACACACTACAGCCACTACTACACCACACACTACTACTACAACAACACCGCACACTACTACCACAACTACACCACATACTACTACTACTACACCACCTACCACAACAAGACCCCACACTACAACCATAACAACCCCACACACAACTACCCCAACCACACCACACACCACTACCACAACAACACCACACACTACAACCACTGCACCTCCAACCACAACAACACCACACACTACTACCACAACCACACCACACACTACTACCACTGCACCACCAACGACAACAACACCACATACTACTCCCACTCCAAGAACAAGCACAACAACACCGCACACTCCAACCACAACAACACCACATACTACAACAACGACAACACTACATACTACTACCACTCCAACAACCACCACAACAACACTACACACTACTACCACTGCACCTCCAATGACAACAACACCACATACTACTACCACTCCAACAACAAGCACAACAACACCGCACATTTTAACCACAACAACACCACATACTACAACCACTTCAACACCACATACTACTACCACTCCAACAACCACCACAACAACAACACCCACTACAACCACTGAACCTCCAACCACAACAACACCACACACTACAACCATAACACCACCACAAACTACAACCACAACAACACCACACACTACAACCACAACAACCCCACACACAACCACCACAACTACACCACACACTACTACTACTGCGCCACCAACCACAACAACACCACGCACTATTACCACAACTACACCATACACTACTACCACAACTACACCACACACTACTACTACTGCATCACACACCACAACAGCACCACACACTACTACTACTACACCACCAACCACAACAACACCACACACTAGAACCACAACTACACCATACACTACTACCACAACAACACCACACACTACTACAACCGCACCACCAACGACAACAACACCACAAACTACAACCAAAACAACACCACATACTACAACCACTACAACACCACATACTACTACCACTTCAACAACCACCACAACAACACCACACACTACTACCACAACAACACCACACACTACAACTACACCACACACTACTACCACAGCACTACCAACCACAACAACAACACGCACTACTACCACAACAAAACCACACACTACAACCACAACAACACCTCACACAACTACCACTGCATCTCCAACCACAACAACACCACATACTACTACCACCACCACCCCACCCACTACTACTACAACAACACCCCATACAACCACCACAACAAAACCACACACTACTACTACTGCACCCCCAACCACAACAACACCACACACTACAACTACCCAATACACCACTGTACCCCCAACCACAACATCACCACACACCACAACCACAACAGCACCATACACTTCAACCACAGCAATTACTATAAGTGAGTATCCTTGCAACATACAGAAACCACTTAAATAGATATAAAATCATAATATATTTAGTGTTTAGGTCTTTTGTTAATAGGTGAACCATGTGTTCTCTAAACATGACTGAAATCAACTTTAAACAGCTTGAATTTTAATGCAAAGTTGAAAAAGTCATTTTGGAATTGATAGTTACACAGGGATTTGACTTAATCCACAGTTCCCAATGATTTCAGGCAGTATGAGGCATTGCGGTTTTATTACTAAGAGTGGTGTGGTATACAGGTACAGACAACATACTATAATACACAGTAATGGGGAGATACTGTGAATTAGTAATCCAGATTGCTATTAAGAATCCAAGCCTCTTGAAGGCTCATAGAATCAGGGGAAGCCACAGTTAACTGGGTGCTAATAAGCCAGATCCCCAACTTTAAGAAGATGTAATAAATTCTTTACAATCTCTGAACAGAAAAGATTGTCACAGATGCAGTCATGACCATATTTCTGGCATTTTGTTGATCCCCGGAGAGGCTTACATACTCATTGCCGTTTTACAATTCCTGAATCCTATAAAGTATATTCCTTGAAAGTCTTTCTCCCTGGAAGCGTGAATATAATTAGGAACACCATGGCTTCAATATATATAAATAACCACATATTTTTGCCTTAATTCAATTGTTTTAAACACAGCAAGACTGAACAACCATTTTTTTCAAAATTATTCTTCGTGTTATTCATTGTACTTTCCATCCTACCTTTGTGACCTATAGGAGCCCAAAACAGCTGTTATTGTGAAATATAATCATTGGTCCTTCCGAAACCTTATATTCATATCTTGCCCCTGTAAAGTTGTTGCTGGAGTTGTTTCTAGTGGTATTGTGGCCAGTGGGTGGACCTGTCCATAGCCTATATCTGATGTTTTGCATGCAATTCATCACATTAAGGAAAATGAATACAACCTTGTGGAGGAGCACATTTCTAAACGTTAGCTTCAAAAGTCTTGTGTATTTCTGCATGGTCCAATTGAATATGTGATGTTTTTTTCCTAAAAGGTAGGGTTGGAATCCAATGTAATATCTCTAACAACTCTCTTCTTTTCTTTTCATTCTTCATAGCACCATGTCATGAAATTGAACTGATGCAAAGTGAGCAGCTCATCCCAACCGAACACATCAAGGCTAATATCCCAGGGACATCCGACATTAACAATGTTCGCCCAGATAAATCAGGATGGGTGGTTGCAGTGCCAACTGGTGATGACATATCCCCAACTCTAACTATAAGATTGGCTCCCAGTGGCGAATTTAAGACAGTGAGTGCCTTCTCCCTGGCTTAAAGTGACATGGTCTGATTCTTTTTCCATGTCTTAAATTTTACTTAAATGTTTTCCAAAATTACAGTATAATATTTGGAGGAAGGGGCAAGGAATATTATCCCATTATCCTTATTGGGTAATAAGAGGCAATTTGATCCCAAAGGCACAGGTATAGATGTTTACAGTGTATTTTTAATGGGTGGACTTGAAGCGTGCACTCCAAAAGCCTTACATTGAACATTCAACTGATAGTTGTTGGGTTCTAACCTGAATTCTGGGGTATGATGTTTAATAAAGAAGGTGGGACATGAAGTATGACCATATTGATCATTCTGGTTAGTCTTGAACCAAATTGACTTTTTAAGTCCTACTCACCGGACTATGTCACTTTAATTCTCTTTGCAAAGGAAAAGGAAAAAGCAATAGTAAGACGATCTAGCACATTGTGTAACACTTTTCCGCATGCACTTGGTAGTACACAACATGGCACATGGAATAATATATAGCAGAAAGCATGTTGACCGTAAAGCTTCATTTTCATAGCTCAGGCTTTATCACATATTAGACAAGAACAGTATTAGAAATGTGATTGATAGACCCTTGGTGATTATAAAAAGTTATTTGTGCTGCTTTAAAAGCATTTCCAGGTTATTGATCCTAATAATGTGTGTTTTTTTTTCAGCATGAGGTTTCAAGAGTCAATATTCTTGGCAATGTAGGAATAGCAACCATAAAGCTCAAGGATACAGAAAATGAGGAATTTGTCGCTCAAGAAGAGTATAGCTTTATTGATGCACTAGTGCCTATCATCATTGATCCAGTTGAAGATGCACTCTACATTGAGATTAGATTGGATCAACCCAAACTCAATCAGGATGGCACACGGCCTGATTTCTATAATATCACCGTGTCTATCCATGGGTGCTTCAAAGAAGGTGAGATTTTGCCAAGGTTACACCTCACATATCCAACAGCACACATGCAGATATATTTTTGACAAATTGGAGTATATTTTACATAGATCGCTCGATGGCAACCCATGTTTAGATATAGTATTATTCTCGCTTAGAGTTCATTATTGTCTGAGAAAAATGCTGTTGTAATTCCCATAATCAAAACCTTTTAATTGTGTTGTAGTACCAACTTTATCGACAACTACTCCCTTCACCACATCAACAAGAAAAACAACAACCTACTCCACAACACCACCCACAACAACCACGACAACACCCACTACTACCACAACAACACCCACAACAACTACAATACCACCCACAACAACCACAACAACTACGACACCACCCACAACAACCACAACTCCACACACAACAACTACAACACCACCCACAAATACCACAACACCACCCACAACAACTACAACATCACACACAACAACCACAACACCACCCACAACAACCACAACACCACCCACAACAACCACAACACCACCCACAACAACCACAACACCACCCACAACAACCACAACACCACCCACAACAATCACAACAACCCCACATACTACTACCATTACAACCCCACTTTCAACAACTACAACTGTGACTCCAGTATCCACAACATATACACCTGGTATGTACCCCCTCATATACATTCTAACCATTCATGAACTGATAGCTCTTACACAAAATGTCAAGAGAGATTTTGGCTACCACAGTCTATAGTATAGTAGTGTATTCATATTATTTTACTATCTTACAATGTATTTGAATACTATTAAGAACAAGTGTCTTTCACACATTTTGGTTTCCTTTGATGTTTTCTAGTTGAGTGCATCCTTGAGAATGGAATGGCTGATGCAAATTACATCCCTGATGCTGCTATTAAGACTACACCGGATAATGTGGTTGTCTTTGGCTCAAAGAGCGACCTCAGAAATTTGGGAGTTACCCTGAACAACACATTAGATGAAAAACCAGTAGTAGAAATTGACTTGTCTCCTTTTACCGAGGTATGTTATTCTTTAAATACCCCATCCATAATATTTAAAACAAATCTAATTCTGTAAGTGTGCACATAAAGTAGCTACTGTCATAAATATAAATGTATTCTATGTATAATCTATCCCGTCCTGTAGGCAAGATGTGACTGATTACAGCATATTCACATAGTGAGACCACATATGATATTAACCTTGATGTGGACCATAGAGATGTCAGTCCTTAGAAATACAGACATGAAATATTTTGTTTATTTTCAAAAATGGAAACTGCGGGATTTGTGCTATCACTTTGCAATATTTGACTTGTGATTCAGATGCCAGCAGTTAGAGTAAAGAAGATCGTGGTTCATGGAAATGTGGAAGCTTATTCGCTGGGAGTAATGCATGTAGAATCCGAAGCAGATTTTACTTTTGACCCAATGTACAAGGTGAGTAACCTTTTGTCAAAGTTTGTTATACTCCTTAACTTAGGATACCTAGTCTGAGAATCTCAAATTGAATAGTGTCGTAATTACCTAAATGTTCTAAAACATAATTACAATAAATCTCAAATGTTCTTCATATGGCATGAATGGCAACACACTTTTTAACTTGGACCTTGTTTCCGTTATACCATATCCAGGACCTTGCAGCATCTGAACCTCTGGTATTCAATACAATGAAAACAGTTGAAGCTGTGCGTATTCGACTTGAGAGACCTACAAATACATCTGACACCCTATACAGGGGAATCGTTGTAGAAGTCTGGGGATGCTTCAAACCAAGTAAGTAAATCCTATGGAACCTATATCATAAGGTCAATGATATTCAGTCTGGGGAATAAGACTTGAATTATAATCATGCCCAATACAGCCGCCTATTGGCCTCCTGAATTGTTTTCATGTTCCCTTTCATCAGCAAAACGTAAAACTTTGTATTGCACACCAATTTTACAGTATACCAATAAGTAATCTATATGAAGCAGAAAAGTATCTCATAAGTATCTTTATAACCTTTGAGAGACATTGAAGTGTTACAGGACATGGAGAGCAGTTAATTAGATCAGATTGCTTATTGGATTGCAATGCATCCATAAACTCTAATGGCAGTTGCATGTATATAGCTAATTTTGATATTTTCGTTAGATTTAATTTGGTGTATCGACTCCATTTTGTCTAACTATCATTTTCGATTCTAAATAAGGTATGTGGCTTCACCAAATAACTGTAATTGAATGGAAAGGTGAGGATTTTAAATAAGGACAAAATGGACACAAATAGACACATTTCAGCTGACCCCTGTGCAGTATGGGGAAGTTAGGGGCAGAAATGAAAGAGAGAGAAATGGGCTACACAGACTAATAAGAAAGAAGCAATCCCCTTATGTGCCACCACATATATTTAGATTGGATAATCCATGAAATCCACGAGGTACAAATCACTCATGAAGTAAACTATGATGAGCACTTTATCTATTGTCCATGGGTGACCACAACCATATGTGCTTGCATTTTGAGTATCAAATTGAATTGTGAGTGCCTTGATTATGCAAAAGAATAATTCTATATCACATCTATGGGATCATGTATGAATTCTCAAAATTTCTGCCATGGCACGTTTATATTAGAAGCCCAGTATATCACCCAAAAGGATATGGTTTAATTCAAACCCTGTAATTGGTTATTGCTTTCTTTAGATTAAAAAGCGAAAGATTACATTGCATATTGCCTAATAATTCATGAAAAAATAATGTCTCATTTTAAATTTATAGTAAAGACAACACCACATACTACGATGACAACAACCCCACACACTACTACCACAACTACACCACATACTACTACCACTGCACCACCAACCACAACAACACCACACACTACAACCACAACTACCCCACACACTACAACCACTGCACCCCAAACCACCACAACACCACATACTACAACCACCCCATACACTACTACTACAACAACGCCACATACAACTACAACAACAACACAACACACTACTACCACTGTACCCAAAACCACCACAACTCCACACACTACAACCACAACAACCCCACACACTACTACTGCAACAACGCCAAATTCTACAACCACAACAACCCCACACACTACTAGTAGAACAACACCGCATACAACTACGACAACAACTACACACACTACAACCACTGCACCCCCAACCACCACAACTCCTTACACTACAACCACAACAACCCCACACCTTTCTACTACAACAACACCACATACAACCACCACGACAACACCACACTCTACAACCACTGCACCCCCAACCACAACAACTGCATACACTACTACCACTGTACCTCCAACAACCACAACTCCACATACTACTACCACCCCATACACTACTACTACAACAACTCCACATACTACAACCACAACAACACCACACACTACTACCACGGCAACACCACACACTACAAGTAATGCACCCCCAACCACAACAACTGCACACACTACTACCACTGTACCTCCAACCACCACAACACCACATACTTCTACCACCCCATACACTACTACTACAACAACACCACATACTACAACCACAACAACACCACACACTACAACCACAACAACCCCACACACTACTACTACAACAACCCCGCATACAACTACAACAACGACACCACACACTACTACAACTGCACCCCCAACTACCACAACAGCACACACTACAACCACAACAACACCACACACTACAACCACAACAACCCCACAAACTACAACCAAAACAACACCACATACTACTACCACTGCACCACCAACCACCACAGCCACACACACTGCAACCACAACAACCCCAAAAACAACTACTACAACAACACCACACACTACTACAACGGCACCCCCAACAACAACCATCCTACAAACTACTAACACTGTCCCTGAAACCATCACAACACCACACACCACTACCACGACCACTCGACAAACTACCACTACAACAACACCACTCACTACAACCACTGCGTCCCCAACAACCACAACACCACATACTACTACCGGCCCACACACTACATCAACAACAGGACCACATACAACTACCACGGTACCTTTAACCATCACAACACCCCAAACCACTACCACAACCATCCCACGCACAACTACTACAACTACATCACACATTACTACAACGACAACACCACACACAACAAGTACAACACCGAAAACTACTACCACTGCACACCCAACCACCTCAACTCCACACACTACAACCACAACAGCACCACACACTACAACCACACCGCACACTACTACCACTGCACCACCAACAACCACAACTCCACTAACTGCCACCACCCCACAAACTGCTACTACAACAACACCGCATACAACTACAACAACAACACCACACACTACTACCACCACCCCACACACTACTACTTCAACAACACCACACACTACAACCACCACATCACCACATACAACCAGTACAACAACCCCACACACTACAACCACAACAACCCCTCATACTACTACTACAACAACACCACACACTACTACCACAACTAGACCCCACACTTCTTCCACTGCCCCTCCAACAACCACAACTACACCTGCTACAACCACAACAACCCCACACACTACCACAACAACAACACCACACAGTACTACCACTGCACCACCAACCACAACAACACCACACACTACTACCACAACTACACCACACACTAGCACCACGACACCACACACTACAACCACTGCACCACCAACAACCACAACACCACACACTACAACCACAACAACCCCACACACGACTACCACAACTACACCCCACACTACTACCACTGCATCCCCAACAACCACAACACCACACACTACAACCACAACATCCCCACCAACTTCTACCACAAATACACCACACACTACAACTACTGCACCACCAACAACCACAACACCACACACTACTAGCACAGGATTCCCACAAACTACAACCACAACAACCCCACACACTACAACCACAACAACCCATTACACAACTACAACAAAATCACACACTACGACCACTGCACCACCAACAACCACAACACCACATACTACAACCACAACATCCCCACCAACTACTACCACAAATACACCACACACTACAACTACTGCACCCCCAACAACCACAACACCACACACTACAACCACAACAACCCCATACACAACTACAACAACACCACACACTACAACCACTGCATCACCAACAACCACAACACCACACACTACAACCACAACAAACCCACACACGACTACCACAACTACACCACACATTACAACCACTGCACTACCAACAACCACAACACCACACACCAGGACCACAACAACCCCACACACTACCACTACAACAACGCCACACACTACTACCACGGCACCTCCAACCACCTCAACTCCACACACTACAACCACAACAGCACCACACACTACAACCACACCGCACACTACTACCACTGCACCACCAACAACCACAACTCCACTAACTGCCACCACCCCACAAACTGCTACTACAACAACACCGCATACAACTACAACAACAACCCCACACACTACTACTAAAACAACCCCACACACTACTACCACCACCCCACACACGACTACTTCAACAACACCACACACTACAACCACCACATCACCACATACAACCACTACAACAACACCACACACTACTACCACTGCATCCCAAACCACCACAACATCACACATCACCACCACCACAACCCCACACACTACAACCACAACAACCCCTCATGCTACTACTAGAACAACACCACACACTACTACCACAACTAGACCCCACACTTCTTCCACTGCCCCTCCAACAACCACAACTACACCCGCTACTACCACCCCACACACTACTTCTACAACAACACCGCATACAACTACTACAACAACCCCACACACTACAACCACAACAACCCCACACACTACTACAACAACAACACCACACACTACTACCACTGCACCACCAACCACAACAACACCACACACTACTACCACAACTACACCACACACTAGCACCACAACACCACACACTACAACCACTGCACCACCAACAACCACAACACCACACACTACAACCACAACAACCCCACACACAACTACCACAACTACACCCCACACTACTACCACTGCACCCCCAACAACCACAACACCACACACTACAACCACAACAACCCCATACACAACTACAACAAAATCACACACTCCGACCACTGCACCACCAACAACCACAACACCACACACTACAACCACAACATCCCCACCAACTTCTACCACAAATACACCACACACTACAACTACTGCATCACCAACAACCACAACACCACACACTACAACCACAACAACCCCACACACTACAACCACAACAACCCTTTACACAACTACAACAAAATCACACACTACGACCACTGCACCACCAACAACCACAACACCACACACTTCAACCACAACATCCCCACCAACTACTACCACAAATACACCACACACTACAACCACTGCACCCCCAACAACCACAACACCACACACTACAACCACAACAACCCCATACACAACTACAACAACACCACACACTACAACCACTGCATCACCAACAACCACAACACCACACACTACAACCACAACAAACCCACACACGACTACCACAACTAAACCACACATTACAACCACTGCACTACCAACAACCACAACACCACACACCAGGACCACAACAACCCCACACACTACCACTACAACAACGCCACACACTACTACCACGGAACCTCCAACCACAACAACACCACACACTACAACCAAACCCCACACAACCCCTAGTTCATGTAAGCCATTCCAGAATAAATGTGATTCCATTCTTTACCTCAGTATCATCCACTTGAAATGAAATATTATATACTATGGAAATATCTGAATTTAGGTTGCTAAATCTCCCATTTTCTGAACATTCTATTTCATATATACACATTTCTTAAGACTATGATGCAGCATCATCCCATCAATGTTTTATGTTTTAGGGTGTAATCAAATTGTTTATGCAATGGGATTTTTACATTTTCATATGATAATTACTCTTGGATGAAACATTAAACATATGCTGTATCAAATCTATATACTTTCAGGGACATGTCCACATGGACAAACATCACAATGGATAATGAGTGATGAGGCAATTGTCCCAAAAAGTCTTGTCTCAGTTGATGACCCTGAGGGTGAAGATCATGATACAAGTATACTTGGTGAAAGTACAGAGCACTTGGAGTTCTACCGAGTAGAAAGTGGTCAAACACCATCTGTCACAGTTGACATAGATCAACCTGGAGTTCCTGGAAGTTATGGCAATGTTTTCGCTGTCAAAATCTACAATGTCAACCTTGAAACAGTTAGTATCTCAAAGAAAGCCACAGACAGTGACACAACATGGACACTTGTTTACAATGGTACCATTCCTGCAGATGGAGAAATCATGCTTGAAAATGGACAGCAAATGGGCATGATCAAGATCCAAGTAGAAACAGGCAGTGTTGATGTAGAAAATGAATGGTTCATCTTCAACTTTGATGTAGCTGTATGCAGCTATGGTGCTGGTAAGTCAATTTCAAATCATGAGAAACATTTGCCCTACTTAATAATTATTTGAAGAAGCAGAATTATATTTGCAAAACTACCTTATTTCACATGATGTACTAAAGAGAATGAATTTGACTTTTTTCAACAGTAACTACAACTCTACAGAGTACAACAACAACGACACCACACACTACTACCACTGCGCCATCAACAACAACAACACCCCACACTACAACCACAACAACCCCACACACTACTACCATAACAACACGACACACTACAACCACTGCACCACCAACCACAACAACCCCACACACTATTACCACAACAACCCCCCAAACTACTAGCGCAACAACACAACACACTACTACCACTCTACCACCAACCACAACAACCCCACACACTACTACCGCAACAACACCACACACTACTACTGAAACAACACCACACACTACTACCACTCTACCACCAACCACAACAACACCACACACCACTACCATAACAACACCACACACTACTACCACAACAACACCACACAATACATCCACTGCACCACCAACAACCATAACACCACACACTACAACCACAACAACCCGACACACAACTTACACAACTACCCCATACACTACTACCACTGCATCACCAACCACAACAGCACCACACATCACTACCACAAATACCCCATACACTACTAGCACTGCACCACCAACCACAACAACACTACACACTGCAACCACAACTACACCACACACTACTACCACAACAACACCTCACACTACAATCACAACTACACCACACACTACCACCATGACACTACACACTACAACCACTGCACCACCAACAACCACAACACCACACACTACAACAACAACAACACCACACACTTCTACCACAACAACCCCACACACTACTACCACTGTACCACCAACCACAACAACCCCACACACCATTACCACAACTACCCCATACACTACAACCACTGCACCACCAACCACAACAACACCACACACTACTACCACAACAACCCCACACACTACTACCACTGCACCACCAACGACAACAACACCACAGACTACAACCACAACTACACCACACACTACTACCACAACGACACCAATCACTACAACCACTGCACCACCAACCACAACAACACCACACACTACAACCACAACAACACCAAACACTCCTACCACTTCACCCACAACCACGACAACACCACACACTACTACTACAACAACACCGCATACAACAACACCCCACACTACCACCACTTCCCCACCAACCACCACAACACTGCATACTACTACAACAACACCACACACTACTACCACAATACCTCCAACCACAACAACACCACACACTACTACCACTTCACCCACAACCACAACAACACCACACACTACTACTACAACAACACCGCATACAACAATACCCCACACTACCACCACTTCACCAACAACCACCACAACACCGCATACTAGTACAACAACACCACACACTACTACCACAATACCTCCAACCACCACAACACCACACACTACTACTACAACTACTCCTTCCAGTAAGTCATTACTTTAGGACTTTTATATCTGTGAATCTCTTTTGAGGCAATACCTTTCTTGTAGAACTCATATTCTTTGCATGTTGCCTCACTGTTTAGTTCATTTATAGAATAGCTGAGCCTAGCATAAGGGTGTGTGTATTTCAGCTAGATACTGTAAAAAATTTGGTCACACCTAAATTGCTATACACAATATCAAATATAGATAAAATCTTCATACAAATGTTACAATTGTTGAACATGAAGACCCCTCTAAATCTCCCACTGGAAACCAACAGATCTAGCCACTTCAACCTTCATCTTGGTTTGAATTACTCATTCTAAAGATTCCCCCTCTGTCATATAGATGATACAATCATCCACATTACTTGAAGGTTCTCCCCTTCAACAAAGCCACAAACAAATATATATATATATCTCAGCAAGTACGTTATTTATGGAATTGATACCAGCAGCAAATTTAACTATCTTTGCATTAAAACCATTTTGCCTTCATCACCCTGTCCTCTTCAATGTAGTTACATCGTGCAGAGGAAAGAGTTCCTCTTTTAGAAAACATTCTCCCAAAACCAAGATTAATAACAATCATGATAATGATAATTATGATGATAATAATAATAATAATAATAATAATAATAATAATAATAGTAATAATAATAATAATAATATTGATAATGATAATTCTTTACTTCAAAGGTTGTGTTTACGTTTGGGCCTCGCAAAATGTAACATTCTTCAAGTCCTTGATCCGTATTGATGGTTCTACAAATACTACCAGCCCAGTCGATGCTGTAATTGAGGGTGGCAAAGGGCTTGTACTGCCATCTCTTGAGGAAGATATTTCATCCTCCCCTTTGACTCTTACTGAACGCCCGAGTGTAGAGATCAAACTCATTGGACAAGACAATAGTGCTGTTGCAGAGGTAAATTCAACCGCTATAATAATCTTTATCCTGGTTCTATATCTCAACTTCAATTACTCAGTTCTCCAGATATCTATGTCAGGAAGTTATTCATGATTATTCATTGCATTTGACATACATATTTATGTTTCCATATTCAAAAATTTGCTCACAATAGTAATAGACTATGGTTTCATCAACTTTAATAAATAATGACCTTTTCATTTATAATTGTATTTGTCTAAACACAGATTCTGATTGTCTTTTAAGGTTGCTGCCCTGAGGATACTTGGAAACATCGATAGCGTTGATATTGATGTTAAATTTGATTCGTCAGACAACGAGATCACTCGGATATTTGAATACTTGGCAGTACCTGCTGATGGAGTCATTCATCTTTCTCCGCCACGATCCCTTCACCTGATTTCCATCATACCTCGGGAAACTCGGGATGGCAAAAACGAATTCACTTTTACTATCGACGTGCAGGGCTGTTTTGGAATCACCGCCACAACAACAACAGCACCACCAACAACTACCACAAAACCACCAACTACTACCACAACACTGCCCACAACAACCACAACACCACCCACAACAACTACAACACCACCCACAACAACTACAACACCACCCACAACAACCACAACACCACCCACAACAACCACAACACCACCCACAACAACCCCAACACCACCCACAACAACCACAACACCACCCACAACAACAACACCACCCACAACAACCACAATACTGCCCACAACAACCACAACACCACCCACAACAACCACAACACCACCCACAACAACCACAACACCACCCACAACAACCCCAACACCACCCACAACAACCACAACACCACCCACAACAACAACACCACCCACAACAACCACAACACCACCCACAACAACTACAAAACCACCAACTACTACCACAACACCACCAACAACAACTACAACACCACCCACAACAACCACAACACCACCCACAACAACCACATCACCATCCACAACAACCACAACATCACCCACAACAACCACAACACCACCAACAACCACAATAATACCCACAACAACTACAACACCACCAACGACAACAAGTAAGTACCCAAGCACAGACGTATAACATATTTCAGATGATTGTGTACATGTACACCTAGTGAAGGTTTTCTGCACATTAGTAAGAAATTGAAAAAAAGTTAATGTGTTCTCAAGCCCCAAGAGTTAAGAATATCAGATATGGTATCAATGGAGGGATATCAGCACCTTTTACACAGCAGCCATTTTCCTGATTTTGTGACGTCACAGTAAAGGTTTCATGACAAGGGTCGCCCAGCAACCAACATCTGTCATCATGATAACGGTCTGTCATGTCACAAACACATGGAATACAGCCACATCGTATTCAGTGGGTACTGTTGAGTTATAGTACTGTTGAGTTATAGTACTTAAGCTTAGTGATTCGCATATTGCAAAAAAAAAGAGATACACTGTTATTACTGTTAGGGCAGAATACTGCAACAACTACAACATGAGTGGTTTTGGGTGGTTTTCCATATACCAAATGTTGATACCATGTGTGATGTTTTTTTTAGCCACACCATTGTTCACGACCACACCAACGGGCCCACCAACTGGTACACCATCCCCCACCCCATCTTCAACAACAACATACAAGCCAACAACCAGTATGTTATTTTCTTTCTCTCCATTGTTTTCTATATCATAATGATACTATGGCTAGCTTTTCTCAGGTGCATGATCACTGGTATAATAGACTCTACCCTCAGATTTGTGATACTATAAATTCTGCACTAAAATAAAATCTGCACTATAATAGTGTAGGGGGCATAATGTTACATATTAATCTCATACACGGTATTTCCGGGTTATGTCTACTGTTTACGCGGCTTCTCTACCTGGAGCTAGTGCACACAGTTCCCAGAAGAAGACTAGGGTCCTCTCCAGGTAACCCTGTGCTGCTCTCAGGTGGGCTGCCGACCCTCCCACCTGGCTATGTGATCAAAGGACCGGTGGTTATATAAGATCTGTGTGTTTACCTGGAAGGCAGTCAGTGCAGGCCCGACTGACGATAGACTTCACTGTGTCCAACTGTGCGGTCAACGTTGTATACTAGAGCTATACTGACCGTTTCCTATATTCGTATAGAAACCTGATTATATTTGTGTGCTGATTTCACACCGAGTGTTCCCCTGTTCAGGAACGTGATTCACTTTTGTAATAAAAGTCCGTTATTCTTCTTGTTGTTCCTTAAACTAGAATAACCACGAACCCTCACAATAGTATAGGATAGTAATAGAGTACACCCATACAACCAGCAGATTTAGTACTAGGACTTAAACAAATATTTCTGAGAACTTGATGAAATAATTATCTTCTCGAATTTGAAGCAACTGCTACTACAACACCAACATCTACAACGACAACTACAATGCAGACCACATCTGTGAAGCGTAAGTTTGATGTCTATACTTCAGCTGATTTTGGGTAGTAATCCCTGAAAAGGGTCGAGGGGTTTTAAGAAATTGTATGGTCAAAAGCAATATAGATTCTTATTAGATGGCGATTGTGATTAATTAAAATATGATTATCTATTTTGATGAAGAACTTGTAAATTTCATTTGAACGAAGTTTCAGTTACATGAAGATGACATGAAGGGTACATAAATAAGCAGTAACATCAGGGTTGATGCATGACTCAATGAGATTGGTTCTATTACAGCTCCCTGTGACCATCCTATCTGGGGAATGAGCCATGCTGAGCTTGTGCCCACAGCTAACATAATTGTTAACAATGGTGGAAACAGTGCCGTGCCAAACAATATCAGACCTGGTGACCAGGGACTTATCTTGCCAAGAGGAACAATGGAGGTATATATATTTATATATGCACATCATGCTGATGATAAATTGATCTGTCTACTTAATTTCTATCCAGTCATGTTGTACTTAATACATTTTCAATCATTTCTTTCACAACTTATAATGTTACTGCTTACTCAAGAAAGTATTGTATTTGGAATAGTCTAGCCACTCGACATATATATCAAGGATAGTTTATTTCATCCCTTAGTATTTATGAGTCCCCAATGTATTGTGTTTGTCATAACTAACATGTGATTACAACTTCTCAATTCATCAGGCATCTGTGACTATTGACCTTGACCCCTATGATGATGCTAATGGCGGCGTGGATGTAATGACCGTTTCGGTTTCTGGAAATGTTCTCATTGCTGACATCTCTGGGAAGGACAACTCAGATTCATCTACCTGGCACACACTGTATGATGTGGATCTGAGTAAGGAATTCACAGTTCCTGCCACTCACAGGTGAATTTTACTTTTTGGTTTGCTGATGCTATCTAATATCTAGATATTGATTTTGGGTATGGTATTCTAAGACAACTACTGAGATTTAACTTTCTTTGACAACTTGTAAAAATAACAGTGAGGGATGGGTTATGAATTTGACAGGCACGGTTGTATTCATAACGAGTAGAAATGACAACATAGATTGTTAAAACAGGAGAAATCATTTTGGTAGGAACAGGTTAAAAGTCCTAACTGAGGATCTGCTGCTACAATTTATGAGTAAGATTAAGGTGATTTCTTCAAGAATATAACCAGCATCAATGCCTTGATGCTTACAAGTAGGTCACTATAGTTTCTTAACATTTATTTGATCTTAGAAACATTGCAATGCTGAGGATTACACCAAAGAAGACCAAGTCAGCTGATGATAGAAACTATGATTTCTCTGTGGATATCTACGGTTGCTTCGTCTTCCCACCATCTACAACCACAACAACAACCACTACCACAACCACACCCACAACCACACCCACAATCACACCCACAACCACACCATCAACCACAACACCTACCACACCTCCTTCTACCACTAGTAAGTTTATGTCTTAATAAGTTATATAATGTGAACACATGTGTAAATGTGAGTTAAGTTGTTTCCATGGATTCTTTCATTTGACAATTATTATTTCCAATCACTTTAATCAATCTTTGATCACTTTCAGTCTGTCAACCACCAATGATTGAGACTAACTGTCTCTGCAACAAAACTTGTGACTCTGTCGGTCGGGGAGCCTGTGCTGTGTATCCAGACCCAAGCTGCGCACGTGGTTGTGAATGCCCACAGGGTATGGTTCTCCACGAGGGAAAATGTATCAGTGAGGAGACATGCCCCTGTATATATGAGGGTGTGTCCTATGAGGTAAATATTGATCCCTTCCTTTTCCTCCTTTACAAGACAACCTGTTTTCATTGAATAGAGTGTGTTTTATTATATTGAGAGCTATATTTGCTTTACTGGACATCTTTATTCAGGGTAGGAATCATGAATGCCTTCACGAAAGATTTTTTTACAGCTTCTTGGTTGCTCATGATAACTGTTCATAACCTCCTTTTTGTCTGTTTTAGTTTGGAGCGATTGTCTTCATGGATAAATGCCAGCATGGCACATGCAGCATAGACAGCATTCAGGTTATGGACAACAAAGACAGTAAGTTCAATAAGAAATACTCTGTTGTCATTCTCCTTTCTACTACAGTGACCACTTCTATTTCACTGAACTGTTCTGTCCAGCCTACTGTATGTTCTCTTCATGAACCAACATCTTCTCAGATAACAAACATAACATGTCAATGTTGAGTTTCCACATGCTCTCACAATAATATCTTTCTTTTTCTAGAACCTGATACATGTGAATGTGTACCAAATAACTGTACAGAGTGCGTACGCCTGCACTCTGGTGAACTGAAGAAGGTGGAATTCTGTAACATAACTGAGGACTTCTGTAGAGCATCTGGTAAACGCCTTTGCCATCATGATGAAGGAGGCGAATGCTGCCAATGCTGTGAGGATGGTTGCTCTGATGCTTCTGGAGACCATGAGGTAAACAGATCAACCAAAGCATTCCATCTTTCTTTTCAGTAGTTCTATAGTGATGCGAAAGGAATCTCTTTACAAAACAATGTAGACTGTCTTGTACCAACATTGTATCACTCTTGCTAGTCCATAGCAACACACAGAAAGTAATGTGCTCAATGTCAAGTGAGTAGTTTTGGCAACTCACTTTACACACTTTTTTCTGTGTATTATTGACTAGAACAATTCAATAGTCATTTTCACTTTTACAGTTCTATTCCCATATGAGAAGCCAATAGTCAGGATTTGATTCACAATAGCATTCCTTTATTCTAACACAGTGTGGAGCAATCTGGAGGACAGGACCATGCGATCAATACCAGTGTGAGTGTGCAAATTCTGGATCAACTTCAGTTGTTCACCACACACATACAAACTGCGAGATCACGGATTGCGCCGATGGATATACTCTCACCACTCATCCATCAAAGTAAGAAAACATTAGGGCCGTAATGCTGTTAGACCTTTATCCCCTCAGTTAGCATCATTCTACAGCTTCCAAAATATCAATCATTATTGGGAGCATAATTCAAAATCCTAGCATCAAATTAACATTTTTAAATTTCTCCCTCTGAATTCCTACAACATTAGGTTTGACATCGACACTATATTATCTTGTAGGTGCTGCCCAGAATGTAAGCCAGTGTCTACACCATCCCCAACAACAACAACAACAACTACAACAACAGCATCAACAACAGCATGTATGTTACTTCTCCATAATTTCATTAAACTTTAAGCATGCCTCAAGACTTGCTGTTCATTCATCCTCATGATGTACTGATGCAGTATCAATGAGTAACTCACTAGCACTGTTTTGGTGCATAAGGGCCATAAACCACCATGCTGTCCTCAAAAGGTTATTTTGTTGTAAAACCCGGCTGTGCTATTTGACATGACCATTGAATGCTGAAACAGTAAATGATTAGACACACTAAAGTCTCTAATCTCTTAGTGCTATTATATTTTGATAGTGTGAAATAGTTTGTATTTAAAGTTCTTTGATCTAATCTAGCTTTACTTTACCATACAGATGTTACAACAACAATTAGACCAACCACACCACATACTACAACCACAACAACACCACACACTACTACTACTGCACCACCAACCACAACAACACCACACACTACTACCACAACAACACCACACACTACTACCACTGCACCACCAACCACGACAACACCACATACTACAACCACAACCCCACACACTACTATCACTCCACCCCCAACCACAACAACACCACACACTACAACCACAACATCCCCACACACTACTACCACAACAACACCACACACTACTACCACAACTACCCCACACACTACTACCACTGCACCACCAACCACAACGACACCACACACTACTACCACAACTACACCACACACTACTACCACTGCACCAACAACTACAACAACACCACACACTACAACTGCACCATGTAAATAATTAGCATACACCACTACTCATTAAATAAATTCAAATGATATTCAGGATTTCTTGATTATGTTGACAACAATTAGAAAATAATGTTACTTTACTACACAACATGAGATTATATTATCATTTATGGAAAAGGGGTATACTGTAAATAATTCGTGATATATATATATATATATCTATGCACATCATTATTATGACATAGTCATTTGAATCCATAGTATTGAAATACACAAAGAAACATATTAAAATAATTATAACTATTACCTCTATTATCTTTCAGGGACATGCCCATCTGGAAAGACACCAAAATGGATAGTAAGTGATAAGGCAATTGTAACAGAGAGTCACATCTCAATCTATGACCCCGAGGGTGAAGATCACGATACCAGTGTACTTGGTAAAAGTTCAGAGAACTTGGAGTTCTACAGAATGGAAGGTGGGAGAACACCATCTGTTATAGTTGATATCGACCAACCTGGAGTTTCCAACAGTTATGCCAATGTTTTTGCTGTCAAAATTTACAATGTCAACCTTGAAACAGTCAGCATCTTCAAGAAAGTGACAGACAGTGACTCAACATGGACACTTGTCTACAACGGTACCATTCCTAAAGATGGAGAAATCATGCTAGAAAATGGACAACAAATTGGCATGATCAAGATTGAAGTAGAAACTGGCAGTGCTTTAGTGCAACCTGAATGGTTCATCTTCAACGTTGATGTAGCTGTGTGCAGCTATGGTGCTGGTAAGTTCCATCAGTTTATAAAAAAATGTAGAGCAAATAGTATCTAGTGCCAAATACAACAATAAAGCATAGACAATCACATATCACACACACTGTGAGATAGTAATCCTTATTAGTTTGTTACAGCCTCTTATATCATCCTAATTGTTTATGCAACAATTATAGAATAGCATTTGAATTCAAACAAATAGTGTGAATGATAACACAAAATAGGTACAATGCATCTGAACAACTCAGTAATAGGTATTATAATTGACACCCGCACCGATGAAATGGATGTGTGTGTGTTTATGATACTAATATATAGCCGTATGTAGGGGGGAGGATGTAATAATCAGGTAAATGTTAATGTAGAGACAGCAATGCTAACATAGTTTAAACTTCTTCTAACAGCCCCTACTACGCCACCACCATCCACTACTCCTACAACAACACCACCCTCAACGACTACCACAACCACATCCACCACTCCAACTACAAGCACAACACCTCACACCACAACTACAACAACTCCTCACACCACAACTACAACAACATCTCACACCACCACTACTACAACACCTCACACCACAACTACAACAACACCTCACACCACAACTACAACAACACCTCACACCACAACTACAACAGCACCTCATACAACTACGACCACACCAGTAACAAGCACACCTACAGTCCTGTACTGTACGTAGCATTCTTAATGCTTCTTAAAATAACAATCCCTGATGGGCAAAGACACCTTCACCAAGTTTTATGTACAATACTTGAAGGACAGATTTGATGCCTGAATATCTAAATAATTAGCGATATTGTAAAAATGCACGGGTTCTAGCAGAAGCAATGCAACATGCATATGCTAGGGTCATCTACTATTGAATTTGTCAGTCCGATAAAGCTTTTAACTTAAATGCATCATATTCCCTTTGTGTGAGGCAACTTATATGCATAGCTGACCGTTAGTACTATGCTCACCATCTCTATTTACCAATGGCATCTAAAGCCATGTCATTGCACCTGATCTATAATTCATATTGCATTGATTTATAATCAAGTAGCACTACTACATAATATCCAACTGTTCTTTATCTGTCCAGGTGAATACAATGGAACCATCTACAACAAGGGAGATGTATGGAACCCATCTCCCTGCCTGGAATGCTCATGCTCAGAAAATGGATCCCAGTGCACAGATCGAAGTGATAGCTGTAATATCAATGACTGTGATGGAACACTTGAGAGGGTCCCCGGACAATGCTGTCCTATCTGCAGTAAGTATAATGCCTTTAGGACGATTGGGAAGCATCAGAAATCCTATATCACTTATTAGAATAGCTGACACCCTGACTGGACTATATTGACTAGGGGCAAAATATAGGGGCACAATAACCTTACACCAGCCTTGATCAATTTAATACACAATACTTCTTGTACTTTTAAATATCAATATATATGGACTAATGGAAAAGTATGCATCTATATACTAATTATATGACTCACTGACACTAATCAATATGTAAAAACCTTTGCTTCTGCAGAACCTAAGAATGAGACATGTGTGCACAGCAGTAAGAATGTGACGGTGAACATTGATGGCTGTGTGTCCGATGGCCCAGTCAAGAGCACTATGTGTGGAGGTTCATGCGGCTCCAACGCCATGGCCATGTTTGCTGCTCCTTACATGAAGACAGACTGTAAATGTTGCAAGCCAACTCAGATGAAGAGGATCCAGATCCCACTCACATGTGGTAGGTGGTCATTGTAATGTTGGAGTAGTCTATGTTAAAAGTAATTCTTGTTTCCACTAAAGATAATATAGGGAGGTGAAACATCTCTTGGCATGTGATAAGATGTATAGTATAGTTACATATTGACACCCAAAATTAATTTGAGTGTGTGATAAATAGATGGTCTATACATGCATTTATCAGCCATCACGGTAATATGTTTAGAGATCAATGACACTTGACATTGATATTGTGACTCTTTCTATATGTGAGTATTATCATTTGCCAGTTTTTATAATGATTATGTATTTCTCTCAACAGCCAACAGCACCGTTGTCATGCATGAGTACGTGGAGATTGAAGCCTGTGCATGTGAAGCTTGTCAGTACAACCCCTTTGCACCACAAGCAACTTCTACTCCTGAGATCACCACTCGTATTTCCAGTTAGATCAGCAAGCGACACAAGACAAACCAAATCTTATTCAACCCACCCCTGATGATGGCCATGAAACATTCTCTTAAATTATAGTAGTCTTGTCTTAGTTATTATCATGTAGAATAGTATCATTATTATTGAAATTAAATTTGATGAATAAAGTTATTACCAGTATACTCAATTGAAGAGTCGATGTTTCTTATTTTCCTATCATCAGCAAACTGAACTGATAAAATATCTATGCCAATGGACACTATTTAGAATGCCCATAGTAACACCACACTGAAAAGTAATACAAATCAAAAGCAAAATACATGTCATGTTACAGGTTCCTGTTTATTCATGAGCATTATGGTCACATCTTTGATGTGTACACATGACTAGCAATGATCAACAGCTTACTAATATTTGTAGTAATGAAAAGAATAGTGGTCAACACCAGTGAAGGATTTGAAAGGATTATACCTCCTAGACCTGAAGGACTCATTTACAGTATTATGTATTAGGTTTACTGATTCCCTGAAGTAACCATAGTGATGTCATTGTGTCTGGACCATACATATTATAGCCAGCAAGCGCCTTTTCCTTCGGACAACTAGTTTGATATTGTGAGCTTCAATAATCAAACTGTAGTCAATGATTATTCCTAGGTCATAAAGGATTTTATAGGCTTTAGCAATTAACCACCCATATGATATGTCAACCTCTATAACGTTAGGTATACTGTGACTCCATAATCTTTTTACTTCAGTTCTACTGATAGCCAGTTGATTGACAAAAAAGTATTAAGGTGGGTCGCTACCTCTTGAATATGGACACACTGCGCAGGTATCTGCGCATATAGCTTAAATGTATCAGAATGAGCTAATATTACAGTATCTGATACATATATATATGCTGGAAGGCGTTTCACCGTATGTTGATATAAAAAACATTGCCTTACATTGAGAGTCTCATAATACATCGGTTATGCAGGAATCCTGGCCCTCCCCCAATCTTACCACTAGCCTAGGAGTGCACACCGCATATTGATCTAGCCTTCATAACTGATAACTCGGGTTCCATCGGTGAAGACAATTATGCGATTCTGAAACAGCTTCTCATTTTACTTACAAGGCAATTGGAGGTTAAGACACGACATCACCTTGCTATGGTGGGCTTTTCTGATATCACCGATATTGAGTTTAGCCTCGGTCGGTACCATAAACGTGAAGCTTTGGAGAACCTCATCACAAATGCGCACTTCAGAGACAAAGAAACTAACACTGCGGCTGGGCTTCGCACCACTACCGACCACATCTTTTCTGGATCATTTGGAGATCGGCCACGAGTGCGCAATGCTGCCTTGCTTATTGCTGACGGAGAGAGTAACCAAGACGTTGAACTGACTCAAGGGGAGGCGGTACGAGCCAAACTGGCGGGCATTGAGTTGTTTGTCATTGGCATTACAGACAAAATTAACTACCAGGAACTGCAAGGTATCGCCACCGATCCCGATGACGAGCATTTCTATGATGCAACTGATGTCTGTTATCTTGAGCCACTGATTCCTCGTCTCATCAGAGCAATGTGTCACACATAGGCATAGCCTACCCTGATATTCGTTGGCTCCCTATACAACCAATCTCTCAATTGCTATAGCCTAACCAAGTTAGTCATATTTTGGCTCCCTAAGCAACCAACCTAGATTAGTTGATATTGTCAGGTTGGTCAGTACTGACCAACCTAAGTCTTCTCCACTTTATTGGGTTCTGGGCTAAGTCCTTTTGAGAAAGGCATTAGTCATATGTTGTTTTGGCTCAGTCACTTCTGAATAGCACTTGCCTGACCAATGTCTTGCCTGACCAATGTCCCGATGACTAACCTGGGATAGCCACTTCAGTGAACTTTACTTCAACCAGCAAAGTTCAATGTGGCTGAAACACTGGGTGTGACTCCGAATCCAGATAAAAATGATGGACTGTGGTCACATGACCGACCCTAAAAGTTCATTCCATGTGATAGATTTTAAGATAATTTCCAGGGATATTTTAAACATATTTTAAATATTTTAAGTTATTAGGCAAAGTGCCAAGATAGCCACATACATTTCCGTCGATCTTAACAAGTTGAAGCCTGTGCCATATCACATGTGTGGATGTCATAGCTTCAGGTAGAGCTTCTGAAAGCTAGACAATGAGTATGATTTTATTATTTGAACATGCCAGCATATGGAATTATTGATCCCCTGCAGAAATAGATATCTATGGTAAATATACAAACTGCTTGAACGAAAAGCTAGCCCTTGAGACTAACGCCTTGATGCAATATTTCCTGTATAGCACTCTCCTAGTTTAAGAGATAAGTAACTAACCCTTTCACAAATATCTGGTCCTGCTGCGCTACCCTACAGGATAGGAGATAGAGCCAGGGTACCAGGGTAAGTAATATCCTTAACTCCTTAATTCGCTTAATTCAAGTTATTAATTTTTAGTGTATTTGTTTTACCAGACTACTGACACCTTTTATACATCTGTATCATATTATATATGTAATCAAGATTTTACTCATAATCCAAAACGGAAGATATATTATGTATTCATTATACTGCTGGTCTCTAGTTAAATCAAAAAACAGATAAGTGACCCATTTTAACGAAATAGGGCCGCAAGTCGCTCATTGAAAATGTTGTGATATTGCAATATTCGTGTACAGCTCATCAAGAGCTTTCATTTGGTATGTGACATGTAGTATAATTGGCCTGTTTTGACCATTTGGCAATATTTTTGATACATTTTTGTTGAATTAAATGGAAATGAATTAAAATGAGATAATTTACATTTAAATTAGATATTAACTATATTATAAAATACAATTATAAATCCTATGACCATCATTTAGGGAATAATGGGAGTTGAAATCCTGTTTTTACCTTATTATTTTATAAGATAACTATTCTTATTTTTTTGAAATACAAGACTTCCTATGCTTTAGCACTGAAGGGCCGTATTCAATGCCCCCATTGAATACAATGTGGTCATATTCAATGGGCTAGGAAAAGGTTGTTTTTCTTCATTAAATATCTTCAAATAAAAAATAAACACAAATGCCAACTACATTGATACCATCTCTGATGTATTTCACGAGTGGGGGCTGGGGCATATCCAAGCTGGACTATTATTGCAAAGGCCCATGGGGGTATTTTCCACTAGCCACTTTGGACATACTAGTGGTCAGTGGGTACACACAAAATAATGTAATCGTTATTGTAGTTAAAACCACCTACTTATGAGAGTCAGCCAATGCCTGACTTTCAGAATTAGGCGGTTTTGACAACAGTGATGCTCACATTTCCCTGTGTGTAGACCCAAAACAAACCACCAGCTGAACACTCTGCATGTGCGGTGTAGTTATTGTGATTTCACCGGTTACATGTAATATCACGTTCAAATCGGTTATTAACAAAACTGACATTCTAATAAACCAGAGTATAGATTTATAGTTTTGGCTGCTGGTCGGCCCTGTAACATAAAGGTCGGACTTCTGTGTCCCCCACATTGTATCCCCTATGGGGAACCTTTTATATTGATTTTTATAATATGAACTAAGACACTTTGAGATATGAATATATATCGAGAAGGGTAGAGAGACTCAGACCCCACTTAGCTATTGTCAGTGTACGAGGCACCCCGTGTTTAAGACGGTATCTTCTGACACAGATATGCCGTTTACATCTTTTCATTTTGGGTAAAACACATTAGCAAGAATTGGTGATAGGTGTATATTGTACGTCAAAATAAGGGTTTAAACTTCGATATAAAGTTGTGCCATAGTAAAGAGCCTTTGAGAAACGTTATTTAATGTTATGAAATATTGTATAATGTTTTTTGTTTATGGGGAGGGGGGGCGTTTTAACTGCATGTTGTTGTTTAGCTCTTTTAAGCGAAAAAGTGTGCACAGTTCAAGGGGGGGTGCATTGATTCCTATATTTCTCTTTAGGAGAATTATTTCTACTCGGTACAACTAGGCGCTATTTAGTTAGAAATATGACACAACTGCATCAGTTTCTCTATTATTTGCAGATGATTTTATTCCATGTTATCAACAAAGTCTTAATACTTTATTATCAAATCAAAGTGATCACAAGCATTTGCACCAGTATTTGACTTTAATTTTGCTGTATCTTTAGTGTATGAGCCAAATTTTGGTCCATAGTGCCCCATGCACAATTTAATGATAGGATGTTTCGTCCTCGTCATGCACCAGCGCAGTGCCGACGAGTTACTCGCTGGCATTACACCGGTGTATTATTCCAACCAGTCTTTTATTTGATTTTTTTTAAATTTAACAAATCACAATCATCTTCATGATATTCATTAGATTTGTAACCATTTTTACATTCCGTTTACCTAGGCTCAGATCATGGGTCTGCATGATATAGATTTTGTAATTTGACATTATGAGAGATTTACATTAAATTTTATAGATAAACAATCAAATTATCATCCTAGTTATTAGGGGTTCTTGCTGTTGTTCACTGACCTGCCACAGTGCAGTGGACAACTAGGGAGTTGGGTGGGGGGTGGGACGTGGCTGAGAGGTAGTGCGTTTGTCTAGCACACACCAGATCGTGGGTTCGAGACTCAGCAGCGCCCTGCTGATTGAGCTGCAACCTCCCCCCTGCTGTGGTAGACATACAGCATATCAAAGGCCTGTCCATCTCACACTATGCCTATGTAGTGTGGGATGTAAAAGAACCATTGCCTCGGTAAAAGTGTAGGGGCGTGCTTTCTACCTTCAGTCATACATAGATTCGATCACCATCACCGCCCTTGAAATGACCTCAGCTGTTAATTAGGGCGTAAAGCAACCCAACAACCAACCAACTAGGGAGTTGGGAGTGTAACAACCCTGGTATGGTCGTCATGATGCATGCATGTAGCACTGGTCAGTTAATCTCCATGTGTGCACTCATACATCACAATGGAAAACCAATAAGGCCGGACTCCACAGCGACACTAGTTGCTGCTAAACGTGGCGTTTTTATTCCTTTGTTCTAGAAAACATCACTTCATTTCGCTTCATTTCGCCTGGGTATCGCCCTGAGTGTCACCCTGTTACTGGCAACACTCAAGCGATGTTTTGTAGAATAAAGGATTAAAAGAACACCGCGTTTCGCAGCGACCAGTGTCGCCGTATTGGAGCCCGGCCTATATTGCCTTGATAAGGCACCATCTGTCCTTAAAGGGTAAAAACAAGCGGCAGAGATTCGTTTCCATCTTCTGTGTACTGCGGGCCCTGCTGATCGTGTGCCTCACCCTGAAGAACATATAGAAACTGCGTTATGTTGATGATGATAGTGGTATAAAACTATAGTACAAATGTTTAAACGTGGTTTTTTTTATGACTGACACTTTTATGTATTGTATATTATTGTCATAATTATGGTATTATTTACCAGAACTATTAGGATTTAACGCAGCATAAAGATTATTACCAGTGGAATACAACTTTCAAGGTATGTTTTAAATGCATTGTTCAAATGATCATTTAACATGTAAATAAAATTCACAATTGCGAAATAACCTTGAAAGAGAAATTAGCTGATTCATTAGATATAATATGAATTACAAATGTAAC
The DNA here is from genome assembly GCA_947462335.1 of Harmothoe impar. Taxonomy (NCBI): domain Eukaryota; kingdom Metazoa; phylum Annelida; class Polychaeta; order Phyllodocida; family Polynoidae; genus Harmothoe; species Harmothoe impar. The sequence continues at coordinate 43,416,458 of OX381717.1, read as the reverse complement.
AAGGTGAAACGTAGGTGAAATTTTACTGCTATACAAATGTAATTTAATTTTGAATTTACAACGTAAACCGTTAAAAAGAAAATAAACATAGCAGTGCCAAGTGATTTAGTTAACCTTTTTTCAGATGATCATGTGAGTAACTCATCCATGCTGCATCCATGCATCATGCTGGTTCTATGTGGTTGATACACTCCCCACAGGTCAGCATGATGCACCAACGCAATGTTGGGTGAGATACTTCTCAAGCATACTTTAGTGCAGGTGTTAAAGGTGCCTCCCAAAAAGTCTTTTTAGGGAAGAATAACAGAATAGTATGGAGTCTGTATATGACTGTACATAAAGTAGAACGTATAAGGATAGGTGTGTACATCATACAAGCCATCCTTTGAAAGCCAATTAAGAAATAAATTGGGGGTCTGTTGTCTAAGTTTGATATGAGTAGGTATAGAAAAGGACATTGATGCTAAGGGCCATGTCGTGGAGAGTTAGAAGTGGTGATTTGAGCAACTGGCCACCCATGCTGAGCCCATGGGAAACCCAGGGACACCTTGGCTCAGTTTGCCCATTTCTAACCCAGTTGAAACCCACTTTCGCAAAGGCATATATAATGTCAATTTAAAAGGTAAATTAATTGAATATTTTTTAGAAATTAGCAAGGATTTGCAGTGCAAACATGACGTGTTGATATTCTGGGCTGAGTCCGAATGGGCCCCATCTGGAAAGCCTGACAATTACCAGTAAATACCCAGATATAAGCTAGCCCAGGGTGCCCAGAGACACGTCCATATGGGGCCCATTTGGGTGTGTTGGCTAGACACATTGTATATACACATGTTCTTTATCCCTATTGTTCATAGTTGTGAGGTTGATTCAACATTGCAATCAATAAGTTAGCCATCATTTTATGATTGGGAGGTCAATCATGGATTGTCCCCTCATTTAAAATCAAAGTTAAAAATGTAAGCAACATACATCGATGTAATCTAACGATGTCTGGACCACCACCCCAGGCGTTATCCCCTCCCACAGTGGTTATCGACTATTTTTATGAATCTACTTTTAAAGGGTATGGCATCTAGAATCCTCAGACAGACCCTGCCATGGAAGATTGATATCTCAACAATGTACATTAGATTTACTTGGCTAGAAAACTCTTAATGTTGTTTGATCTATCCTTAGCTTATTCTATGTTATCATCGATTGTGTGGGATCGGATTTTCTACTTTTATGTTGCTGAAGATCAAATTGTATACTTCAAAGATACATTATCATCAAATATAGTTCCTCTTGGTATAAACAACTCATGACACAGAGAGAATTTACTGACCATTTTATTCATTATATAATGGCAAATGATCTGAACAACGTTTTGAAAAAGAAAAGTCCATCGATTTTTTTTTTGCTATTTCTTAAGATTTTGTTGACAAATTTATTATCAAATTTAATTAATCATCCTCAAACAAGCACTTCTTTTTCACAAAAGGGTTTTTTTTGGACCCTAATTTTTTTTCCCATTTAAGGACACATTATAGGATTACTTCTTTGATATATAACCTTGATGTGGACAGTGGTTCACTAGGGAAAAAAAGAAAAATTCACAATTTCTAATATTCTTTGCCAAAAATACAAAATACTTAAAAAAAAAAAAAATTGGTAATAAAAAAAAGTAGCTCGGGCCCCCCTATTTCTTTAACATTTTCCATTTCTTAACGATATGAACTACCCTGAGGCAAAAATTAGGAGATTCTATTGCTCAAAAGTTAAGAGTAGCGATCAACCTTAAAACTGCCTATAGAAACAAACCGATTTTAGGATGTAAAATTGCCTGGTGAAAAAATATTTGTTGAGGTCTTTAAATTGAGCCTTTCTTTTTCCTTTGTTGCTTGGTCTTGCTGCCTTTTGCTGGCTGCATGGCTTTCTTCTTTCCTGTCGCTTTTTTTGAAACAACAGTGGATTTCTTGGTTGGATTCACTTTATGCCTCTTTGATGAATTTCCTCCAGCACCAGAACCCTTTCTTTTCTTCCCATTCTCAGCTTGTTTGATGTCTTTTTGTGTGGGAGTAACCAGTGCTGGAGCTGATGTTGGTAGAGGTTTACCAGTAGCATCAGTTTGTATTGTCCAAGTGTCATCTGCATCTGGATGTATCTTGCCCACAGGACCATTAGGTTCCCCATCACTGAAATCATATCCAAGGTCCCCAGCAAGTAGCCTGGCCTTTTCTGTTTTAGCTATGTCAGGTAGTGCGTTGACAGCGTTCAGTTCAGGAGGCATGAGATGCTGTCTGAATTTCATGAACCCCTGGGCCGGCCAGTGGTGCGTACAGTACAGTTTATGGTAGGCAGTCCTCTTCTTAGCTAGGTCCTTGTCACTCGCCCATATAGCAGGCACCATACAGACAAACACTACATGGCGCCACCTGTCCGGGTGCTGGCGTTTCCTGAGCGGTGGCGCCCCGGCGTGGACCGTCCGGGAATCCCACACCACTATTCCACCTTTAGGCACTGCCACCCGCCTTAACTCACACCCCTGCTCTGCGTACCAACGCACCTCCTTCTGCGTCAATTTCAGGAACTCACTCCGCCATGGCTTCTTATTGGTCTTGGCAAAGAACTTGGCATGGAATTTATGTGAGCCGTTGAGGACGGCAAAACACCAGTCCTCCCTATCGGCAGTCTCTAGGTAGACAGCAGCCTGATACGAATGAAGACCTACTTTACTTCCTCCCTGATCCAAATGCAGACCCAGGGGTTTGCCGTCATCAAAGCTTAGCTGGGGATGACCTACAGCCATACCGTCAAAACTCGTTGTCAGTTTCTCCGTCCCCCACAAGGATGCAAACACTGGGGCTGCCTTTAACCGGGTTGCCCAGCTTACCGGGTGGTGTGCTATGTGGTACTTCTGTACGATTGAATTAAGATTATCAGGGATACCTTTTAGACCAAATTTTGCAGCCCACTTTCGAACCTGAGTTACATGGTCGTCGCACTCCTCAGGTGTAAGAATGCCAGGAATTACAGTGACACCATCTTCATCCAGAGAGTGCTTCGCTGCTGCCATAATGCCAGCCCAGGCCCTGTCAAGAAATGGAGATAAAGGTGCTATCATTTTAACAGTTGGTATTTATAAGTTATTACATCCCTAAATGTTATATTTCCTACAATAGTAAACCATAGTATCCCACATATAATGATAATTGTGGCGAATACATTGCCATGTACTAATATTGACCTGGTATGGTTCATTGTAATTTCTTTTATGAGCATGTTTAAAGTCCCTCAGTGCTATTGAATGGAAAAATAAGCTTAATCAATAGGCCTAACATTCATTTTCAGGTTTTAAATTCCGAACTGATATAACATTGATGCAGTAAGCCCTTGGGCGTGATGCATGGATGCAGCCCTGGCGAGTAAAAGGGTTGATGTACTCCCAAAGGGTGAGCATTATGCACCAATGCAGCACCTGCGAGCTACTCCCCGGGGCTGTATTGGTGCATCATGACAACAAAATTAATGTCACCTTTTAGCAACATTAAATGGTTAAGTACCATAAATGAATAGAACCCACGATACACCAAAGTAAGGGGTGCATCTAGTTTGGGCTTACACGCGAGAATATACAGCAGCATGTGTAAAGATAACTACTGAAGCCGTCAAGGGTTTCACATTTCAACATCATTCATGCAATTTCTCAAAATCAGTTTTTTGCTGTCCATATCGAGAATTGGTGCTGGTAACTGTCAACTTCATCAGAAACATAGCTGTCAACAGCCACAGTTGACCGACAGCAGCGATTTTCGATTTGACAGCAATAAAAGATTTTGAAAAAATAAATTCTTAAAGTCTTTTTTTTTTTGGATGACCCTTGATGGCTTCCGTAGATAATAGTTAGTGTGTATACGTGCTGATCCAGGCCTGTGTGGACCAGCCAGAGAGGGAGGCATAGAGGAGCATGTTATGCAGGGAGAGATTGCGATTAGTGTTGCAATATGCATACAGAACCAAAGTTAAAATGGAGTCCAGGCTGCCTCCAGAATGACTCTCTTCTCTGAATCTCCTTTTGGAGTTATGTGACCCCTTAGGTGAGCCATATAATTAAGAGGTTTTTCCGCCCCTGACCCCCTCGTCAATCCTTGAGAGGGTAAGGGGCCTATTACATTACCCTCCCTGTAATTAAATACTGACGACTCCCTTACTGCTCAGAGCTTTATTCATGCATCATGCCGTACCTACCAGATGTCGGCATGATGCATGAATGAGACATCATGGTACCTCATACCTAAAGGAAGGGGGTTAAATGGCCCTGCCTACCTGTCTGGTGGAGGTGAGGCCCCTCCAGGGCTGGGTGGGGTTCCTCCTGTAGCCATGCTGTGTATGTTAAAGCTACTGGAGGGTGAGGTTAAGGTTAGCTGGAGCACAAGGTGCTTCAGGTGCGATCCGTGCCCGACGTATATGTATGTGTGTAGACACCAGAACTCTGCAGCTGACTACAGGTGGAGACCAAGTCCTAAGCATGTGCTTGGGGATCAACTGGATCAACTTGTAGCTCCGCCAATTGTCTCACTGTGGTGAAACACTAGACCAGTGTGACTGTAGCTTCTGGTAGGGAGTTGAAAATAACCACCCAGGAAACTTGGGTGAGGAAGGGTGAGACTAGTGCGAGCATTGCCCATAGAGCAAGGTAGGGTGAGCCCTGTGTGTAGAAGCTCACCCTATGTGCTAGACTGGGCAAGCCTTGTGCCTATAGCCTCCTCTGCCCAAACCCACACTGAGGGTGACCCTCTGGTCTGTGTGCTGGCACACCACCTTACCCAAGGTCCCCCAAGCATGCACACCAGTATTTAGTAGGTTGTGTATTGCCATGGTGGATAAATAGAGGTTCCTTTATATGGCCATCCAACACAGATCCGATAGTATAGTGGTTATCACTGGCGCTTTGTATGTGAAAGGTCCAGGGTTCAAGACTAGGCCATGTCAACCTACCCACCATTTTTTTCTTATTTTTACTAATGTAACTTTACAATTGTCCACAAAATACATGTCACTGGTCTATTGTTCTTAAAACAAGGGGCAACTGGGAGAACTCACATCATAGTTGCATAAGGGCTTTCCTTATGCTACTGCAAGCCCCTCTTGTAACTCTTCCACAGTGCCACACAGTCCCAGCCATCAAGCCTGGATTTGGGTACTCTCGTTCCCAAATCCTTCCGAAGGAAGGCTCTGGGGACAGCCAAATGACCTTGAACTTTGAATTTTGCTGGGTCTGGGCAACCCCTGCTGGTAGGCTGGAACCAGCGAACAGGAACAGGAAATGGAACCAGAATGTATGATGGTAGTTTTAGGTAGTTTTACCATCAGCCTTTCTGCTTCCATTTCCTGTTCCTGTTCGCTGGTTCCAAGCTACCAGCAGGGGTTGCCCAGACCCAGCAAAATCCCAACATTTGGCAGTTACCAGAGCCTTCCTTCGGAAGGATTTGGGAACGAGAGTAGGATTTGGGCAACATGGCAAAGAGCTAGATAGGGCTAGCACAAGATTCAGGCTTGTGTGAGGGCAATGCTAGGAACAAAAGGTTAAAACATTCCAATGTAATACATATAGTTTCCTTAGATATCCCAACCTTGTACCCACATGGTAGTCTAGTGGTCATCACAGTCGCCTTGTATCCCAAAGGTCCAGGGTTCGTGACTCAGCCATGTCAACCTTCCCACCATTTTATCTTCAATTTTCTATTTTTATAAAGAAAAAATTGTTGGTAGGTTGACATGACCGAGTCACGAACCCTGGACCTTTGGGGTACAAGGCGACGGTGCTGACCACTATACTGCAGTGTGGGTGTGAGGTGTTGACATATAAGTAACTGATATATACTGCACACTGGACAACCCCAAACCTTGTGCAAGCCCTCACCCACCTCTCACCCAAGTTCCCCCACCACCAGCTAGCCACTGGGTGGGATTGGGTGGGCATGTGGAAGGGCTAGGGCACCTCACCCAAAGCTCACACTACCTCACCCCTTGAGCTAGGCACAAAAGTAGTTCGCCCTAGCTGGCACTAGCATGCTCTAGCCTCACCCCAGTTTCCCATACAGAGTCGGCCCCTGAAGCTGGTATTTGCGAGGCCTTACTGGAAAGCTACAATCACGCTGGAAGGGTAGAGCGCCCATGAGATGCCTATCTGGTCTATTGGTACCTTAAGTAGATCAATATAGTACACAAATCAGGAGCCCTATGGACAAGAGGTCCTATGGCAATTGGCCCTGAGGACGATTAGCCCTATGGAAAATTTGGCCCCGTGATTAATGGCACCCTGGTTAAGACATACCAGTCTACTCATGGTACCAACAGACCAGCTAGTCATATCATGGGCGGTATACCCTATAGTGTTGCACAACAGTGAGACTTTTGGCACCTGACCAAAGCACCAAGTAGTTACCTAGTATTACCTGAAGGGGTGCCACTAGCTCTTTCGGCCATTTTCTTTTCTCTATTGTGCTAAGATGGTTGGTCTTTGTTGTTAGACTGAGACTGCTTATATACTGTATAGATATTTGGTTATTTATTACATACTCTGCGTTAGGAAAATTAAACTTTGTTGGTAATAGGTTATGTGTATAAAAAAACGTGTTAAAATGGCTTCGAAAACATTATCATTACCCCTGTAAAGATCTTCGCCATTTGGAAAACGATTGTAAATGTTTGATAACGTTTTTATTGGAAGGCTGTATTTATTTGAAATAGATTAAAATTTTCCCTATCAAGTGAAATAAAAATGACATATAGCAGGTATGTACGGTGGCCGACAAGGCTCACTCCAAAAAAAAGTACTATGAAATTTAAAAAAGAAAAATTCACTATAAACATGGGGAATTTTTTTTTTTTTTTTTCAGAAGTGATTTTTTTTTTGGATTTTCTAAACATCGAAAATACTTGCTGTCAACTGTCAACTGTGGAAATCGTTGCTGTCAACTGTCAATCTTTTTTTTCATACTACTTTTTTTTGAGTGAGCCTTGTCGGCCACCGTGGTACGAGCCCCCATCGAGGCACACTACATTCAGGGCACTGTACAATCTGGTTGGTGGATCTTGTGGGGATTCTTGTTGATTTTTCCCTTGTTTTTTGTTGAAATAATTACCCTTTTCCATAAATCCTTTCTGCATGTTTCATTAACGGTACTGATGTAATCCATGTACAAAAGGTTAGAAACAACTGCCATCATCATGAATTCATATAAAATTATGGTGATTTCAATAATTCAACACTTACAATTTACACCTGAGCCACTACTCTGGTAAATCAAACGAAAATGTCCCGTTTTTCTCTCACTTTGACAGTATTACACGTACAAGCTGAATGCTGTAATACTGGAGAAATCTTTTTGGTGGGGAATAAAGAGTGTGCATCCCTTTCAATATCAATGTATATTAAGTGTCTGCACTACATATCCCGTGCATTATTTTAGTGTGTTTTTTTTAATCATTTTGCAATGATGCCTATACTTAAAGTGTTGTAGTGAAAGAGCCCTATGTTGGGAGAGTTAATGTCCAATCACTGGCTCACTACTGACGCCTAGTGTATTGATGGAGAAATGCCTATAAAAAGTACAAAAGGCTATGCACATCATGTTATCCGACTAGAGGAACATTTGCTGCCCTGCCCTCTGGTATGTGCAATGAGATGCGCAGTGGATCCGTTTTTCATCCTAGACAGCTACTTTAAACGTATCTAACACTGATGGGGGAGGGACCTGGTGAGTCGTAAAGACACCTGTGAGTAGTAAAGGCATAACCTTGTCCAGTGCAGAGGTCAAATGGATGTGGAGTGCACTGATATTTCTAGACTCCCTATACGACCAACCTCTAAGTCACTAGTACCTAACCGAGTTAGTCATTTTTTGGCTCCCTATACGACCAACCTAGGTAAGTTAATATTGTCAGGTTGGTCAGTACTGACTAACCCACCTTAGGCTTTTAATTTCTAGGGGGAGCCACTGAGGGTCATCACAGGCGGCACCAACTAGTGGTATACAAATACAACACACCAATGATGAACCTATGTTAGCCACTACTGACTGGCCCCTCCGTTTTGAATATAATGTTTTCATTGTGACTAACACACCTATGACGAACCTAGGATAGTCAGTACTGACTAACCCTTTCAACCTATGGATTTTTCAGTGTGGTGAGCATCCCATGCAGAGGTGACAGCAGAGGAGATTTCTTGTCACATGTTGTAGTATTAGAATATCATAGCATTTTCTCAGACATGGTGAGTTGAAGAGCCAACATATGAGTGCAGTGGTTCCCTAGTTACCTGAGAGAGGGAGCCCCTGTAGTTTAGGTCCCACTGTATCACACTAGTACTGCAACATTGTCAGCATAGATATTCACCAAAAGGTGCCTGTATCTGTTCTTGTTACTCGTAATATGTGATGGTGCCACCATGTGAAAATCTGGAACGACTCTTTCAAAATGTATTTTCTGATCAAACCACCATCCATGTTTAATCAAGTGCCTGATTCTGTTCGCAGTTAAATTTTTGCCATAGTTCCCCAATTGGGGAAAATCACTATTGACGTTAGATTTCATATTGATGATGATACCTTTAATATCCGTGCACCATGTACAGTGCCAGCCAACAAAATGGCCGCCATTTTCCCCAAGTATCCAAGGCCGAACGGGTTTGTTATACCGCCTCACGGCTTGATGGTGATGGCTGACATTAAGATCACCAGTCCTGATCTTAGACACTTTGTAGTCAAATACATCCCGGACCATCCCCATAGTGCAACCTGCAAAAACCTTCTGCCGTCTTTCCCGGCCAGGCTGCCAGAAGAAACCGAAGATCGTCCGGTGGAGGAAAAAGCCGAATGGTTCATCGAAGCCGTCATGGAGTTTAAAGAGAAGTAGGGCTTGGGGGGTTGGTAACTCATCAGCGTTAGTGATAATGAAGAGGTCATCGTCTTTGTATCCAGTCACCTGATGTCTAAGTCCTTGGGTACTCAATAAATCTATTTTAATTGAGTTGACTTTCTGAGCATCCTTGACTTCAGCTGGGGAATCACCATAATAAACATAGCTTAATTTGTGCTGAACCTCTGCTAGATAACCCTCTCTCAGCCTTTCAAGTAAACGCAGTGGCTTCTTGTCACCGTGAACTGTATATTGAGATTCAACGATTAGAAATAAATCCACAATATCCACAAGCTCAGCCATCCTGGCTTCTAACATTTCAAACTCATTACTGAAAGGTATAGCATAGATGAGCTTCCTTGGCACCTCCCTTGGCTGCAATGCTCTGAGAAGTGACGGCAAGGTTTGGATAGCTTCGGGAAAAGAACACCATCTTCCAAAGTAACCTTCCCGGCACACACAACCATCTTTCTTATCAACACTAGTGGTGCCCTCTATGAGGCATTTAAAGCGTCCTAATGTAAAGAAGTAGGATCTATCATCACTGCTGATATTATGCACTTTCGGCTCTTTCACATCATACCACGCAAACAAAGGCGTTAAACATCCATGACAATTGATGAGGTATTCTTCTTCAAATTCAAGCTCTAACTGAAAACCCATTTTCGCGAGACAGTAGTGGTATAGCAGAATGATGGTGTTCAGAATTAGCACTGCTAATAGCAGGTGTTTGATGTTTGTTATACACCTATACCTCACCATGGTGAATCCTTGAGTCAGTAAAGGTGTTTGATGTTTGTTATACACCCATACCTCACCATGGTGAATCCTTGAGTCAGTAATGGTGTTTGATGTTTGTTATACACCCATACCTCACCATGGTGAATCCTTGAGTCAGTAATGGTGTTTGATGTTTGTTATACACCTATACCTCACCATGGTGAATCCTTGAGTCAGTATATCTCATGACAGTCAATCCATTGGCCAAAAAGGGGAAATGAAACCTGACACCTAGAGCATCTGTGGTGACCAGGCCACCGAGAAAAGGAGAGGTACAGGGGCCCAGTGTAGCTTACATAACAGCTTGATGTAAGAGATGGGCAAGATAGGCCGATGTCGCGAGCTAGGCTGGAGTAACCAGAGCTTTCCTAAGGGTGAGTATCCATTGATTTCTGAAATCCTTTCCGGTGATGGGTTAGACTTTTCCTTCTGACAGTCTATAGATATAAGACTGCTGCATTGCTAGATAGCAAAGACCAGGCTTTCTCTGTATTCATATCAGAAGTATGGATACAACCTGGAGGAAAACTGTCTTTAAATACATCAATCCATTAGTAGGCCTATCAGCTATTAGCTCCATGGGTTGTCTGAACAAAATGTAAGCACACAATAGGCCAACCATTTAAAAGATTTAAAGGACTGGTAATTTATGTAAACAAGGTGGAGGTGTTGGGTTTAGTAAGGTTCAGAGGAGGGTGTAAAAAATGTCGACCCTTTCTCAGGGTGGGGGGCATAAAAAACAGGTTTTCCTTTATAGAAAAACAAAACAAAATACCTTGGCATTGTAATAGTTCAGAGAAGATGGAGGCGTCCGCACGAGAACTCACCATCACCCCACTGCTGTTAAATAATAACCACTCCCTTTGATAATAGTGATACGCTTGGTGACACCATTGAACCGGGTGATTGTACTATAGGACATGATCATACTGGAGATATACAGTTTATGCCTGGGAAAATACACGGTCTGTTGATACCTTATACATTTATAAACGTGTCCCCAATAATAAGGATGTGAACGTGTAGGTGCAGGTCGATATATTGATGTCTACAACCAACTGCACCCCCAGAGACGATAAACATACTGAAAACCAACAAAGTTTTAGGTGAACATATAATTACTCACTGCCCACGGTCCCCCAGGCTCTAGGCTTTATACAATGTACCTCTATCTAGCTTCATCCATTTCCTATATACAACTTCGGCCATATACAGCCCAGTGGATGGTGACCATAATGCATCTTGTGGTAGAAAAATAAACGTATGTATACCCAATTCTGACAATGCAATTAGTAAGATTATACTTAAGTTAACTTAGTTAAGCAATACAGACCTATCCACGCAGTGGGGAAGGGGAAGGTATATGTCAACCATCTATAGCAACTGTGTATAACTATACATCATAAAGGTCGAACAGGAAGAAGTTTGAAGCCTGCTTATGATCTCATAAAATGGGGGAAGTGCGTTTTGCGCGATTACGCTGAAATCCACTAAACCCTTTAGTTTTTAAATACAATTTGTAATGACAACTCCCTTTCTAAATAATTGGCTATGCACCTTCATTTAATTCATTGATGGGTCCGACATTATCAATACTGCAGGTATATAGTGAATGCATACTGCGCTGTGTGGTCAAAGTGTTTGCCTAGTACTAGTGTACTGTGTGATGTTAAATAATGCATTTTGTGTTTGTGCATCTGGGTGATGAAATGTAGTATTTGACTAACAGGTGGAGATTCTATCTATGTATACATACAGAATGACACACCGTAAATTCCCGCGTATAACCCGCACCTCACGTATAACCCGCACCCCGACTTTGGAAAAAAAATCTTATAACCCGCACCTATGGTCTGAAAATCGACTTTTTAGTACTATACTATACTCACAAAAACCCTCGTATCACCCGCACCTAGACCTTGAGAACATCACATAACCCGCACTGTGTGTTTGGTTCGCGTATAACCCGCGGGTTATATGCGGGAATTTACGGTAATTGATTTTGCAGGTTTTCTATGGGAACGGTAGGTATCAAGCAAAGGTTTCTGTTTGTGAAAAATGTCCTCCACCCTCATTATTTTATCAATCAATAACCGGCTATTTTGTAATAGAATGCTTGAAATACCTCCTTAATCCTTTAAAAGATGACATGATACCCAACCGCTTCATGTATAGATGTGTCATCATGATGCACCAGTGCAGCGAGTAAGTCACCGATGTTACATTCATGCATCATGAATAGTAAACTATATAAGTTAAAGAAAAGATATGCTCTCCTTAGTACATGCTTTTGTCACATTGAAGATTTTTTAACATTAATCAAGAGTGTGTTCATTATTATATTATGTAACTCTAGAAGTTGATTCAACTGCTTCATAGCTTAAACTTTGTAGTTTCACTGACGGGTTTTGTAACCTGAAACTATACGAAGCGGCTTAAGCTGTTTATCTAATCTCTGTAACTAACCAGTTATAGAATTGTAATGTATAGCATTCGCATACATGCATAGGGAGTAATTATGAGGTTAATCCTGACCCAGACTTATTGGTAAGAGTTAATTACTTTATGAAATAATGGATGTAGATAACATTGTCTAAAATCACTCTGTTCATATTGTGGAAGACAATAAAAACCATTTCAAACCAAAATTGGGATCTTTAGATGGTACCAGCCTAAATCCCGCGAGGTATTACGATATTGGTGACCGAGATAGCCCAGCACTTCCGTGTCCATGAACCAGTTTTGACCGTGTGGAGCTCAGTGGACCGCGACCATGACAGGTCGACAGGTTGAAGCTGATGCTGCCATCTGGCGTTTTGTAAACGAACCACTTTATAGCAATCTCAATTATTTTATTTCAAACGAATTTTCAGTAAACATTGTGTTTATACATAGAACAGAAAGATGAATGCGAAAAGGTAACTTGCTGCATTCAAGAGACATACACATTATTTACTAATACACAGATCGGTATATTGATTGTTATCTTTACTGATAATAATATCCAAATTCCGAGGTATGGTCATAATATTATATATATATATATATATATATATATATATATATATATATATATATACATTACAATATATGGCATAAACTCCCCACTTATGTTGTTTTGGCTATTTCTGGCCCTTTTCAGGCTTATACCCCTACAGAATAACCAGTTTTGCACCAATTTATTAAAATTTTTGGTATATGTGAAAAAACATCCTAATAATTCAGGAAATCTCTATTTTTTGTGTATTGGCCCAATATTTTCCGTTTTCTGGCCCTCCAAAGGACCAAAAATCCCTAAAAACCTCAAAAAAGCTAAAAATGACATGTTTTACATGCCTCCCATGTGTACTGAGGCAGTAACAGCTTATTCCTAATATCATTTTCTATTAGGTCTATGGTATAGTCAATTGATGCACGAGGATTTCACTAGATATGTTCCGTATTTTTTTCTCCACAGTCATTTAAGTGTGTTTTGTGAGCAAAATATTCAAATGTCATTTCAGGTTGATACCTCTATAAAGTAAATAAAGAAGATCCACACAGTCTCTATTGTATCCCAGATTGTGAGGTAACTCTTGTGTCTTCTGCTGGAAAAAAGGAATTTTGAAAAATATCCAATAATCTTGCCTCCAGGAGCATATGTCTATTGGGATACATATTTTCCATCACGGAGTCACCCGGAATATTCGTCACGGAGTCACCAGCCACCCTGATGAAAATTTAAACCTTCATAAAATTGTTAATACCCAATATATTTAAGTTTCTGGTTTCCCTGTGTCCTACCCACTCCCTCTAATGTTCTAATGCAAAAATCCACCATTTTTATGCTCATTTATACAAGAAATAATTTTCGTCACGGAGTCACCCGGGTGACTCCGTGACGTAAAATAGGTTAATATATAGGGGTACTTTAGGCCTATACTGTGCAAATTTGGTGTAACCAGATATCACAATGCTTCATATTTCTTAAAGTACACATGATCAGGACACTGTAGAGTGAATCTAACCAATAATGGTACCATTTTGAGGAAACTAGGGTAAAGTTGGGAGTATGTAGTTGAAATGTTCATATTTCTGATAAATGTTCAAAGTTCATCGGGCTGTATCTCAAAAACTATTACTCAGAGGATATCCATTCTTTGTATGCTTCAAGATATATGTTGGCCCAGCTTGTAAACAAAATTATTAGTTGCTGTGATGTATTTAAAACATAATGTTCATGATCATGGATTTTTGGTCACGGAGTCACCTGAAAAAAGGACAATTAACTTCACGAGGCGATAAAAGCTGAACCGCTAGGGTTAGAAATGTATCAAAAAGTGTTCCAAGGAGCCAAGATATATACCTTTCAATATACTAAACTTGTTTAAACATATTAAGAACTTTCTGATTTGTCCTTCCTCTATCCTAAAACAACATAAGTCAGGAGTTTGAACCATATATATATATATATATATATATATATATATATATATATATATACATTACAAAATATATATATATAATTTATTTTTAGTTCGTTGTATCAGTGTTCCCAACATTAGATGTGCAATGAGTGCCACAATAATTATAGTCACTAAAATATAACTGTAGATTAATTCTCTCTGGGTGTTGGAGTGGAGATGTCATGCATGTGTGCCTCCTCCCTGTGCCCTGCAGTGTGACACGCACATCACTTATAATATCATGTGGACTCATTGATGCCTCTATAAAGTTATATTTAGAATTGTCCACCACCCGTAGGGTTCAATACTATAATAGGCAGAATTTATGTTTTAAATATGAAAGGTATGCCTCAATTGGCCGTATATCCCTGTGGACGTTGAGTTTGATCTAGTTGTATTAAATATGTGTTAATCTGGGATAACAATATATAATGACAGGGATAATGACATATACACTAATTGTTTCTAGAGGGTGCATATATACATACCAGACCATGCATGGTCGGTAATATCTAACTTGTATTTTATTACATTTTGAAATCAAATTTATTTAAACCTCATGAAATCCGATTGGTTGCTATATAAAAAGAAGGACAGCCTGGTTTCACATCATCCCGTAGGTCAGAAAGGTCTGGTTTAGGGAAGTAATTCAGCATATTATCTTTTTTAATCTTAATTAAAAATACAAATAAATGAGCCCTCGTTTCCTTTGCAAGGTTGTTTTTTAGGTGTTTACACGGTCTATTTTGAGCTCACAGTGAACAAACAGTGATTCAGTGTCGATTTCTAATGTTTATTGATTGGTAATTAATTCTAAATTCACACCACTTTGCTCAACTAGACACCAGAATGAGGAGTAAACACGTGACGTTACATGACTAGATCCACGTGAGGCCTTTAGTTCAGAGTGGGGGGTATTCTGTCAAATTATTCGATGAAGCTTGATGTTATAACCTGCTTGAGTTTGAGTTTTGTAAAGTTTATTGACCATATTTCTTGACATATGACCTTTCTCAACATCAGTGGGTACACTACTGTACACAAAGGTAGATAATTTTGAGATATTACAAATATATACTAATACTAGAATCTATTATAAAACATTCATTAACATGCTGATTTTAATGCAGTCATGTTAATACAGTGATGCAATTTATGGTCTAATTCATCCCAGGAAAGCATACCGCTGTACAGAGGACTCGACCTATAGGGCTCACCCTTAGGTCGGGCTACTTTTAACTTCACTTTAGAATTACTTCTCAGATTCCTTCTCTTTGGTACAGTATTGTTAACATCCCTAGACCACTTGAATATATGGCAAAGTAGATGTTTTCTCCTTCTCTACACCAGCTTGTTTAGCAAAGAAATTCCATGTTGGTCATCAGTCCTCATGTCCCGGGGATCAGGTATGGAATGACAGATTCTAAGACAATTATTTTGTACAACCTGCAGACTTCTTGGCGCCCAATCAGGGCCACTTTCTACCAGAAAGTCCCCATATTCAAGGCCGGGGGTGTATTGGTACATCTTGCCGACCTGTCAAGAGCGCATCCTTCCTGTGGGAGCGGCATGATGCAATGAGTTCAGCCTTGGTGAGTCTTTTGATAACGCCGTAATCGTGCATTAAGATGACAAAGGGTATACCACATATGCACTGTAAATAGTTAAACCAAAAATACATCTTTTTATACTTTTAAACCAAAAGTAGATTCTACTGCCCACTAATACCGTAGTATACACTGTAAATCTACAGTATATAATGTTGTGCAGCTACACCAACTTCTAACAGTGTAGGCACTATGCCATCCTTTAATAGTTAAAAAGATCGATGTCATTTATTGTAACACTAACTGGGTACATTATAACTTATAGAAATGTTTACTTTATGGCCAGCTATTGACAGTTCAAACTGTCAATAGTGGAAAACTTTCCTCTTATTGACAGTTCACACTGTCAATAGTAGGATATTTTTCTCTTAATGACAGTTCAAACTGTCAATAGTGGTAAATTATAGCGTTACTGACAGTTCTTCACTGAACTGTCAATAGTTGAAATTTCCTCTCTTATTGACAGTTCCTTATCTGTCATAACCCTGTGAGCGATTTTGGTGGAAAGTCGATTTTGGTGGAAATGTCGATTTTGGTGGAAAGGTCGATTTTGGTGGAAAAGTCGATTTTGGTGGAAAGGTCGATTTTGGTGGAAAAGTCGATTTTGGTGGAAAACCGATTTTGGAAACAAAACCGATTTTGACCGATTTTGGATACAAAACTGATTTTGGATGCAAAACCGATTATGACCAATTTTGGGGACAAAACCGATTTTGGCTACAAGACCGATTTTGGGTCTAAAACCGTTCTCGGGTTCTAAACCGATTTTGGGTCCGAAACCGATTTTGGAGGGTTAAACCGATTTTGGTGAAAAAAACACTTTTGCCAAAGAAAAAACACCTTTTGACTCCAATGTCAATGGGAAGTGTCAATAAGACAGAACTATTCCACTATTGACAGTTCGCATGAGGAACTGTCAATAAGAGAAATAATTTCCACTGTTGACAGTGTGAACTGTCAATAAGAGAAATTATTTCCACTATTGACAGTTCGAACTGTCAAAAGCGTTTTTGTTACTTTATTGGAACCATTGGAACACACCAGGAATGTTGCTGGAGAAAGCAAAAACGAAGCAATGCGTCGTGCAAAGTGGAAACCAACACTTCGTTTTTTTTAAACTTTATAAAGAAAGTCCCATCCCATGAGGAAATCTCAACCATTCACATTTATTTATATAGGGTATAATTATGTTCAGACGTATGGTATTCACCAACCTATTCAGATATAGAATTGCCAGTTCTTCTATCATTACGAGTAGACTTCGCAAATTCCCAAATGATGTGATTTGTTAAAGGAATATGACATTGTGTTTTTCCGTACCTCTTAAGTTCACAAATGTGGTATACAAAATGTACACAAATTGTAATAAAATTTAACAATTCAACTGTTTTTAACGCATGGGTGAATGAACATATTTCCCACGCGCATAGTATTCCCTGTCAGTATCACCCCACCCCCTGGGGTTATCCCCCACTCTCTAGAAACACACCAGACGAGAAATCGATCAATAAACAACAAAAAAGTGTGAAATTAATATTACATGAGGCACGCATGTAGGATTGAGTCATTCTCAATTACCATACAACTTTTACTCCTTATTATTACAACACGTTTTCCCCACTTCCTCTTTCATCCAATCTGTTTTAGAATTAATCAAGGGGATATCACATACCCGGGATCACATAACGCCAAAGTTCCACTGAATTGTTTATACCGGTGTAGTTAAATCTATTTTAGTAGCCAAGGAGAAATGATGCTCCACGCAGGACACACGGATCCCTACTTAAGATTGGCTCCTACCAGATTCCAATATTCAGCTTATTTAAAAAAAAAGTCGACTTTACTGTGAACAGTGGATTACCATTTTTGCAGGTGTACAGTAGAATCGACTGTAGGTGTACATTTTATTGTAGGTAAACAATAGAACCTACTGTAAATCTACAGTAGGTTGCTGTAAGACAACAGTATGTACTATTGTGTATCTACACTCACTATTTACAGTGTGAATGAGTAGACCAGTATAGCTCGCCAATTAAAAAAAGGGGTACCAACATCAGCATAATTATCACCCGTGCCATACTCAAAGATTACCTCACTGGTCCCAGACCTTAAGGCCATGGGTTCACCCGGTGCTTAAGGACCGTGTGACTTACTAATAGTTACAGGCCTGGAGGAAGGGGGAAGAGGATACACTAGAAAGGAGGTGTCTGGCTAAAAACGTCCACGGCTAAGTCTCACCAGATCGATACAAGTTGATAGCCTATGACCGGGTGAGCTCTTTGACCAGCAAGCGTCAAAACTGCAGAAAATTAATGGGGGCTATGTACAACAGAAATGCCAGGAAAAAGTTAATGGATATTTGAACGCTACATTACAAACTTTATTTCAATTTGGTTATAATGAAAAGTCGTGGAGACAAAAGTTCACATAAAGTTGAGTATATTTTAATCCTGTGAGTGTAGTTTACATAAAAAGTTTACAAGTCATAACATACAGGTTATATAGTGTCACAATTACTTGTTTAATTGTGAGATATGACATTATATGCATTTTCACGCTTGCGGGCAAAGAGGTCACCCAGTCAAAGAGGTCACCCAGTCAAAGACTTGTATTGATCTGGTGGGACCAAGCCCTATACAGAGAGGCTGCCTCAAGTGGTGAATGGGTGATCCTACCTACTTGGCATCCGGAAAGCCACAGACTAACACAGTTTCCTTTGTGTAGTCTACGCCAAACCCAAACAGTCTGTAGTAGTCTGTAGTATGGTATCACCAAGAGAGCGAACTGACTATGTTGGAACTTGTGAT
Organism: Harmothoe impar; assembly: GCA_947462335.1. Classification (NCBI taxonomy): domain Eukaryota; kingdom Metazoa; phylum Annelida; class Polychaeta; order Phyllodocida; family Polynoidae; genus Harmothoe; species Harmothoe impar. Next base: position 43,397,912 of record OX381717.1, on the reverse strand, counting down.
AATGTGATTAAATGCATGTATATCGTGATCAGGATTAATTTAACCAAAGCAACATTTGTCATGCTTTTTTTCACTTTTTGTTTTAGACGGAATTAGTGGCTGCACACGCCATTTCTCCCCATCACTCTCGATTCACGACCACGCTTTTGCCACGCCTTTCTGTATACCCCTTCCCATCAAAGGCCTTCCTTCTCCAACGCCCAATATTCCCCCTTCTCCTTCGTTTTCCTGTCCCAGGTGATTAGTGGGAATTCATGAAAAACTCACCACTGTATGACAGGCTTTTGTAAAAAGATAATTTAATTATTTTTCAAAACAACCACTACATTCTCTCTTCCATCTTTCTCCTCCTTTCCGCCTCTCCTTTCCTCTCCACCTCTCAATCCTCTCTCCAAACTGTCTCCCCTGTCACCCCTTCTTCTCACTTCTCTTAATTTTACCCATCCCCATCTGGATCCCTTCTCCCTTGGTATCTATACACTTCCCCACCTTGCCCTCTACACCACAACCCTAACGGCACTTGGTGATGGGAGGTCTAGACCCCGTCAGACTTGGCACCCACCCCACACACCACCTCACCACCCCTCCACCTGCCACCCTCCCCTCCCCACACACCCCCACCAACCTCACCTGCACCCCTACCCCCACGTACACACATAGACATGACCACCTGGAGGTAGGTTGTCATATGTACCGTAATTTCTCGTGTATAAGCCTAACTCGCATAATATATAAGCCGCACTCTGATTTTGGGAGATCCTATTAGCCGCACTGGGGGGGGGGGGGGGCTGATTACTAGTATAGAGACTTTAGTACAGCACTATACTGACAGAAACCCTCGTATTATAAGCCGCACCCACACCGTAGGAGAATCCTATAAGCCCCACTGTGCTCTGACTCGCGTACAAGCCGCGGCTTCTACGCAAGAATTTACAGTAGACGGCCACAATACACAGCCAAAATATCTTTTTTTCCTCAATTCAAGCAAATAAGATAAATAATCTTGTAAACGTGGGGGACAAATGACTAATTTTGAGGGAATATATATATCTTTTAAAACTGATTGAATAGTGTCCACCACAAAGATAATTAATCGAATTTGCTTAAAAATAAGAAAATTATTTCTGGCTATGTAATAGGGGAGCAGCTAGGAGAGGTGACGGTGGGAGGAGGAGGATGGTGTGCGTGTGTGTGTTGGGCAAGAGGGGGGGTGGTGTTGTTATGACGGTTACATTATGGTTGATGGTAGGTAGGAAGGAGAGATGGGGGGTGGGGTGGGAGAGGGAGGAGGAGAAGAGTGGGGAGGGAGGAGGGGGGGGGGGTGAGTGTGGAGAGAGGCACAGTTAGTTTATTAAGTGTGGCGAGGTGTGTGTGAGCAGAGGCATAGAGCGGCCAGTGTTACACTAACTGTAACTAACTACACCAACAACCACCGGACTCACCATGTACAAAATGTACCATCTAACACAGGTAAGTGGCCACTTGTAGGGGGTATCATCAGGGGGTATTTGATGTATCATACAAACTGTCAAGTGGGCACAATGATAATAGCAGCACCCTATAACAGGTGCAGGTGTTTGTGTTTGTCTCTGTGTGAATGTAAGGAGGGGGTGGGGGGAGGGGTAAAATTCACAAAAAAACAAACTATTTGGAGTGACGCATCTTTTGTTGAGTAGAATCGAGCCCTTTTTATCAACACTGGTGATAATGGTTTGGCTTTGGTGTATGGATGACATTGTGTGGATGTTTGTTTGGGTGGAGGTGAGAGGGGACATAATGTATACCCGTCGGGTGCACCTAATCATTTTCTTGCGAAAGGTGTATCTATAATGTACTACCCTTGGGGTATAGGGTAGTTTACAGAAGGTATATCCAGAATGTGTTTTAAACAACAATTTCAATTTAACATTGAGGGTTATTGTTATATCAAATGCCCTCCATCAACACTTGTCATAACTCGATCTCATATTCATTTACTTTGCTCCAATATAATCTGTGGAGGCTCACACTTGCAGGGTCAGATCCGTACATGTCTTCTCGCAAGTATATTAACCAAAATGATAATAATTAATCCAGCACCCTGCAAAATAATCCTATGTACTACAACTAATAATTAGAATAGTAAGAATTGATAATCAGTTTTAAAACATTACACATACATTCTAACACGTCCTGCATTGAAGATGGATGTTACAGCTTGCAGTGTTTTGTCCTGAGGCCAACTAGATAAGCCATGTCATGGCTTGTCTGGACTTGGCAACTCTGCACAAAGCACACCATCCATGGTGAATTGCCCTATTGTACTACCAAACATACACTAATAGTTTTCAGTTGTTGTCATCTAAACCACAAGTAGACAAATTTAGCACTCAAAATCGTATTCCAGCCTGTCCAGCCTGCTAGCACATGACGTTACCACAACGTGAAAATAACATTGTTGACCAACGTAAGATTAATATCGAAACTGTCCAATTGGTTTGATTAAAACGATCAGCATTAGCATAAACGTTTTCTTATGTTGAGACCTTCAATGTTGCTAACCTTGATTATATATAAGTTGATGTTGTACATTTATGATATCAACTTGACGTTGGCACTGCATTTCAATGTAGACACAGCCTTTTAAAAACTTTCCAACGAATAGCAATGTTGGCTCTAACGTTGTTTGAATGTTGGCTTAACGTTACTGTGGTTAGGGAGCAGTAGCTAAACATGCTCAGACTCGGGGGAAAAAGCAGTGTCGTGTCTTAGCAAACCTGCTACTCATTTCTTTCTGACATGAACAAGATGATGTATTACTTGGCAGTGTTATGGAGGGAAATATTACAACACAGAGAAAAGAAACAGCGTCAAAAGGGAGTCCAGGTTGCCTCCAGAATGACTCCCCTCAGTACGGGAGCCCAGGCCGAGAATAGATGACTCCCTGGCTGACCTAGGGGAGTCACATAGCTCCCTGACTCACCTAGGGGAGTCAACTAAGGACCAAGTCTCCCTACCCCAGAGAGGGGAGTCATTATGGAGGCAGCCTGGACTCCCTTCTTCTTATTGTGAATCTGACAAATCTAATATTAGGTCATTAGTCATCCCCTTCACTTTTCGTTTGAGATAAAGCAGAAAACAGTAATTTTCGAGCAGCCACGAGGAAAGGATATTATGTGGAGGGGTGCTTGAATCATCCTTTCTGCTTGGACATACTCACATTATTGAAAAAGAGAGAAGATAATTTTTACAATGACAAAAAAAGGAAAGAAGAGAATTAGGCTTTTAAAACAAAAAGATACTTATTCGAATTAATTTCCCAAGTATTGTGAATAGCCATGCAAAATGGATGACCTGTGTTCCCCGCAGCAGGCATCCTTTCTCAATGGCTGAATGGCATATTTATGTCACCTGTCAGTGTGGGCCACCAGCTGCGTCATAATGACATTGCATGTTTATGATGTGGTGTATCAAGTTGGCAATGCTCATGTTATGGTGACCGTGACAGTGACTTTTGTACCGCTGTGGATGTTGTGGTCCTTATAGCTTTCTTCTAATTTTCCTTGTAAAAGCCCCTCCTATGTCTGAGCATGGGGTTGGGGAGTTTAAACAACAACTTGTATGATGCCTCAAGATGTGGTGACCAAAAACGATACAGCAATACAGCGCTGGTAAATGACTGCTTGGATGTGCATTGGTAGGCAATACCATGCTGAAGTTTCCAGAGCGTATCGACAATCTGCTAGGGTGCGCATGATTAACTGCATGCAGCACAGGCGAGTTACTCGCGATAGAAGTGATACTTTGAAAGTAGCAGGAGTAACTAGGCCCTTTGGGACAAGTACTGCATTATTGTTGTATCAAATAACGCGGGGACCTGGAATCATGTAGAGTAGACGCCTAAGGCCCTATTCATTTATGGCTTTGTTGAAGGCTATTTACCAGGAGTCAGTTGATTTTAATACAGATTTAACAGCCACGATAGATGATTACGTCTGACTCACCCTATCCATTGATGACCGCAAGAACCACACTACACAGAGTGTACTACATGTACTTGTGATTTGTTATTGCTTTACATGCCGATCGGATGCTCTATCGGCCAACATCACCTCCATCCTCAGGGCCTCATCCTGGAAATTTAACTTTTAAATCCTATTTTTTGGTTTTTGATTTTTCCTATTTACATTTTTTTAATTTTCAGACCAAGTCCCTTCTCCTCCCAGTGACACTGACTCTCCTCATGGCAGTCACGTGTTCAGCCAAATCAGTCTACCCTAAACAGTCTCTGCACGTGCCGAGCCAATCCTCCTCCAGTAAACATGACCTTGTCAAGGACATTGTTACGTCAAAGACAAAAGTCAACATAACGTCACCGATACTGACCAATCAAAGCAAGGCTTCCAGGAACTCAACAGACTTGACGTCATCTGAGGAAGCTAAGGGGACGTTTGTGACGTCACATGAGAAGTCTACATCGAAGCAGGAAGGCTATACGTCATCGGTAACGTCACATGACAGTGACGTAACAAATACGACACCAGAGAGCACTGATACAAGTAATCGTACGTCTCCGTCAACGTCACATTTGACGTCACAAGATGGCGAAGTAGAAAACAAGAACCAAAGAGTTGATCCCTCACCCCCTCATGTTGTAGGTAAGTATGTGAAAAATAACACTAGCCCCTTTTTTCTACCATTTCATGTTGAAAGTTTTTTTTTTAAATTGATTAAAACCTCTGCTCGCCTTATTGAAAAAGTTCATTCAAGACAATGTAAAATCCCAAATGTCTAAGTGATGGTGGTAGGTCCTATACATCGATGGTAAAATACCCTGTAAATTCCAGCGGATTACCCGCACCCCGGCTTTGAGAGACCCTAAAACCCGCACCAGAGGTCTGAAAATTGTGATTTTTTATTACTGTACTAGAGTGGCAAAAACCCTCATAGTAGGTAGGTAAAAATTATTTTCCGCGCTCAAATCATCCTTTCTGTGGCACTCCCTGTGCGGTCCTTACATTTGGTATACCTTGTACTCATGCAATGTACAATATTGAATATTTTCTTAGAGCCCTGTCTTTATATACCCTTCCCCCATAAGCACATCTAATATGATTGTATTGATGGTCTTAACCCTTTCGTGCCCAGAACTATTGTTGAAAATCAGTTTCTTTACATCAATATTGGTAGATTAGGTAACCAATGAATATATTGTTCTGACATATGCTTTATATTATATTTTCTGAAAGCTATTGAAATGCCCCTTTCAAAAATATTTAAAACAATATTCTATCTTGGGTTGCCATGACAACCAGAAACATTCTTTTTCACTGATATCAAGCAATATTGCCATCTAAAGGCCATATTTTGCTCTTTTAGATGGTAATGTCCTACATTGGCTTAGAAAACGTTCTTTTGGGGTTCCAAATGAAGGCATAACTATTAAAAATAGGAGGATAATAACATTGTGATTGGAATCCTTAGAAAAAACATTTAAAAAAGATTTTAATCATTTTTTAATCATTTTTTTTCAATATTTTCATTATTTTTTCAATATTTCTGTAATTAATCTGCCTTACTATTGCTAGAGCGCGCACTTTTAGTGCTTTTAAGTCTACTTTTACACTCATAAAATATTCTAGTACAGCATGCCATCAACACACACACACATGCTACCATAGGGTACCTGGTATCGTTAGAAATTCTATGTATTTGTGCTTGATTCAGGCCTAAAATGATCTCAATCTGAGCCCTATGTCACCCAGGGTGCTCTGCTGAACATATATATGTGTAAAAGCGCGCACTTTTGGAGTTCTGGGCACGAAAGGGTTAATATAGTATCTCAGAGGTTCCCCCTAATACCAGGTCAGTAAAAAAACTACATTCAAAAGAATTTAGAACAATGCTGAAATGGTACAAATGTATAATAATTACAGTGAGTGAGAGGTCTCAGTCATATGAACAATCACTTATCCTACACTCTGCGGAGAAGGATGGACTAAGCTAACTTTTATTCCATAAAAAAAAAATCAAAAAAAAAATCATAATAATAATGATATCCATTTCCTGTAGTCTGCGTGCTTACACCCCATCCACCCTGCTCTTATGGCCAGCTGAGAGGCCCTTTTACAGTCAGGGTTAGCCTGGGGTCAGTCCCACATGCAAGATGTTGGCACGGAGAGGAAACCACGAGGATGTACCAGACCAAACAGCCACCACTCAGAACACACAGGGTGCCTGACAAAAATGAGCAACTTCTGTGGTCTAGACTACACATGGGGGATGTGTTAATGGACGTAGCACAATATTATAAGTAACCCTTTAGTGGTCTCACTTTGTTTTAATGTTTTGGATTAATGTCCATGGTCGTCGTGATGCCTTAATGCAGCTCTGGGGAATTAATGTATAGTAACACCCCGTAGGGTCGCCATGGGGTATAAATGCAGCCTTGGCGACCAGTAACGTATTGGGCGGTCCATAAATGGTTAATATGTATTATAACAAGGTACAGCAGCGTGGTAATGCACTAATGAGTGGGGATTTTCGAGCAAGGATAATTTTCGAGCAAAAATGGAGACATTTATTCCATCCCTCCCACCAGAGGGATCCAAATTTGAAAGCCCCTTCCGCCCCCGTATTAGCTTATCGCGGCCGATACCCCTTGAACTTATCTCTATTTTTTTTTGTTTCACTGCTCAGAAGGAATAATATTAATTTCCACTCCCCCACCCCAAATCCACCAAACTCGCCACTCCCTAAAATGATATGGGATCAGACCCAGTCATCTCTCAATGATAACTCTATAAAGTGAGAGCAATGTGTCAGTTATACCAATAATTCGATTTTATTCTAACTTGAAGTAACTTTTTAATTCTAGTAGATGGTTGTCATGGACACCGATGCTCCAGGGCTAGTCGGTGTGATGCCTCCGAGGGTCTCATCCCAGACACAGGCCTCCCCTACGTGTGTAGGTGCCCCAAGGACTTCTATGGGATATTCTGTACCATACCTAAAGGTAAGGGGTATCTGATAATTCATATAACCCCTATTTTAAGCAGGGCGAACAATGGAGATGAATCATTCTGTTTAAATCTAGTCTATATTGAATTGCCCAAATTGCAAACAGGTCGAACTACATGTATAAGAAACGTGAGCTAAGCTACAGAAAATATGAGAAAATCTACAGAAATCGTGTGCAAAACTACATATTTTTTAATTTGTGACATATACTGGGGAAAAGGACCTTACTGTCCCCTGCACTAAGGTCCCTTTTTGCAGATCGTGTCAAAAACATCCAAAGATATTTTTTCATACAGGGGAGGGGTGTAATAAAGAGGTCACTGCAAGTTCTTTGGTGACCATGCGTAGGATTCTGTCTCTGTGCGATGCCCACTCATAGGGATACACACACTATATCTCATAAACATGAAGTAACCTTCAACCGGGCCGTATAGACACTGAATAGAAACCTTTGATACTTAGCTAAATATAGTTTGGAATTAAGCCCGACAGATTTACACTTAAACACATCGGATTTCCTTTCATTCAGCCTTTGCGTGCGGTAACTGTACTGGGGATGGCCTGTACTGCCATACTACCGGCATGCACTGGTCCGGCCACTTCTGTTATGACGTCACACGAGGGTGGGCACGTGTAGGAACAGGTAAGGACGTCTTCGTATGGGTCGGGTGATTTAAAGTTCATGATACATGTAAAATGAATTCAAGTCATGACGGGTTGGACATAATTATTATAAGTATGTTATACTATCTGAAAGGGTTTAGCCATAGGGATGCATGCATTTATATGACACCATAAATCTATGTATTTTTCATTTTTCTAGATCATAATTTTCTGATCTTTACCTACAATTACTCAACTTCTCGCGTCACTGGTATTTATATATTATACTTTTATCAACACGTTCTAACCACTTCAGGGCTACATAGTGCTTCAATATGCCTTTTTTTCATGATACATGATTGCAGCCCTGGCGAGTAACACACCAGGGCTTTCATGCATTATAGTGATGCTTTAAAAGGATTAAGCTAAACAGCTATAAATGACAGTTCCCCCATTGTTACGTCAGGTGCGTGTGGCGGCCGTGACGTGACGTGTGACGGGGGGTCACGCTGTGTACCCCCCGCGGCGCTCTGTGACGGCATCGCGGACTGTCAGGACGGAGCCGACGAGAACGTCTCATGCCGAACAGAGGGGGACATACCATAGGCAGTATTGTACTATGTATTATAGGTAAGGCAGAGTTGGTTCTCTTTCTTGTAAATGGTTGATAGAGGAAATGTGGTATTTTTTCCCAGAGTTATACATTTAGAAACTTGTGCTGCAACCTATCAACAAGGCTGTATTCCCTTTGTTAAACCTGCAGTCATTATCAGTGAAATGAAAAGATAAAATCATGCAATTTACTCAAAAATATTTATTCATAGACATTGTACATTGACATATTTTTGATGATAAATATTGCAGAAATGTAGTTGACAATCCTGATACAACAATAACTTCGTCCATTCAGAGTTTTCAGCGGATTCAGACTAGAATATTTCCTCTTTATAATCCTTGTAAGATTACTATAGAATAAATTTGTACATTTGCTTTGCATCAACCAGGAGGTGACCACGATTTGTAGACAGAAACAGCATTGTGCCACCTTACGTTCACTGAAATGACGTCATCACCGGGATCTGGAATCCAATGGATGGTTGCCAGTGGAAAAGACAAAAAATAATTTAGATATTTTTATAACATAAAGTTGCTATTTAATTTCGAAATGCTCTCTTAGGCCTGTTCTCAATGATAGGGACATCAGGTCACTTGAATGGTATTTACTTGTATATTATTATGAATTATGCATAAGCAAAAGCTACAACTAAATTATTTACAGTTTGATATGAGGTCAATATCATAAACTTTATGAAAAAGATAACAGGTTCATTATCTTAATGCGGTGTATTTCACACAACCCTTCAGGGTTATACATTTTGTAGATATAGATACTCCTAGTCAAATATCATCAGAATAGTGAAAAGTAAACCTTATATTACTTCAACAAATAATGCTAGATACATAAGGCTAAAGCCTCGAGAGTAGCACTACAATAGTAACATGGTGCCATCATAATATAGCACATGTATTCAGCTTGATTGTCATGGTTTTTAGTATTAAATGCTTTAGGCACATGAGCATCTATGATAGGCTCCTGCACAAAAAGAAAATTGAATTCAAACAAGAAGACAATAAAGATACATTCATAAAGCTGACTGATGTAAACATACTTACCACTAGGTCAACGAGGTGCTCGTTGCAGTGCCAAAAGGGCCTATTCGACGACTACAACCTCGAAGTTACTGTCGTAACAGTATCGTCCGGTCTGATCGCGGGTTGTTCGCTGACAATAACGTGCAGTGGGTGGGCATGTGTTACATGGCTGATCTGTGAACAGATGAAATTGTTATTTGCACATAGTAGATTTGGTACACGTGAGTCGTTGTATAAATGTTATGGACAGGGTAATTATTGTAGTTTTTCTACCCTCTTTTGGTTGTTACCAAAGGTCTATATTTTCTGGTTTTGAAAAGATAGAACTAATGTATCATTTTCATTTAATGACAGCATTTTCTATCTGTCTATGGGAAAAATATTTCCCATAGACAATGGTGAAATGCAGGGGAAAACTCACAAGTGTAACTCGCCAGTGCTGTATTCAACGACATCAAGTGTCCCTAATAGAATTTACTCGTATATTAATATGAATCATGTATAAGCAAAGAGTATTACTATTTGGTATGAGGTCAAGATCATGAAATATGATAGGTCTATTATCTTACAACAGTGTATTTCACAAAATACCCTTCAAAAGTATCTCAACCATGTCGGACTTCTTTGATGCGCCATTGCAGTTTTGGCGAGTTCATCGTCGGGGTTGCATTGGTATCTTAACTATAACTTTTCATCTTTTAGCAAGATGCTGTCCTAAAAGGGTTAAAGGGTTTAACTTACAAATCACCTTTTAGCGACATGCAGTTATAAAAGGGTTAATGGGGCTAACTTACAAATCATCTTTTAGCGACATGCCGTCATAAATGAGTTGAAGGGATTAACTTATGAATAATCTTTTAGCGACATGCTGTCCTTAAAGAGTTAAAAGTTTAACTTACAAATCTCACAGAAGAAGCCGCTGTAGTCCCCCTGACAGAGACATTGGTAGTCAAGCCCAAGCCGGGTCTGGAACTCTGTCGGGATGTGGGAGCACCAGGCTCCGTTCTTACAGGGGTTAGACCGACAACTGGTTTGGTGACCTGTACATGGAATAAACTTACATTAGGAAAATTATAATTGATACAGTACACTCTACAATACTGTTGCACAACACACATTTTTGAATTCAGAATACAACGATTACAAAATTCGAGATCATCATGCTAGCTTTGAAATTAATCGGTATGAAAGCATTCACCAGGAAAGATATACATGTATTACTTGGTGAAAAATACAATTGAAATAATCACCAAAAGGAGATCGTCATCATAGCATTTCTAAAAGATAACAATAGTGTTGTGCAAAAGCCCTGAGTCTTCAAAATGTTGATTGGGCATAATACATCTTTCAGTTTGCCCCGAGGAATAAGATTTATAGAACCACACTGATTAGTCTTCATGGATTGCCGATAACCGGCTCACACAGGTTTTCAAAGAAACCAAGTAGCAGGTGAGCTCAAAAAGATTTCCCCATTCTCATACATTTATATATTATGAGTAGTATTAGAATACATTCAACATAATTACAAGGGAAAGCCTTTGTGTGCTTAGATTTCACCTATTGTATGCTGGGTTTATTCTGAAATGCCGGGGTGCAGAGTGTAGCCACCCAATACTAAGTCATAGGCCTATAGTTTATAATACTACCACGAGATGGCAGCACTAGTGTCCCTGTTGATAGCTCCTCTGTTATATAGTCAAGAGGCATGTGTATGTACACGTAGTGACAACGATCGATTTTTTTTGCTTAAAAGGAGTAAGGGAGGGGGTGGTGCATTTGCCATAATATGTGTTTAAGATCGCCCTCCCCCCAAGAAAGAAAACAACAGATAAAAAAAGAAAAAAAGTACCCCCCGCCCCAAAACAACACAAAAAAACAGTAAATGGAAAAAAATACAAAAAATAACCGACCCAAAAAAGACAACTCCGCTGATAAGATTTGATATAAACATAAAGAAAGGGAGTTGGGATGGACCATTCCGATACAGCACAACATAGAGTAAATTGACCAAGAGTCAACCATGGACCCTGATATGTCCACATTAACTATGTAGTTATTGATGTAGGGTTGATTCAGGTAAAATGGGACACCTAAGCCATGCTCTGACTTTATGTCCCATTCACACATTTGGTACGAATAGTAGAAAATGTCAAACATATCAAATTGGTTCAGTATTTATTCCTTTAAACCAAAATATAAAAAATATATGACATACCTTAACAAATGTGGCCTAAATAGCCTAATTCTTAGAGATGCCATTTCAAAATTGAAGCATTCCACTTTACTTGTGTTTTTGGTAAAGTGGGACACTTGCTTCATGTGAAGTGGGACAATTGATAAGAATCGACCCCCATGCTTTATATTCCATATGAAAAAAAAGGTAAATGTCAATTTTTGAAGGTGAGATATATATTTTGATGCACTACATCAAAAACATTAAGGAAATTTATGTAGGGTCCTTTACAGGATGGATCAAGTACACAGAGTTTAAATGTAAAACTGCCAAAATACTGTGCATGTGGGCCTAACTGTGGGCTAGCTGCACTGCATTATGTCACATGACAACATATGTGTACCCTGAATCTCTATCCTCAAATTATTTTTACAAAGTGCTAAACAATGTTATGCACAATTATATAGCTCATACTCTTAATGGTAAGCATCTAAAATGAAATGTTTTGTTTATGAGGTAGTAATGCAGGAGCATTTCGGGGGCATATTAATCACTATAAATAACTGTAAATGGCAATGATTTCTATAAATTGTATGAAAGTAGTATTGGTTAATGATTCCTATGGTTTTAGACTCAATATATATAAAATACCAATTCTAAATGAATTTGCTACAGATTTTACCATTCAACATCATAATGTATGATTAAAAATCATTAAAGGTAAGAAATCTGATGATAATTATCATGAGTTAAGTCCCTAGATAAACCACAATCTAGAGCACGAAGAAAGTCTTATTCTAGCTGTTATACTTAATAATTTGGTATTATTTGCACAACTAAGTATTGTAATGATATTTGCTATGATATTTCTTCTCACTCTAAAACAAAATATAGGCATATTGGGTAATGCTACTCTAAGAAAGGGGATTAACATAGTGTCCCACTTAACCTGAATATGCCTGTCCCACTTTACCTAACACCTTCAGCTAAAGTGGGACACTTGCATTTAAGGTCTCAGTGTATACTTCATTTCAATATCTGACTAATAAAAAAGATCAAGATGTAAAGAAACCATATATGTATCTAATATATACATACATTTTGATATATCATGTTATCATTCTTAATACCACTACTAACAAATAATTGTGCAATGTACCTCTTCACCCATAGCATGTTGAAATTTAGAAGGAATGATTACCTCTTAACTTTGGTGAGATAGGCACAGTTAAGAGGGGTCAAACATATACTTCTAAGAAAAAAATAAAATTTTGCACCCAGGAAAGAAAATAACCTCTAAAAAGGGCCTTAATGTTAATTGTCCCACTTTACCTGATGTCCCACTTTACCTGAATCAACCCTATGGGTTTGCCTCTATTTGTCCCTTGCTAAAAAGGGTAACACTTAAAGTGTACTGTGATGAGCAAAAAGAGGGCTGATCATGCATGAATGACTATAAAATAAGGGCGGACATCATGGCACTTGGTTGACTCTAGGTCGATCTACCCTTATATGTATATACGTACCTCTCTTCTCTACGTGTTTCTGCAGGAGGACCTTGGCCCTGACCAGGTCTATGAAGTCTTCATTCACCACCTGTATCTGGCTGTTCTCTGCTTGTACAGCACACAGCACGCCCAGTACCAGCAACACAGCAAATACCCGGATGTCCATATTTACTCTGGTGACGTCACAGGAGAAACTAGAAGACACTGAATGTTGTAGAATGAAAGTTTTAGTGAGGTAGATTGAATTTTCAAAACAAAAATGCATTAATCTACAATGCTTTTACACAGTCATCATTGTGATTTACTGCTATTAACCATTGTAGCCTGACATATTTAATGCTCACCATAAACATATTACTCCACACGCCCATACAAATAAATACAACACATTCAGATGTATAATTATCTAACAGATGATATACATGATTTTTATTCATATTCCACTGACGTGATCGCCCATGACTTTTTATACTGAATATATACACTTACGAGAATACTTAGGCTGCAATCTTCACACAATTTCCTGGGCCTAAATGACAGGTGGTAAATAGTCTTAAGTGGAGGTGTGAGGAGATTGGAGTAGATTGCTTTGATCAGACATAATACATAACCACTAAATATGGCACCGCGTTAGCATAATCCCCCCCAATGGGAGTATTATATTTGGGTCAAGTTAAGTGCAGTTTGTTCAGCAAACATCTATATACAATCCAATAGAGAGCCTTCTATTGCTGATCTGGGAATAACATGCGAACAGTTTGGGGAGTCTAAACAATGTGGTGATTAAACCAAAATCAGGCTTAAGGATACTCTATCCCGGACATTGCTATATCAACGTAAAATATACAACTTGGTACTCTGTTTGTGATAATGTGATGCATCTCGAACAATTCTAGACATATTACATCGGCATGTATGCCTTTCAACGTTCCTTGAATAGGACTGGTGGTTTTACAGCCAGGGAACGTGAATGGTACAGCATTCTTCTTAAATTTCTTTCATCTTAAACACAGACAGCGCTATCGGGTACATGATTATATTAAAACTACAGTACCATGTGACGCATTATGCAGTAAGACTAAGAGCATTGGGTGCAATTGATACCCACCAGTGTACTTAATGACTGTCTAGCCTAGTAACAGAGTGACCCCAGAACGATATAGGAAAATACTCATTAGGAATATGTTATTTAAGTCAAGGCACCTACTATGGCTAGTAGATTAAGAAAAATGACCATTCTGCAAAGGGGTGGCCATGCCTGAGGGAAGTGGCGCAGGGTCATCATGGTTATTGCAGACCCAGGGTGGCTAATTGTGTGAGTGGTAGGGCTATTCAAACTATCAGCAGTCTTGCACCCTGTCAGAGTCACATTCACAACTCCAAGCCCCCACCTCTCCAAACTATCATGAACACACGCGTCCAGCAAGGGTCAGCTGGCCGACCCCCTTTGCACAACAAGTGGGTGCATTCAGGTGCATTTTTATGTACTTGACGTCTAGGGGCCGCCTAATTTACTATAGCACATTGGTATATTGCTCTCCCTGAATTCGCAACTATCGAAACTCACTTACTAAATGAATGATTGAATTATCACATTGTGCCTCGATAAACTGCCAAACCATTATACAATTTTAAATGGTTCTCTGTCTAGCCCGATGCTGTGTACCAAGCTTTTACTTATCATGAGCTGCACTGGACTACAACTACTAAACTTGAAACAAGATAACAATGTATAACCAGGAGAAATACCTTCCAGTGTCTCGCAGTACATACATGAATGGCATGTGTCATGATGTACTTCCCAGGAAAATAGGGCAAGCTTGTGCAACCACTGGGGATACCGCTTTGCTATTGGATTGGCCTGAGTATGCCAAAGGCAGGTGTACCAGTATTTCGTTCCAGGTGGAAAATTGTTCCGGACTAGTTGTGTCACAAGAATCTAGAACCCTACCAATATGTCATCATGGGCAATTATCAGATAGGTATTCTATATCTATCCAGTTTCAAAATTGTTATAAATTGATTTCAATCAGGGGTGGGAGGGCTTGCTCCTCATAATTTTCTCCTATGGAATGTAAGTCGCTGGTGAACTAGTGGTGTCATGAAAATAATTAATGATGAAAATATAGTTTAATATTCTAGATTTAGTGTACATGTGTAAACTAATTCCGGTGCTAAAATCATGTTGACACTGTGTTTGAATGAGGTGCCCTGCACTGGAATTAATGCCCATTTTGAAGCCTATATATGGCCGTAGTGAACTAGTGGTGTCATGAAAATATAAATGAATGACAATATATAGGGTGTTTACCCCCTACATGAAATATAATATCGCACATAACTAGCTATTGACCCCTTAATGGAAAGATAAATATGTCTGGAATACAAAGCCAAAAACGGAATATTAATATCTGCCATTGTTCTCATGTGAGATGGCAAAATGTAAGGCAAGGTTGGTAATTTTCCCTAAAAACATTTCTATACATTAAAGGCAAAGGAGGTGGTCGTTTTGGATAGGGTGCTATAAGTGCCAATTCAAGTGGACCCTGTATAGCCTGTGTCAGTGATCACCACTGCAGTATGT
The DNA here is from genome assembly GCA_947462335.1 of Harmothoe impar. Lineage (NCBI taxonomy): Eukaryota > Metazoa > Annelida > Polychaeta > Phyllodocida > Polynoidae > Harmothoe > Harmothoe impar. The sequence continues at coordinate 43,382,392 of OX381717.1, read as the reverse complement.
ATGTATATAGTGCAAATGTACTGTATGAGTCTAGGTATGCACATACATATCTTAATTTCCGTTGGTAACTATTGAAAATACAGTCTAACATATAAAAACCTTATTAAAGCCAATAATTAGGGTGTCAATATGTGCTATCCTATTAGTTGATAATAATATTATAGTTTTTAAGTGTGAAATTTAGAGGATTTATACTTTGTTCTATTAGTATGGACACTTGAATTAACAAAAGAAAATAGTTTACTATCAGTCTGATACATAATATTTACTGATTTCTTTGTCATCTAGAACGGAAATGGATAAAGGTAGCATGTACCCTCTCAAACTCTCAAATAGGCCACACACAGTGCAGTAACTACCTGCAGATAGATTCTCCTTATTACAACACTCACCCTAAGGTGGCAAATGTGTTACGTATTACATCCTTACATAGGATTCAAGTATAGGGTGTTGGCTATAACAGGGTATGATCATATAATTCAAATTCCTTTTAGTTTCTGAGTAGCATGTCAAAATACATAGCAATCTTAAAGTGGCATTCTCACCAATCGTATCCCACTCACAATTCTAGTACCGTTCTGGTCTGCTATGTGGTTAAGTGCGAGTGGTGAGAATGCCCCTTTAAGGCAGGGATACGGCCCTTTTCACGGCTCTCGGCGGTGCAGGTATAATATATCTCCTAGGTCAAGTACACATTTACATGTATAATAAACCAATTCTGCCATTAAAATCGTGTTAAAACTGCTTTAAATGAAGAACCCCACACTGGAACTAATTTCCATGGAATTTTTATGTTTTCAAGGCATGTCCGTGGTGAACTAGTGGTGTCATAAAAATATTAATGAATAATGATATAGTCGTATATTCTAGGGCCAGTAAACACATAAACAAATTATGATGTTAAAAAAGCCTACCCCGGAATTAATTTCCACCCCGGAACTAATTTGATGCTACACCGGCACAACCTGGCACCAATTTAATTAACTGGGTTAAGTCTGTATATAACATTTAATCCCTCATTAAGAAATTGCAAATAAGATACACATGATAACCCATTTTAGGTACAGATAGGTCAGTCCATCATTAATAATCCATGTGTGATATTAAAATCGTATAGAACACATAAACAAAGTACAAAATACATCCACTCACCTTTATATGTATACGTCTGTCTAAGTACAAGTCTAGCTGGTCTACACCCTGGCCAAGCCCCTGTTATAATCATATGGCACGTCACACTTAGAGACAACCAATCAGAAAGCAGCTCTGGGTGTGTAGTTTACACTCTGGTACACGTATAAGCCTATTCCCTGTAGAAGGTGTGGATATTAGTAGTAAAGTAGTATGTGTGCTATAAGTAGTGTAGGCTCCTGGCTACTTATCATGCATCTGAATGGTCAATATTCAATGTAGCCTACATGCACTGTTAGAAGTTAATGTAGCTGAGCAGTTTTATAGTATATATGGGTCAGATTTTTCAAAAGTGTACATATTGGTGACAGTAAGGAAAAAATTGGCGAACTCAAGTAATCTTATAATAGGTTTCACACATTGAAAGACTAGTATTTTGGGTTCAAGGAAACCATATATATGCTGCAGTATTAGTGTTCATGAGCAGGACAATATACCATTGGTTTACCAGTTTACAGTATGAAAGGACGTATTTTTGGATTCACTATTTACCATTGCTGACAGTGTGGATATTCATTAACTACATCACATAGCCACTTGCAATATCAAAAACACTTTTGATTGCTACGATATATTGACACATACATTTCCTTTTACTCCAATTTGATATAAAATTATCTGTCACATATTATAACATGTCATGATGTTTTGCCAGTTTAAATTAAATGAATGCATATTATTGTAATGGCACCAGTCTCTCTGAATGGAAGCATTATCAATGATTGGCAATTACCTTCAGCGTGAGTGTATGGCGAGACTCATGCTTTCTTGGAGCCACACCAGAGGCATGCCAGGGAGCGGTCAGTATTTGACAGGGGGAGGGGGTGGGGAATTTCTGCAGAAGGGCCAAAAAAAATGTTCAAGTGGCATAATCCCCGAGCGTATGCCACTCGCAATTCAGTACTTTTCTAGTCTACTATGTGGTTAAACCCGCAGGTCTCGGTACCCTTCCAGTGGCAGTCGGAGTGGAGTTCGGGACAGGTACTCAGCGCTATATATATAGGGGCACTAGGCAAGTGCGAGTTGTGATATTGCCCCTTTCAGATCTGCACCTTGTGGTCCGCCCTCCTTGGAATATAGCAAGAAGGAATATATATGTTTTTATGCTGAAAAGGGGAAAGATATATTTGCTCCCTGTCTAGAGGGATTAACATTATTGAGGCTCCTCATAGATCCACTAAGGCATCCCATGTTGTGTGATTAACACAGTACATTGGAAGCCAGGTTCTTGAGCCAGTTAACAAACTCTAAAAGCTAGGTACATAGTCAAGCCAAATATTTCTTTAACACCACCCACGCACTGCCCCACGCCTATTTAAGTAAGTCAACTCTAACCATGAACCAGGCGCAAACAATGAGGTGAAGGCCTGATAAAGTGTGGTACATTGCACTAAGCGAGCTCTAAGGTGTAGTAGGGCACCAGCGCCACTTGTGGTAAATTGAGAACCTGCAGTACGGGCCCTTGGCCAGTAGGTGGAGCAGATAACCGGGGATTATGACGTCACAGGGCAGTACTGAGTCTATAGGTATCTACCTAGTGTTACCTGCTTGAACTTCTAACCCCCGAACATGGATGCCCCCATGGCCTAACCCCCAGGGGCCCTATACATACTTAGTGTATTGAAGCTGTGCTGCCAGAGAATTTTGCAAAGAAAATCGCATGGGTATTTTCGAGTGGTACTATTATTCACTCAAGCATCTAGAAATTAATTGTTCTTATATTTCGGTCTGTGGTTTCTACCATGAACTAGGAATGTATTCATGATGGCATTGTATTGATTTTCATAAAATTATCATGAGAAATTAAAATCTATAATTTTATTTTCCTATAGCACTGTTGAAGCCAACTGATAGTGTTGATTCACTGACAGCATTGCTAGCATGATGTGCCAAGGCAGTGGGTGCCAGCATGTAACTTGACAGCGCTGTGTTTGTTCATCATGATGACGAATGAATGCCATCCATATAGGGTTAGATATGGAACACAGCCTGCGAATAAGTATGACTTTTGCACACACCTCCTATGTGCAGGGTGTGAATGAGGACTGCTATCCACATGCCTTCAGGGTGCGGATAAGGTGCCCTACACAGTCACACACCCAACCGTGCAGATAGAGCTTTCCACTGCGGCCCAGGAATAACCACAAGATTGCTTGGACATACTGATACTGACATGCTGATTCTGGGAAAAGTCTCTTTCAGTCTCCAAGAGTCCGGCATTGTCTGGCATAAAAGTTCAGTGTGACCAGACTCTGCTATTTGCGATAGTCCAGCCTATTTTTGAATGTACAGCATAGCCTGACCCTCACTTAAATGGCCCTTAAGGCTGTGTCTCACGACCTTGAGCCAATGTTTTTGTCTCTGACCGGGTGCCAGCTCTGACCGGGTGCCAGCTCTGACCGGGTGCCAGCTCTGACCGGCCTCAACAAAAACGGGTTATTTAGGGCAGATGATGATAAAAATGGGCAAATAATTACTAGTTTAAAAAGTTATAACATCCATTAACCTTTTCAGCCAAATTCTATCATCATCTGACCAAAATAACCCGTTTTTATTCAGGCCGGTCAGAGCTGGCACCCGGTCAGAGCTAGCACCCGGTCAGAGCTGGCACCCGGTCAGAGATGAAAACATTGGCCCAAGGTCGTGAGACACAGCCTTAACCTATCTATTTTAGTCCAGCAGTTCCTGTTCCTTGTATGAGAGTGCTTTTGGCGACAAGGGCTGGTCAACGCTCATGTTTTCCTCAGTGTTGGTGGCACCAGCAAAATGATATACCCTTAGTGACAAGATGAAGCAGCGCATATATAATTAAAGCAATAATTTTCATTCAGCTACATACATGTATTAACTCGTATCACAATATCTATCACATACACCGGGCCAAAAGTAGTCTGTGAAAAAAATAATGGTTATCTGGATTTACACTGGGTATGTGCTATTCCCTGTAGTCGAAGGTGTGGGTATTCTTCTCTGCCAGTCACGTGCATGGTCTAACCACTGCGCCCAGGTCGACTTAACATTAGTTTATATCATGAACTTCAATAAAAAGTTAACCTGTCATCATATCACAAAACAATGGTTCACTGTTCGTTAACTATTTCATAAATATATAATTTATAAGCGCTTGTATTGTATGCGCTCCAGTGGTATCAGTGAGCATTGTTACGATCAGTTAGTCGACTCATTAATGTGTGTTGGTGTAAAGCCTGTTGGTGTTTGGACTTTGTAGTATCATACAAAATTGCTGTCTATTGATATAAGTAGTACATGTATATCAATACCACTTGAAGTTAAACAGTTAAAGTGTGATCCACCTACATATATTGTGGACTTACTTCAAGTATGTTTCATCTGCTTTTATCTATGGCTGTGCTGATAAAAGGTTCTGGAGTAAAGTATGGGAGGCCCAACTTTTTTTTCACACTTACTGAAGATACCACTTTAACACGGGATTTAGCGGTGGCTGCAAAACACATAAATCCACAGTGATTTGGTGTAAGGATGGGTGTAGCAATGAGGTGAAATTTTACAATGTAGTGGAACAACAAATCAATATAAAATGTTACAACCAATTCTACCGCGCCATTTGTAACATCAAATTAAGAATCAGTCATTGCTTTTCATATTGAAGTTACAGTGGCGGATATGTAACTCGCTGTAATGTTTGTATCACATGATGTTTATAAATATGAAGTTTATGATTTTGTTACATGAAAACAGTGTTTATACATGTTGACTAGGCCAAAAAAAGAAGGTTTGCTCCTGGTCACCCGACCGGGTCTAGCAAAACAGGGCCAGGTCCCCCTTTTTTTTTATTTCTGGGGAATTTTGCTATTTGCCATTTTTTACGGTTCGTAAATCAGACAATTTTTAAGGATTTTACAGCGAAAACTCTAAAACCGAGCCCTAAAAAGGTAAAAAGCAAAAATAATCATTAAAACTTAAATCGGCCGGCCGGGCCTTGCTTCTCAGGCCATGTTACCAGAAACCAACCTTCTTATTTTGGAACACCTAGCTAGTTGTGTGTGGTTAAGTAAGGTGTATAATCTTTCTTCAATATGTGAAGAGGCTTGGTAAAATATGTGACTGACTGCTGGATGAATGGGTTAATGAATCACTGACAGTATGAACTGTGAAGATAATGTAAACAAGTATTTTCATTTTATTTATAATCTCAATCATTAGCCTAGCTTCCCGGTTCACCAGTACACCCACTTATTGTACTGCGACTGCTTATCGACAATAAATTTACATGATACTTACCTGTGAATAATTATATTGTTGTAATTGTATTGATTTTCATATGGATTGATTGATGGAATAGATTCTTGTGTATTCCGTGATACATTGCATACCTTGGCGTGAATCAAAAGGCTTTTCTTGTAGGATTTTTTTGCCAAAATGAAACTGAATAAATTCAAAGGTTAATTCATTCCCATATCACTTTAGTTGCCAAATGTAGTACTGGAGTGTGTGGGGATCAAACTAAAGAAGAGTAGATGTCAATGAAATAGGATATAATAAAATGTGGCCTACGCGTCCACCTCCAATAGTTGGCTACCTCTTTAGACCCAGAGTATGGAGCGTATCTCTAATAGCGCCCACGCTCAAACTAAATTACCTCTCCAACAGATGTAGGGTGGACGCCAGAAGCTTGGGATTATTCTATTATCAATGTAGGACTAATACTTACCTTATAAAATTTGGAAAATATATTGACATCCATATCTAGATTACATAGAGCACGGATTCATGTGTCCAGCAAAAACTGGAAGCTGTACATAATACCTGCTATTCCAACAGCACATTATTTCGATCTTATTTTATATGTCAACGAACAAAAACAATACAAATAATGTTTTTTGGATAGTAAATATTATGAATTATATTTCAAAAGGATCGAGTAGCAAAAATGTGCAATTACCCTTTGAATGCATTTCATGAATAATCATGCATAATCAATGTCATTATTGTTATTCTCTCCTGCAGGTGAGTTAACCTCCCGCCAAATAATTAAAGTAGCACAACTCCTAGACCACAAAACATATCGTTCACTTGGTTTACGACTCGGCTTTACCTACAATGAGCTTGAAAAGCTTGCCACCCCTTCAACAGCAAGGCCTAAACAGTATGCAGCACGGGTAGGTTAATTTATGGTATTACCGCATAAGCCAGCAATCAGAATTTAGAAAGTCGGTGCCCACACAGAAGCACAAAGGCTCATGTTATTTTTTCTAAAATCTATGTGTGCTAGGGATCATCATTTTATGTAATAGCAGTTGGAGCCTGGTACATTATGTTAGTACAAGGCTTGACCCTATTAAACTATGTTTTCATGTGTGTTTCCATGGAAACACGTCCTGAATAAACTTATTCAATGAAATTCCAAATTATAGGATATATCACCAGGTACTGAGTTTTTTTTAGCTGCTTTCCTCAATTAGATCTCATCTATCTATCCTCCAACTAGGCCAATTTTGCAGATGCAGACACCACAGAGTTAGATGTTTCGGCACAAAAGTTAACGATTAAAACAATGCTGCATATAAAAGCAAAGCGAAATTACAGATTCGCTACACACAATGGAACGAGTAGATAAAATGAGTATTAAAATCATGAACAAAAATCATGTCCTGATTATCATCAATATGTTAAATAGGCTTTTGTAGAATACTCATTATTGGTGTGCAGAGTTTGACACAACATCGGCCAAAGAGATGTTAACGTGGGACCTAGGATGTTGAGATCAGCCATGAACACCATCAAAACCGTTTCAGACTTGACGACGGTTGAGTTGTCATTCCAATCACTCCAGTAATATCAGACATGTTTTAGGCAAATGTTTGGAGTTGGATCTAATGGGAGAGCCGATTACTTTTAGTTAGCTTGTTCTCTAGCTCATTGAAGCTCAATTTAGTCTATATCTTGGACAGATGCTGAGTACGTGGTATGGCGAACACGCTCATTTGACTGCAGATGATGTGAGAAAGCAACTAGCTCAAGCATTAAAGGTAGCGGGAAGGCCTCATATCGCTACTGAAGTGAATACCAACCTTGTTAAAGGTAAGAGTTTGGCCATTATTATAACATCAAGGTCTGGGGCCCATTTCTCAAGTTTGAACGACTCATTTTGCTTAATATTGCTTAAGTAAAGCAGTGAACGATTCATGCAACCCTTACATATAGCAGTGAACGATTCATGCAGCCCCTTACATATATATAGCTGAATCGTCCAGGCATGCATGGCTACCAAATAATCACCCCTCCCTGCCTCCAGGGCTCCCTGCCCCCCCCCCGCCTCCCTGCCTACCTCCCTGCCTCCCCCCTCTCCCTGGACAAAAGCTTTGGACGAAAGCTAGCTCTGGACGAAAGCTCTGAACAAAAGCCATGCATTGGAAAATTTGCGTGATTTTACCAGATATTAATGTTTTGCTCTTGATGCGATCATTTCCCATTGATAAATGGTTCCCTGGCTATCTGAGATTTATTGGTCAGATGTTCTGGGCGGCAGAAATTGTATATTTGAAAATGTATTTCTTTTTTACTAAATCGCATACTGTGCCTGAAACGGTTTTTTTCAGGGCAGATGAAGGTATACATGGGCTGAAAAGGTTAATGTATGTTATAACACTATAGATTAGTAATTTATAGCCCATTTATAAATATCCTCAACTGCCATAAATAAACCGCTTTCTATCAAGCCCATCAAAGAAGGCAACCGGTCAAAGATGGCCTGATCTCGTGATTCACAGCCCCTTACTATTATTTCCTTGCAGAGTGTGACATCGAGAAAGTATTCCAGGACATATCTGAAAAACTGACAGGGCACTGGCGAACGGTCGGATCATCTTTGAAGATATCCGACTACAAAATGGATGCTGCAATGGTATCTACAAGTCTGAAAGATAATGCTGAACTGCGAATGCTCCAGAGGTGGCAACAAAGGACTGAACCAAGAAATCAATATAAAGACCTAATCAAGATACTCCAGGAACTGCAGCTTAATAATATCATCAAATCTATTGGTATGTATATTTTGTAAATAAAGTTCTGTTTAAGTCCATGGCGACAGGAAAAGGTATTATTCTGTGCTAGAACCGTATTGCTCCTCTTCTGCACTTATTTTGTGCCAGGTTTATGCCAGTTTTTGGCCAGTTTAGCATATGGACACAGTCGGTATAGTAGCAAAATAAGGCCACAGAGAGACGATACCATTTTAACACCGAATGTAGGCTCTTATTGCTACTATTTCACAATCAGATGATATCTGGAAAATCATAAATACAAAGGAAAATCTTTTGAAACACTTGGTTGTCAAACAGAATTTGCCACGTCAGAATTTGCCTACGACTATGTCAGATGCTTTGAAAGAGTACCCTGGACTATTTCCCTGAGTAAAAAACATTATAGAAATCACTGTAGTATGAGTACATCTGTATCTGTATGAGTATGAAAATGAGTATGAGTATGAAAATGACCCAGTTGGTCGGAATTGGCCAGACTCCACTAGAGCGAGACTGCTTGGTGCAAAATATGGAGTTGTTTCGATCCTTTATCCTAGTATATAAAACAGCTTCCATTTAACATGTCGTCAGCCATTTGTGATGAGGGTGATGTGCATCACCCTAATCAGTGTAGGAACAATGATAACGGCGGCGGGTCGCCCTGCAGCCTCAGTATCTCATACTCATCAGTACTGCTCAGATATGCCACAGTCCTTGCTGCTACCTACAGTTATTCCTATAACAGTCTGTTTATGGTCCATCTTTAAAGCAGTGTCTACTCGAGCTTATGTTTATGGTAGAGGGAGGTTTATCTCTTTAACCAAGCATTTCTAGTAACATGTAATGCTCCATAAAGTTATCTTATGAATCACAATTACGGTGATACACTGTCAACTTTAACAATGATTTTCTGGTATTCCAATGGAATATTTGTACAGAATGTACTGAACTCAAAAGACGTGCCCCGCCTGCTCCAAGACCCAAAGTGGTATGTTTAGTACTTTTAATATCTTCAAAGTTTACATTTAATAAGTAATAATCATTATCTTAAGGGCAAAATTCCACTAAGACCATTATTAATGACACACTAATGAGAATCGAAACTTCTCCTAGGCATACATAATTTCCTTTTGATATTTTGCAAAAGTACAATGCATGCTATTGAAAAAAGTTAGATTATTTCTAAAAGGTTGACATAAAAAGATGAGAACTAGTCAGAAATGTCCTCAGCATTCTTGTGAGTTCACATCCATGCAAAAAGCTGACTCACTGTGACTGCTATCAATCTATTCTTTTTGCTGAAGTCTTGTTGAATTTGGCCATCATGTTCAAGTTAACTTCCATAGCATTATCTTACCTGGTACAGTTCTTTTCTATATATCTACATAATTGCAAGAATCAGTTACACATAATGTGGAGTGGAAGAGGAAAGGAACATAATAATATAATTTTACATGCCATTTACAGAACTCCTGAATGGTACCCAAAAGTAAAAAGACACACATTGAGACTCAATATTTTAGGCTTTAGTGGAAAAGTCCCCGTAGGCTAGGTGACAACATCAAAGCTCCTGAATGTCTACCTGGTGAATCTTTGAATAACATCCTGATATCAACAAGCCACAGATTCTATGCTGAATCACCATGGCACTATTTGTTCTTCACATATTTTAAAACCCATTAATTTTTTGCCCTTGATTGGGGAAAGGATATGAACCTAAAACCAATAATCTAGCCAATGGGAACTCGGCAAACTAAAACAAGAGGTTCTAAAGAACACTCTGGATAAGTTTCCTGAGGCTATCTATAGAGTCGTTGAAATTACAATCTTATGCTGAACCATAATCCTATAGGCTGGTACATCCACATCTTTACGATTTAGATATGTCTTGACTAATCACACTATTTGCTGCAATTTGACTGTTTATTGTTTTGAGTTTATAACGTATTTATTCACGAAGTGATTTTCAACAAATACGATACATTCAATATACTATGCGTATTGGTGATGTAATGATGGTGTCGATACATTCGCAGTAGTATTTGTCTATCAGTATATGTCCATAGATCGGATACGTATGACTTATGCACATGCCGTATATATGAACACAATTGATACATTATCATTCAGTATAATATACGATGATGTCAACATTATATTTATGCAGTGGTACATTTTAGCTGTTTACAATATTTGTAAAGATGGTATGTTACAATATTGCGATGGATGCGGGCGTTATTGTCTTCTTTGTTTAACAATAAATGTTGCCTCATCAACCATTAATTGGCATTTTTGACAAGAATAGGCGTTGTACAGTTTGTCTTGCTTTAACCTTGAAAGCATTTCGGTCAGGTTGAAGCCGACATGATGCGTTAAGGGTATTCCAGAGATCTATGCCCCTGTATAGGGGGCTCTTACGAAAGCCTAGGGTGATGGATTGTGGGTAGATTAACAAGCCAGTATTAGTAGAGCGAGTAGTACGCCCACAGGCAAGTGGTTGCTTAAACGCAAGGCCCAGTTCTCGGGGGTCATGGTGTTTAGTATACATGTATTTATGGATTAGTAGTAACAGTTGCATATCAAAACGGACTCCCAGGTAGTCCACATTAGCTTCTTTATGTAGATCACCGATGTGGTATCTTTTCTGAACATTTAGGCTTACACGGAGGCATCTGTTTTGCATTTGTTGCAGCCTTTTGCGTTGGGCATGTACAACTCCATTAAAGAGATAACCACAATATTCGAGCACAGGCATTATGGTCTGCTTATACACAAGAACAGCGGTGGTCAGAGACATTCTGCGCCGCATATTACCCAACATGTAACACCTGTTAGAGGCGCTACTGACATTTTTACTTATTGTGCTTTTAAGTGTTATGTCCTGGTCTAGGATTATGCCAAGATATTCATAGCTGGTGCAAGATTGCAGGGTGACATTTCCCATGGTTATCGTGGGGGGGGGGGGGGGGGGAATATCATGGGTGGGGGGGTTGAAAACCTCAATTTTGGTCTTGCCTGTGTGAATTACAAGTCCACTTTTGCAGAACCAGCTGTGAACTTTAGTAGCATCTTGCTGAAGCTTGCTCTCAGCTATATGGAAGTTAGACGAGGTGGTGTAAAAAACCACATCATCCGCGTACATTATTACCTTACAATGTTCTATAATATTAGGCAGGCTATTTACATAGCAAATGAATAGTAGGGGTCCCAATATGGAACCTTGGGGGACTCCATAGGAGATTGGGAGGGTGCTTGAAGAGCTGCCATTACATGTGACTCTTTGGCTTCTATCTCCCAGGTATGCAAAAAGCCAGTCGGTATATAAGGAGGGCAGGCCAAGCTTTCTCATTCTAGCAATGAGTTCAGTGTGGTGGATGCTGTCAAAAGCCTTCCGGACGTCCAGGAAACAAGCCAGCAGGTATTCAGATCTATCTTGAGCTGTATAAATATCATTTATCAGTCTGAATACCGCATCATTTGTCCCCCTGGACGCCCGGAAACCATACTGAGACTCACTAAGCAGGTTATTGTCTTCTAAGAAACTATAGATGCGCTCATATACAATACGCTCCATAATTTTGCTGGGCGTGGGGAGCAGGGAGATAGGCCTCCAGTTGCCAATATCTAGTAAATTGCCGGATTTTGGCAGGGGTACAACATTAGCACATGCCCATTCCCGCGGGAACGAGATTGTGTGCAGGCCATGGTTTATTAAGGAGGTTAGTTGGGGTGCTAGTATTAGTAGGGCGTCTTTGAGTACAGCAGTGTTAATGTTGTCTAGTCCGCTTGATTTATGTACTTCTATGGCCTTTACAAGTTCCAAGACTCGAGAGTAGGGGACATTAGTAGTGGATGTCGGGTTATATGTCAAACTTGAAGGAGTAAGGAGGGTGGTCACATTTGGCAAATTGCCTAGGGAGGCAAATAGTTTAGACCCAATGCTAGTGAAGAACTCATTTATATAAGGTGGGACAGTATTCCCCCTGAGATCTTCACCGGTGTCTGAGCGTTTTAGCACGACCTCTGGCTTGTTGGGTTCAGTTTTACCCAACAGCATCGCCAGTTCACGCCAGAACTTTGTAGGATTGTTCGCTAGCTTATTTAACTTGGTGTGGAAGTATTCATCTTCCGCCGAGCGGGTTTTTAGCATTAATGTCCCTCCTCACTTGCTTCGCTTTCTCAAGGAGGTCGGGGTCCATATTGGCTGAATATTCCCTCATATATTCGTTTCTCTCATGTATAGATTCGAGAATATCCTGCGTAATCCAAGGCTTGTTGCGGTCCTTAAAGGACATGTCTCTTATAGGACAGCATTCATCAAGATAATTAGTTATACAAGAAAGGATAAGGGACCATTTTTCATCTACATTAGAGGTTGTATAGAAAGGGGTCCAGTTAAATGAAAGAAGGTGATCAAAGAAATCAGATTGATCATAATTTCTATACGAGCGGCCACGGGTGGTCCTAACCACATAGGCCTCCTTGACCTTTTTCTTAGCGGCATAGATAGGCAAGTGATCACTAATCAAATAGGGGAGCGTCCCCTTATGCATCACTTTGTCACTGTCCGTGCTAATTAGGTCTATACAGGTTCCACCATGTTGGTTAGGATGTGGACGGGTTATTTCTAAGATAATATTAGTAAGATTGGCATCTGATACTGCCAGGTTATAGTATTTAGTTTTACAGTTGTCAGGCTGTAGCAAATCCACGTTTATGTCGCCTATTAGCCACCTTTCTCTACCATGTAAGGTGGGGTGCTGACATAGTTTAAGTGCTGTGTCAATACAGTTTACATAACTGCCATTAGGCGGTCTATATACATGGATGAACGAGGTCAACCTGTGTTTAGGTTGCGTGTAGTTTATCACTATCGCCTCTATATCCTTGTCTGAAATACTTAAGGGGCTCAAAAGTGAACAATAAGGGGCTAGCCTGTCGCATACATAGAAAAGTAACCCACCCCCAGCCTTATCAACTATTCTATCCATCCTAAAGAATCCATAGCCATCTATGAAAAGTTTTTGGTTAGGGAATTCAGCCAATAACCAACTTTCGCTTATACACATGATGTCAAAAAGCTTTACTAGATCAGACATCTGACTAAATTTCCTATTCTGACTTCTTATATTGTAATGCCCTATTTTCAGACCTGTCATAGAGATCAGGTCTGGAATGGCCGTGGTCATTTTAAGGACGATCCGGCTCTAGGTGACAGGGCATGACAACAAGGTTGCAGTCTAAGCAAGCCAGTTTCATACAATGAATTTGTTGAGGATGGATAAATCTTAGGTACTAGGTTCATAGTGCATAAGGCACTATAGCGGGCGTCTTTGGAGCCGGTGTAGGTATTTACAAGGTGCATTAATACTTTGTGAGCTTTCCATATGTGTGATTGCATTTCGAGTTATGTAGTGAATATGGCTACCTCACATTTTTGGCGGGTTTGTTTCTAGTCCATGACCGGTCTAACTAACTAGTATTCAGTGAGTGATTATATTATTAGACTGTTACATTTCTGAGTCAGTCGCGTACTGGGCAGTGGTAATCAAGTAAGAGCACTTGAGTCTAACTTAGGTAAATTATGGTTTCATATTGAAATTGAAATTGAAGATCTGCACTAGGCTAGTTCTACCTCTAAATCTAAATCTACCTCTACAATAATTTCCTAGGGTCCCATACCGTGGGCTCAGGAAATGTGGAAGCTAGGTTCAGCTAGGCTGTATATTACGACGGTAGTCGTTATATTAATAAACTTAAACTTAACGTATAGTCGTGACTCAGGTGGTCAGTCCACATCAGAAAAGATGCATGGATTAACCACATGAGAGGGACAGACAGATCATAGTTCAGTCACAAACACAACAATGACGTATTACCACTGGTGTACATGGTCAACAAAAATATAATGGTAAGCCACCCACATCAGAAGAGATGTATGGGGGTTAATATGATTATGTCGACAATGGCATTATATACAAATAATACAAGTGATGTAATGTGATATAGAGAAGTAGCTCAGGTGGTCTACCCGCATCAGAAAAGATGCATGGATATTCCGTATGAGAGAGAATTTATGGAACACAGTGATACTGCACCCGGTCCAACCATGTCCTCTCAATAGAGCATTGAGTGATTAACGCCGTAGGCGCTCAGTAGGTATTGAGAGGACAGGGCATATCTCTGGCATGACTGCTCAATACCCTTATCTGCTCAATGTTATGTCCAAACATCTCATCTGACATATGTCCACTCAATGTCCCTGTCTGCTCAGTACTTCAATCTAATCTATGAGCCCTGTCTGCTCAATGCTCCTGTCTGCTCAATACCTTTTCCATATATCCTATCTTAGACCTGTCCGCCCAATGCCCTGTCCGCCCAATGCATTTTTCTATTATCATATGCGAGTCCTGTCCGTTCAATGCTCCTGTCTGCTCAATACTTTTTACCAATATCCTATCTCAGCCCTACCCGCTCAATGGCCCTGTCTGCTCAATGCGTTTTTCTATTATCAAATCTGAACCCTGTCCACCCAATGCCCCTCTCTGTTCAATGCTATACCCAACATCCTGGGCATTGTCCGCCCAATGCTCATATCTGCTCAATGCGTTTTTCTATTATCAAATCTGAACCCTGTCCACCCAATGCCCCTCTCTGTTCAATGCTATACCCAACATCCTGGGCATTGTCCGCCCAATGCTCATATCTGCTCTATAGTAATTCCAGACATCCACTATTTGACTCCTGTCCACTCAATCCTGTTATCTGCTCAATGGTATTTCTATATATGATCAATCCAAGCCATTTCCACTCAATGCCCCACTCTGCTCAATCATATTTCCAAACATCCTGGACACTGACCTGGAACCCGTCTACTCAATCCCTTCGAGCAATGGCATTCACTGCTATTTCCAAACATTGTGCTGTATCACATTGGGATAGTATGCTAGGGTTTTGTTCAATTTGAACAGGTCTTTACCCCCTGGCACTTTTCGGCAGGTGCACATCTAGTATTCTTTTTTCAGCTATTAACCCTTTAAGGGCAGCCAAAACCATGCAGTTACTTTTGTTTGCAATACTCTTTGCCATTTTCCATACGCGTCCATAAAGGTAGCTAGAGAAATACCAAAATTTACCATATGCCTAGCATGTAGAAACAAATGAAGAAAATGCAAATAAAGGTGATTAAATCTAGCTGGCTATTTTCACATTTCTAATGTGTAGGTTTTGCATAATTTATGTAACAGGCCTCGAAAAAGGGACCTCTCCACATCAACATTCCACCCTCATCCCCACTGCAAATTTCGCATACAGAACGCAAATATTGATTTTGGAAATGTAAATTCTAATGTGATCTTGTGATTAGTGATTTTGTCCATATTTATCTACATGAGTTTGGAAAACCACTTACTTGCAACATTAAAAAAAAAGAATTGTTTTTCATGTGTCATACCGTAACATTCAGCCTCCCTACTATAATATTCACTATGTTAACTCAAAAAGGGACTATCATAATTTGAAGCTGTCATCGTTTATTTTCAAATTTGCCACATCCTCTAGTTTGGACAACAACATATTTCCAAACAAATAACCTTCATTTAACAAATAATGTTTGTATAAACAATGAGTTCTTGGCCATGTTACATTATGTTACAAAGATCACTCGAATTACCAATGTTGAAATTACTGTCTGACACAATTATTGTGAAAATAACTGGGAAAACAGATGCCTTATATAACTTTATTGAGTTTCCTGTAGTTTTCTCGCGATTCTTCCAAAATATTAACACACAGTACAAGAAGTTCAGTAAGTTATTTCCATACATGTCTACATAAAATTGCCCTTTTTGCTCACAATGATAAGCTTATATCAGACGTGGAATACACCAGAAAGTACATTCCTCTAGCCTATTCATGTATATCAACAACATAAATCTTACTCCAACAAAAATAGTGCTTTTGCAACTTAAACATGAATAGCAATACAGATAATGCCATTATATGAAACGTAAAATGAACATCAACATGTAGTTTTTCAATATATAAATGCACATCTCTATTACAGTTACTCCTGTTTTTCCTTTTCATATACTAAAAAGATTATATATGGATGAACATCATTTTATATCAATTTTGTTGGATAACAGTGAATAAGAAACTTTAGCTGAGTTAGCTCAGGGGTAAAACGCTCACCTCTAATCTGAGGGGCCATGCCTACCAAACTCAATGTCAAAACATAGATAAAAATGTTCAAAGTTCTATGACAGTAAACAATAAAAGGAAATAATGCACTTCCACTCTGATAAAATGCACATTACATGTATGTGAAGAAAGTTGTCTCATGGGTCCATTCTCACTGGCCCAGCATAATCATAAAAATCATACAATTCTTGCATCAATAAAACCTTACTCTATTTAGTGATATGCTGTATATACACATCATGCCTATTAAATGGACTTGATATAACACTGGCCTATATTCCTTCATAAATCAAGCAGCTCCATTCTTCTTCATATAAGCGAAGAGAGTCATCTGTCCACTGAAAACAACAATATCATTTTATGTAAGGCCACTTAAAAAAAATTATCAGCTTTACAGACACCGCCCGCATCAATTAAAAGGGGCCGCATCACTGCTTTTTATTTTATATTTCCTTAAAAATATGTCCGCCCCCACTGGGAAAATATTCCAAAAAACTACAATTCCCATATCTGAACTATTATTTTGTGTAGAAACATAATTTAAATAGCATAGTACTGATTACACCTATATCTACAGCCTGGACATATTACTCACGACATAGTAATGATGGATTTATTAGTGATAATTCATAGAAAATGTATCGTTTAAATATTATTCAGCAAAAAAAAAAAAAAAAAAGCCCTCCCTCATTGACCAGAAACCAAATAAAAATAAAAATAAAAGGCCGCCCTCCCGCACCCCTTTTTTCAAGAAAGTATCCGTAAAGCTGATAATTTTTTTTAAGTGGCCTAAACATATAAATCTTTAAATACTTTTTTTCCCACTGTGCTTGGTCTACCTATATTGTTTCAAAAAATCAATAAAGCATTCTTAATTATACCAAGCAATCCTTTATCAATTCATGAATGCCAATAAAAAGTGAGATATAAGACCAATGACCTGTAGATATCCAGATTTAAATAATATCATGTCTGGATATTCCTGCTCATTATACAGTGTAGGACGAGGGCAGAACCTTTTATTTTTAGTTGAAATACATGTACATTCTTATTTTCCATGTCATTATAACATGTGGAGTAATATCAACCTGTGCATGTTCTCCTCATCATAAATGATAGCGGGATAGTACAATTCACAAAATATTACAAGTTAAATTTAGGTGGGTACTCCTATCTTTATTTACATACCTTCTTCTCCCCTCATCTTCCGCCTTCTTCACAGACTGCAACCAGAAAATAAAAGTTTGCATTATATACAGTCGACATTCAGTTCCTCGAATATCTACCGTTGCCAATATAATATCCAAGGAAGCAAGATATCCAAGGTGATAAAAACCATGACCATGTAAAAATAAACACTCCCGATTACAATCAAATATGCTGCAGTAATATTGCGACTAGAAATGTGTTACTTACAGTTGTCATTGCATTCATAGTAGATTAAGTAAAATATACATGTCTCTCAACAATGTTATCATAAAGGATCTCCACTTTTGACCAAGTGTCAAGTTTTAATTGTTTCACCAACATGGAAAGAAGTTACTACCTTTATTTTAGCTACACTTTTATTAGTAGGCGTCTTCAGTTTGGCCGGTGATGTGTTCTGAGCGGCTGCCTTGGGTATGTCCGGCTCAGAGTGCTGGGCAGCTGTGTCTCCTTTGGGAGCTGGTGTGTTCTGGGTGACCGTGTTGGGTTTGGGGGTCGGTGCATTCTGGGTGACCGTGTTGGGTTTGGGGGTCGGTGTGTTCTGGGTGACCGTGTTGGTTTTGGGGGTCGGTGTGCTCTTGGTGACCGCGTTGGGTTTGGGGGTCGGTGCATTCTGGGTGACCGCGTTGGGTTTGGGGGTCGGTGCGTTCTGGGTGACCGTGTTGGGTTTGGGGGTCGGTGCATTCTGGGTGACCGTGTTTGGTTTGGGGGTCGGTGTGTTCTGGGTGACAGTGTTTGGTTTGGGGGTCGGTGCGTTCTGGGTGACAGTGTTGGTTTTGGGGGTCGGTGTGTTCTGGATGACCGTGTTTGGTTTGGGGGTCGGTGTGTTCTGGATGACCGTGTTTGGTTTGGGGGTCGGTGCATTCTGGGTGACCGTGTTGGGTTTGGGGGTCGGTGTGTTCTGGGTGACAGTGTTGGTTTTGGGGGTCGGTGCGTTCTGGGTGACCGTGTTGGGTTTGGGGGTCGGTGTGTTCGCGATGACCGTGTTTGGTTTGGGGGTCGGTGCATTCTGGGTGACCGTGTTGGGTTTGGGGGTCGGTGTGTTCTGGGTGACCGTGTTGGTTTTGGGGGTCGGTGTGTTCTGGGTGACCGTGTTTGGTTTGGGGGTCGGTGCGTTCTTGGTGACCGTGTTTGGTTTGGGGGTCGGTGCGTTCTGGGTGACCGTGTTTGGGCTGGGGGTCGGTGCGTTCTGGGTGACCGTGTTTGGTTTGGGGGTCGGTGCGTTCTGGGTGACCGTGTTTGGGCTGGGGGTCGGTGCGTTCTGGGTAAGTGTGATGCCTGGTTGAGCCTCTACTGCTGTTCGGATGAGTGCAGTACATGGAGCTTCTTCAAACTGATATCAGCAAAAAAAAGTGCAGTGCGCATTAATTACCTTTAAAACTATGAAAGCTTATTGTTTGATTTCAAGTTTGGTAAAAAGCTGCACAAACAAAACTGAAAGATGTTTTCATATGCCAAACAGAACAGGAAGTAAGTACCGTAAATTCTCACGTGTAAGCCTAACTCTCGTATAAGCCACACCCCGAGTTTGGGACGATGCTATAAGCCGCACTGGCCATCTGATTATGGTGGCTTTAATACTGTACTATAGTAGCAAAAACTCATTTATATGCCGCAGCCCGACCTTGGGCCGATCCTATAAGCTGCACCAGCGATCTGACCCTTGTACTAGCGGCTTCTATGCGAGAATTTACGGTATATGGAATTTTAACATCAGCCACATCTCACAATCAACTTTACATGAAATCCATGTGTGTATATATGCTTATTGTGTTGAAGTATCAACTCACACTGTATACTTCATCTACTGCTTCCTCAGTGTATTCATAGGTCTGAAATATGAATATCATCGTAAATAGATAGACTATAGGTGAGATACCAGAAACTGGGCAAACAGATGTATCATCATTTAATGTATGGATGTCAAATACTTATTTTCCATGAGGTGCACTAAAGTGAGTCGGAGGGGCTGTAATATTTATATGAGCTTCTTCAGATCTAAGCCTTAGCTAACTAAAGATATGCAACTACAATAAAATTGCAATAAACATTTATACTATGACACTGCAAGCTAGATTACTGATTTAACGCTTTAAGGCCGACCAAAAATAGTATTTACTGGTGGTAGGGGCGAGATGTTTTGCAAAAACTTCTCCTAGAGGCCGAGCCTATGCTAAATCCCATTGAGTCATGATGACTATAGTCAATGCTCGGCCCCCCCATGGCATCGACTATAGTCGATGTTCGGCCCCCCATGGCATCAACTATGGTTGATGCTCGGCCCTGAAGGGTTAAATACATTTTCATGAAAATAAGTAATCTTTCCTGAGATTTTTGATGTGTGAATTGTTTTGATATAAGGGATTAATCCCTGATTCTGAGTTTGGAAACATAGTCCTTCTGTTAGCTACCCTACTAGTCACACTACTTTGTAATCACATTTCAGCCAATTGCGAGGTTGGGAAATCAGGGGGGTTACAACTGGGTTAGGTTATCATCATGGAGTCAGTTGGGTATGAGCAGGGCAACGTTGTCAAAAAGGATCTGGTTGCACACTAAATGTGATGTACTTGATTTGAATAGCTTAAAAATGTAATAACATCAAAACAGTAGAGTGTAGCGTATGAGTAGTGTCTCACATGATTTAAATTATACTATTCAACATGTGTTATTTTCATTAAATCAACTTGTCATGCTTTGTGATTGAGACATACTACATAACCTAGCCTATAACCCAATAATTTCTATTTGGAATCTGTGTTTCTAGTACTTGTATTTTTTCTGTTAAAGGGAAATGCAAATGCAAAATGTTTACAGGCCATGTGGTGTCTAAAATTGAACATGATGAAAAGTTGTTTTCTCTTATTCCCCTTAGTAAGTTGCCTCAATGAACCACTGTACTGGCCACCTGGACATTATACCTACAGTTATGAAATTCTAGCACACCCATGTAGCATCCTAGCCTTTCATCTTAAACAATTCCAAATTAAGTTATACCATTCAAAGTCCAATTCAACATATAGTTGAGGTAGAATTAAGATTACATGCTAAGCAGCAACACCTGATTTATTACACGCTCATCTATAGGTTATTTAGCAAATTATACTTTACTCCTCTCCACCAATATAGTTAATGTAAACATAAAGTGACATTACCACATTTAGGATATTTCCACCTATAGCATCAGCAGTTAACTGAAATTGTATTAAGAATGACATTGTAAGCCTTATGCAAGAGTAGCACATTTATATTGTAATAATTATAATAGTTGTAATTTCATCTTGATGGACATAAGCTCAATATTACCATTACAAATGACTTAGACAGCCATGCTCGCTATCAGAGAAAATACTTAAGCCTCCATTTAGCTTTCAAGTTCTTTAAAACATATATAGTAGGGTAATAACAGAGACTTACAATGAGGTCAGGCCCTTCTCTAGTCAGTTCGTTAGTTTCAATCCTATCAGGTGTACCCAATTCTATCGCTTTCAGTATACTCTGTGCATCACTTCCCACCAGTTCATTTTCTGAAGCCAGCTCAACAACTACATCTTGCTCATGAGATAGTTCCTCATGCTGAGGGTCTGTAGCTGATGTTTTACCTACAACAGAGAATAAGATAAAGTCAATTATGACATAGGAGACCAGGGGTATCAAACAAGTGCTGCACTTTTATACAATGACATTTAAAGATATGACACTTTGAACTATGGTCGCGTAAACGGAAATGCTTATTTTTTATGAAAGATTTCCAACTTCATGAAAACTTTAGCAATAATATCCCAACAAAACTTGTCATATGTTAATAGGAGATCATCTGTGAGATACAAAATACTAGTCATAGGCCAAACTATGACCGATTTAAGGCAATAACACAATGTTAAACAACTGCATTTATTCTACCTTTTGCAATTTTGCAACACAGAAAAGGAATTTGCCAACAACTTGTAACCAAAACTTCACCCATATGTACTTAGGACTATAACATACACTGCAAGCTTAAAATGACAATGATTCGTTCATAAATCACTTAGGCCGCTCAAAAAAAAAGTGGTTTCTCATGACCAAGGTCTGAGAAATCTGACGAGGGAGGGTTTCTTTTTTTTCATTTTTTTTCTTACTCACAGGCCAAAATGTACAGGACAGTTTACGGGTTTCTTTGGCCAAAATTCACATTTTGTTGGTTAAGAATTAATTGATATTTATGGCCTTAAGACTTGCTGAAATATGTTCTAGTCGGCCTAGATGGATCATATTCGAGAAGTGCATAGCTTGAGGCAGAAATGAAAAACAATGACGAGATGCCATCTTGCCACATTCAAAGGGTAAATAAAGGAGAGTTAGGACATTATAAAAGGGAGATATGCTTCTGTCATGGTTTGAGTGGGTTTTAGGTAGCATCATTGTTCCCACCAGGTGTCATATCCATACACCAAAGCGCAAACCTTTAGCCCACACCAAAAAAAAAGTTGGTCTACAAATTTAGCTTTCCAGAAATAGGTGTGGTAGGGCAAATTTATTTTTTTTCAAAATATTTTTTTTGTCTATGGATTTGCACCTTGAATTAGGGGGCGGACGGAAAAAAAATTTCCCTGTCGAGGGAAAAATCTCTTTTTATTTTTACAAACTGATATTTACTGGTAAACAATAACAGAAAATGCCACCAAAAGAAAGAAAAAGAAAAAATCCAATTTTCACATAATAATGCTGCCGCAGTCCATGGACACAATTTAAAAAAAAAATCATTTTCGAAAATATGATGCGGGAAATCCATATACCAACTTTCTTATTTGGTGTGGCCTTAAATTCATTTATTCATTAAGAAACTCCCAGAGTTATACATTCTGTAAAACCTCGGTTATAAGCCAAATTTTATTTGGCGTTTTTCATTTGCTATAAGCCAAATTTAAGCCCCAAACTCCCATTCAGCTTACAGGTGAGGTTTTAATATATAGGAACACTGTGAAACAAATTTCAAGCACTATTTTTATGAGCTGAACTTTTCCTCCCAAACTCACAATCCGCTTATAACCAAGGTTGGCTTATAACCAAGGTTTTACAGTACGGTTTTAATCTTGAGAATACTACCATCTATACATTATGGTGTGCTTTAAAGTTAAGAATATGTCACACTTCATATTTATACTTACTCTTTCCTTTTGATTTTCCTTTCCCCTTTCGAGTTTTTCCTTCGACCACTTCCCCTCTCCCAGGAACTAGGGGTGCCTCTGTCACTTGGGATGCAGAATTATGCTTCCTTTTTCTCTTTCGCCCAGCTAGAAGAGCAGTTAAATGACACTTTTGTTCACATAATGTGATATTCTGTTTTTACATTTTTATCTACCAATATTTTTCATTTTTATTGCAAAACCCAACAAGCACTATCTAGAAAACAGATAAAAGTATGGGTTAGGGATGGTCCTGAAGCAATTGAACAAGTCTGTAGGCCATGCCAAGTATAGCGTAAAACCGGACTGCCTTTTGTAGGGGTGGTGTTGTCAGTATACCAATGTTTATATCCTTAACAAGGCCACTTAAATTGATCATCAGCTTTGCGGACAGCACCCGCACCTGTGCATAATGACCACATTAACCTTTTTCTTTTAGCCTTTCCAACGACAAAACAGTCAAAATGGCCGCTCCTATCCGAAGGAAAAAGAAAAGGTTGAATTTCCTCTTCAATCTAACAGCAGGGATGCCAAATTAAGTTTGTCCTAAAAATCGTATTTGTTATGTTTTTTTGTATCCTAAAATCAGAATTTCTACTTGGAGCGCACATTGTCCATCTCTCAGGCCATTCCTCTTCGGCTTTTTTCTCTCTCTTGATGTTTTCTTTGAGGCCTGTTATTCCTTGGGGCTGACCTCTAAGTCTTTTAACTTACCACTGTACCACATTTACATTGTCTGAACCAAATTTAGTCCTTTATATTTATGTATTGTATTGTCATTATTTATTTTTCTTTATCAAAGTTGAACAACTTACATTTCTTGCCCTCACTCTTGTTTGGAACTGCATCTCCAGGATCTATGGGGGAATTTGAAAAGTATTACTTTTGGAATGTGTATTAATTCAGTTTTTTTTAGTTTAGTTTTACCTTTTTTGAAAACACTGTGGATACATTTCAGTAATTGCACCACCGTTTAAATGCTTGATATAAACAATAGTGACATATATGTGCTGCTATGTGCACAAAGATTCAATGTACTCTTCAGATCTCTATCTTCTTCCAACACAACTGTCCTACCCTAAAACAGTATAGGCATAAAATTTGTTACACATAGTCCTTACCTTCCTCAGTCATAGTGGTGTCGTCATGTTGAACCTCTTCTCCTATGTCTTGACCTGCAAATAAAGGTTAATTTTTATGTAACAATCAAAGTACAATCACTCAGTTTATATTCTGACAAATACTCTGCATAGGTTCTTGGTTAGAGCAACACCCTGTGTGACACAAATTACACATATTGACTTTATTGAGAGACATTCTCAAAATGTGGCGGCAACCACAATCTGTAGTAATAAATGGGATTTACGTCACAGAAAAACAAGTCACTCACATTCAAATGCCAAAGGTGTTGTATAAAAATAGCACTTACTTGCTTTGGCTTGCATCAGTTGTAAAAATGGTTGCACCTGAATGTTGTTGTTTCTCACTTTTTCTTCCATGCGTTTAGTCGCGACAACTTCGAAAGCTCCTGCATCAGTGGGGATCAGCATGACCACTTCCGTTCCCAGCTTATGAAGCTTCTTACACTGAATAATAGACAAGGAAAGCTGATAAATCTGAATTAAATTTTAAAATGAAAAATCAAGCATGTGTTTCAGGTTTGCCCTACAGTCTTGTTCTCAAATGTGTTCATACAATTTTGAAACAAGATGTATCTATACTATATTGTACAGGTAATTTCCTCATCCATCAGTAAGTTTAATCAACAATTTGTGCTTCTTCTCGGCCGAAAGTTTTATATCCAACTTTGAATCCAACTTACTTATCTTATATTTTCCAGGTAATCTGAAACACACCTTAAATATTTTTGACCGAAAAAAGATGAGAAAAATAAAAATAAAAATGTTATTGTGTACATGTCAGGCGCAATATCGGAACTGGTGCAATTCAGGAACTCTGCATACTCAAAATTGCAGAGTTGGAATTGCTACATGGGGCAATAGTTCCAGAATTGCGCAGGGGGCTGTGTGTAACAGGAGGGGTATGCATGACCCTTAGAGGTGAGTTCCTCCCCTACCCAGGGCATTTTTGCGAGTCTCACCTCGCCCTCCCCCACCCCTCCCCAGGGTTCTTGTTCAGGGTTCTCCCCATCCCCTCCATAGTGCAGGGTCGATCTCGGCTACCCCTCCCCACCTACTGTGGCCCCGTACTCTACCCACCTGCTATGGTATCTGCTCAATTTTGACCCAAAGACATTTATTCCTGCATAGGGTAGAATCCAGGATATGTAGTGAAAATATTGAGTATTTGTTATACCACTGTTTATACCTACCTACCGTAGTGGCCTGTTTAAGGGCAGGTGTCTCAAACAAGCACAGGTCTCATTTAAGCACAGGTCTAGGACCCCTGTGAAAACAAAAATCTCTCTTTAAAGGGACTATTATATAAACGCAGGACCTTGTATAAGCACAGTGGTTAACAGGTACTTGAGATATATAAGCGCAGGGGTCCTGAAATGGGCCACCACCATAGGTCTATATCAGATCTCCACATCACAAGTCAGACCCTTGCACACACCCCCAAAATAAAAAAACAGACAATTTTGAACTAAGAATGTTTCTTCCTACATACATGCTGGGTAAAATCCAAGATATTGGGTCAAAATATCGAGTTTTTGTAATACCAATATTTACACCTGGATTGGCTGATGAATGGTGTCAGACATCCTAACTCTGACCAATGCTACAACCCCCAACGTACAAAGCAAACAATTTTTGTCCCAAGGACATTTATTCCTACATAGATACAGGGTAGAATCAAAGGTAAGGAGTCAAAATATCAAGATTCTGTTATACCGATATTTATACCTACATTTTTTGAGAACTGGTCGCAGACATTGGGACATCGGGAGCAGCTAGGGGAGTAGGAGGTCAGGGGTAGCGGGTGGCAGAGTAGGAACTCTCACTCATGCAGGCCAGTGTAACTGGACTCATATACATATTGGTTTGAACCCCCTATTCCTGTAATGCCCAGGGTTCTCCGCACATATGGATCACACAGCCGGGCCGCCTGTGTGCAGTTTACTGCCGCCTGTGAGAAATAGCCCCAGAATCACCGCCTGTGTGCTTTTAGCTATCCATAGGTTTTTGAAATTTGTAAATACTCCAACTAGAACCAAAGTTACAATCCATTTTCAAATCGCACCAGAATACACTATTTGAATTGAGGATTTTCTAAAATTTCTCAATCCTCTTTTCATCTCTTCTCTGGCGGGAGAGACCCCTCTGTGATCCTTGTGGTCAGAACACATCAACCTACTTTTGTGCCATTTGACATCTAGATTTTCAAAATTTTCTGGGGGGCATGCCCCCATACGCCCTTGTACATGTATTCTCGCTGCACTTCGCTTGCGAACTGTGGCGCTTTGCCCCAGAATACATCCACACAAACTTCTTAAATTTATGCAAAATGTACGGTGTGCTTTTTCATCCTGCGGAGAAGCCTGAATTATGGGCAACTTCTGATTCTGCGCATGAACAAGGTGGGGCAATTCCGGAATTGTGCAATGGAGGAAAAACTATTCATATCAGAAACTTCTTATATTGCATAAATTCTGATATTGCACATGACATATATTCCAATATTCTTCTAAGACATCCAAATAGATCATCTTACATAGCTATGTCTCCAAGGAATGTCACTAAATTACCTATATATTAGTCCCCATGTGCTAGTATTGGCCAGTCCAATCGTACCTCCTTTTAAATGTGGTCTCATCAGGAACATCCCTTTCATATTTGACAATCACAAAAACTTGTTATCTTCTACACAATAATACATCCCAGGAGTCAAAAGTGGCAACTTGGCTCTATATAAAGTTTATATTGGTACTTTGCTGTGGTTATCATGTCACGTGCAGGCTATATGGAGGAAAATACAGGTATTCTATTGAGGGAATACAATTTCATAGCAAATTAAACAGTTACCTTTGCTCTTGCTTGCTCGATAACCAGGTCCAATCCACTCTGGGGCAGCAGTTCAGCCTCTTCACTGTTTGGTCTGAACGGATCCTTTTCCAGCTCACTCATTCCCTTCCATTTTTCATGAGCCTTGGCCATGGTAGCCTTTTTGTCAGCATTTCCTGAGGGAAAGATAAAAGAAGTAGGACCCCGGCAAAAATCTATTTCTGTCTTTGGTTTTTCCTAATTCAAAAAGACCATATAGAGCAGTCTTTCTTTGTTAATTTTAGGAACGGTGTATAGGCTACTATTAATTGTTAAAAGATAATTCTGTTATAGTCTGATTCACCCAGGTAGAAAGTTTCAACTGGACGCTAGTGTAAACTTACATATTTTTGCCTTGTACATATTTTTGTGATTTTCACAAATATGTACAGAGTGAATATTTATACACTATTGAATCAAATAGCCGAATTTATGAAATCCGCGAACTTTAGTTCCAGCAAAAATGACATTTTTAGCAAATTCACGAAAATATGATATGATATGGACTAACTAGTTAGTACGACTATTGATCGACAGGGGGTAGTACCAGCTCTCCCCCCAATGACGCCGTGACGTCACTGCGGGCTGCTACTCGGTCAAACATGGACAGTTAGATTTTTAAAGCTACTTGTTGGTGTTTCATTTATGTCCCACTATAGCAAGAAAATAAAATATCGAAATAAAAATGGCCACCGTAAAACCTTGCGTATAAGCCTAACTTGCGTATAAGCCGCACCTAGACTTTGGGCCGATCCTATAAGCCACACCAACGGTCTGACTATGGCAACATTTGTATTGTACCATAGGAGCAAAAACTCGTGTATAAGCCGCACCCTGACTCTGGGTCGATCCTATAAGCCGCACCGGCGATCTGACTCGTGTACTAGCCATGGCTTGTACGAGAGGTTTTATGGTATAAAAATCGATTTCTAGACATTTTATTTATGGCACATTAATCATTAGTTACTAAAGAAAAATGCTTTCTATTCACCAATTCTTCAAATTCAAAAAATACACTATTATCTGAAAGCTAAGATAATGGATCTGTTGCGTTTTGCAATGAAGCTCTTCATATCTATATTTACACTATACTACAATAACAACTTATGTATACTTGCTTCTTACCTTGTGTCCGTATTGCATGGGACATAAATCGGTCATAGGCTCGTTCATTCCGAACACGTAATTTTTTCTTCCTCGGTCTGTTGATTCCATTTATTTTATCTTCCGCACGCTGAACACGTTTCTTCTTATTGCTTATCCAGCGCTGAATATAAAAATTTCATTCATAACAGTATTTTGATTTATATGCATGATTATAATTATGAAGTTTTTTTCACCTGAAATATACTACCCGTAAAACCTCGCTTATAAGTCAATTTTTATTTGGAATTTATATTTGCTATAAGTCAAATTTTCTCCTCAAAAGTCCAATTCAACCTATAAGTGAGGTTTTGCCAAAAAAAAGAGATTATTTAGACACCCAAAAAAAATTTTTTCGGGGATTTTCTTTCCCCTGTAAGGCCTACTTCCTTTCCTCATAAGCATATGTTGTCCTCAGGGCAGAATATCAAAAAGATACTCTCTTTGGCCATGGAAAAGGGTGGTTCAGGGGAGTTTGGGGTGGGGTCTGTACTCCAATTCGACCTATAAGTGAGGTTTTCCAAAAGTTAAAAGCATTTTTGTCGAATTGTTACCTTAAAACTCCAATTCGACCTATAGGTGAGGTTGAGTTATAGGCGAGGTTTACAAAGATGTTCTAATGCAAATACACACATATCTCTATATGCATTAAAAATATTTCTTTGTATAAGAACAAATGAGCTGAGGGACAAAAGAACTAGTACATCACCATGCTACATATCTAGTGTGTGCAGGCAGCTGTGACATACCTACATGTGCCTCTCGTGAACCTGACAGAAACCTGGTATATGTTACAGAAACCCAATTTGTAAACATCATCATTTACACATGAAGCGCGCTAGCAAGTGGCGGATCAAGTTTTCTATTGATCAGTTTTCTCCATTCTTTTCTGCTTTTGGTGAGTTCCTGGGCTTCTTCTGGTGTTATTTTGACATATTTCAGGTCTTTATCTAATGTCTTTAGCTATGATGACGCTTCATATTTTCTTTTTTTGCCTTCTTGCTTCTGCTAGTTTTTGTTTTGCTGGTGTTTCTGTGTGTAGACAGAAGCCTGGTTTCACTAAAAAACACAGTTTCTGTGAATATAATATGGGTTTATTTTATGTTCTTAACTACCACTTCTCTTTATCATACTTAGGATATCCAAAATTACCTTTATCTCTGATTCGGACATCCCAGTCTCCTCTATGGCAGAACTGATAAGGGCCGTGCAGGTTCTTGTTCTCATCCCGTTCAGGTAGTAACCGTCCAGGATGCTTGTATTGTTGGCGCTACATCAGAGAAATCACAGTTTCAAGGGTATGTATAGACAATATCAATATTACCCGAATTCGCCTCATCAAACTTACATATGAGTTGTATGCATGGTTCTCAAATTTGTCAAAATAAATTTATATGGCCCGGGTTTTTTGTCCTTCAAGTCACTTCATGCATTAAACACTGGGGTCGGGTTATTTCTGGGGTTCTACACTACAACTGAATAAAACAAATTGCCACTGGTAAGAGAGAATTGAGATTGAAATGGTAGAACCAGATGGGGGGGGAGGGCAGTTTCCCTAGCTTTGCTTCTAATGTGTGACAATGATTCAAACTATCGATTTGACAAATTGTTTTTGTAATGAACAATGAACCTATTGATGTAGGAGTGTTGGTGGGTTTTGAGAGGAGGAGCTAAGTTAAAACCCTGGAAAGGAGGAGGAGACAAAACAATTTTCCACCCCAATTCATGTTACGCCTGTGAGGCCCCAAAACTGATGCTTCATGACCTTGGTCAGCATGCAGGGTCGTCATTATGCAACAATTCTTCAACCTTCATGCCAACCCAACATAGGGTTATGCATCAATGCAGCCCTAGCAAGTTACTTGTTGGTGCTTCATTGGTGCATCATGACGAGAAATCTTTGAGCAACATGCATCCTGAAAGGGTCAACAGAATTAATTAAGTGCCCAGTCAGAATACCAGTGAGCTTTGGACCTGCTTTTGATTGTAGGTCTACTCACAGTGGGGGGTCGCCATGTCACCTGTCTATTTTAAGAAATACCCTTTGTGCATTTCATTGGTGTAGCCCCCGGTATGATCTATGCCTAGAGTACTGGGACCTATCATTGGCAGGGCCCTACTACCGTCATGTCATACATAGCCAAAGTCATACTCTAGTGAGAAAGTAATTTATAAAAATGTAGCATCATATGGAAAGTAGGGATGTAATTGCTATCAAATTTTATAGGTTATCAGGTATTTACTATATTGCTGCCGATATGCCGATATATCGGTTAGGCCGTTTTATTTTGATAACTTGGATTACAGACCCGCCACCCAGATTTAAGGCATTTTGCAAAAAAAAAAAAAAGTTTTTTTTTTTTTTTTAGCCTTTCCCCTCCGAGATTTTTATAAGAATTTTTCTTAAAAAAAAAAAAAAAGACATGTTGACCAGCAAAAAGTAGAATGAGACCTTTTACATTGGGGATATTTCTCAAAATATCTTCTTTAGATTACCCAATAACAGAGAATATACAGGTTTTCCATGCTTATTTTATTTATTTTTTTTGGCTCTACCCTTCGAAATACTTTGTGGTCCGGCTCCCCCCGTAGGGCAGCTTTTTTTTTTTTTTTTTTCCTCCGCCCTTCCAAAATGTTGGAGCCAAATGCCCGTAATCCAAGTTATCAAAATAAGGTGGCCTTATCAGATATACGCTATTAAATAAAAGACATTTTTGGAGCTCTTTACTGAAACCCTGAAATGTTCATTTTACAAGTGTATTGGCATTCATTTTGTCATGTATTTTCTAAAACACCATACATCGGCTTCTGATAGGGCTGTTTAAAAAATTCTTTCACTGTTAATATTAGAATAAATAAAATCCAAGATGGTGTCGTAAAATGGCCCTATACCCCTAAATTTGACATGGAGACATGGCCATTTGTTTAAATCAATATGGCGATATGGTATTTTCTTTAAATCTACATGGGATATAGGTCCTTTTTGAAGTTAGGACCTTGGGCTTAGTGATATGAAAAATGAAATGCACAAGTGAGAATGACACTGCTGCAGAAAGGACCATTTCAACTCCAGATTTTCCCCATTTTCTCAAATTTTGCCAGCAGAACCAACCCGAGTCACTGAAATTAAGGGGTCCAGATTGAAAAGTTGCTTTTTTGGACCCTCTATAAAGCTCTTGTCCAAAAGTCGCAAGGTCACTTAGGGAGTGTTCATTTATTAATTACAGGGGGTGGTGAGATTTCGCTCGGAGGGGCGAGACTTTTTTAGGCCCCCCCTGGAGAGCGCGTGGAGCGTTTCGCCCACCCCCTGTTTCACCCAATTTTTCACCCGCCCCCCTTTGAACTAAAGTAAGGGAGTGTTCATTTATTAGTTACAGGGGGGGTGTAAAGATTCCCGACCCCTCCTGAGGGAGGGGAGCGTAAAAAATTCTGACCCCTCTCGAGGGGGGGCATAAAAAATTTCGCCCCTCCGCGCGAAATCTCACCACCCCCCCTGTAATTAATAGATGAACACTCCCTAAGGCACGTGTTTTTTTTTCTAAAAAGGGGCTAAATTTTTTACGCCCCCCCCCCTCAAGATGGGTCACAATTTTTTATGCCCCCCCCCCCTCAGGAGGAGTCGGAAATTTTATCCCCCCCCCAAACCCTCAACCCCCCCCCCCTGTTACTAATAAATGAACACTCCCTTAGGTCGAAAAACCCCTTCAAAACAGCCCAGGTTGCCACATTGTTTTTTGACCCATCTGTAGGAACGGAGCTGACTGGTGTGGTATACCAGGCTGTGGGAAAACATACTTTATCATACTTTACATGTAGTACTCAGATAAATGATAGACGAGTTGACAGTAGGATTATGTCATAACATACCTCACTTCTTGAATAGGTGCCATTCTTTACATACAGATGACTAGATACTCCAGTGGACCAGGTACACGAGCTAGGCCAGGTCACGCTTTGCTTCTTGCTCTACGTCAGGTTCCAGTCCATTTTGTGACGTCACTATCAGCAGGACAAGAATCTGGTTTGATTCACTGACACTGGGTGGCGCCACTAGTAGTGCTTTCCCGCCCTTTGGCTATAGTATGGGCAGGCAGTTTGGCACACTGTAGAGGGACACCTCTCCCTCCCGCCCCCCTCCCCAGTACTGTAATCCAACCCAATTCTGTCCGTTTTTATCACAATACAGACCTATTTATCAGAATTTTCTTTTCATATTGTAACAATATATCTCATGACCACATTTTTAACAGTGAACAAAGTAGCCTATACAGTTCATCACCTGAATACTCTACTGCATTTTCGAAGATCACTTTGTGAAAAAGATAGGCCCTACTAAATAAATTCAAAAACGTGTAATATGAAGGCCTAGGCCTATGTTGAGTTCTCTCAGCTTTACACACTAATTGAATATGCCCCTTACCACTACAACCCAACATAGGAATGGGGCATAAAGTAGTGTACTGGTGTTAGTGTTACTTTCAATTATGCTATGATATATGTACGTCCGAATGTTTGTGTGCCATACAATTAAACAGAAGAAAATGATACATCATCTAGCCATCATAACTGAGTAGTATATAAACGATATCATAAACATCATATTTAGCATCATCATACTTATTGTTAACTACAGATGTTGGTCCCTTAACCAGTACCCTGAGCATCATCGATATCACCATTTATTAAAATCGACATAGGGGCTAGTGACATGTGACAGGAGGCCTAAAATGCTATTGAAATGGGACATTGAGATTTCTTAATATGGACATGGGGCATGAGCATCATTAAACAACATAGACATGCGACATCTCCATTTCTTCAAATTGACATGTGACATCTATACCCCACCCAGCTAGCAAGGACACGTTGGGCCAACGTTGGCAATGGTCGGCACCGTCGCGGGCAATATTTCAACGTTGTGCCAACGTTGAAGTGCCAACGTTGGTACAACGTTGGCAAATCTATGTTGGCCCAACATTGAAAATACTCCCTGTGATATACCAACGTTGGTACAACATCAGATAATTCATGTTGACGTTGGCAAATCAATGTTGGACCAACGTTGAACATACTCTCAGCAATGAGAAAAAGACCAACGTTGGCCCAACGTTGTATTTCTAACGTCCACCAGAGGGCATGGAACGCTGTATAGAGAGATTTTGACCACCATCCCCATTATTTGTCCCCCATAATGGGGCATTAATAGGATCCCCCTGGGTTGAATAAATGTTTGAGCAAGAGATATTGAATTGATAAACTATAAAATGTTTAAATACCAAATTTAGATGTGAGGATAACATAATCTGACAATATTTATATGAAGACACCATTTTGTGGGTAATGCCAAGCAGATAAGGTGTAAGGGTTGGGAGCTTATTCAGTAGCACTTCTTGGCCCATTGGGCAAAGATCAAGGTGAGAATGCAAATAGAGAATGAAATGGCTGTCTCTAAAATGATGATTCTTGACAGCCATTGAGGGAATTTGATCACATTTGAGGCTGGGAATATATAACATTTTGGTACAATATTGGGCCAACATCATGAAGAAACATTGGGCCAAAGTTGGAAAATATACGTTGGAACAGCATCATTTTCAGGCTCTAAATCTGGTTGGCTAGACGTTGTACCAACGTCTAATGACGTTGGTACAACATTAAAAAACTGACGTTGGGCCAACGTCCTAATGTTGGGCCAACGTTGGGCCAACGTCATTTCTTTGCGACGTCAAGGCGACGTTCTGATGGACGGACAAATGAACGTTGGCCCAACGTCAGAATCTGACGTCATTTCAACATTGACTACTGTTGGTCCAACGTTGGCCCAACGTATCTTTGCTGGCTGGGCAGGATAACATGTACTTATACAGCCATTCTGGGTAATGTTCAAACCAATTGGTTTCTTTTTTGCAATAGCTTCCGTTTACAGACCCATTGAAAAAGAAACTTTATCTTATCGTTCCGAAACGTTGGGGATGTAACCTATGTTTTAAACGTTATTTTTAACATCACAATGACATCCAGAAATAAATAAATGCATGGAGTTATTTTGCATGATATTAGGGGATAAATAATGATGTCATCATAATACTTTCCAAAACGTTTGAATAACATTCTTTAAGTATTTCCTTGTCACTCCAATTTATCTCACCAGGTGGCAGTTTAGTTGATACTGCTACTTTACTGGTGATGAGGCGTTATATTCCTCAAATTCATGCTTAGATTGCATGGATATAGACTAATCTGTATTAACACTAGCTTTGACATTCAATATCACGATATGTATAAGGGGAAATATGTAATGTTAACTGATGTATGCCTAAAAGATTGCTTGAATTATGGTGAGGGTTATAGTAAACACCAATGTTGTACCATAACAACATGTATTTATATATTTATATATATCAGCCCTGATTCAGGTTCTTTACATCAATCATTGGGACTTATCCCACTCCTGGCAACAAGTCAAACAGTCTATTATATATGGCCCTAACAATGAAAAAAATGGATGAATCTATTGAATCAAAGACTTTTCCCACAGACCTACACCTCTGTTACTTGAACATCATTTTTTACCTTAATGAAACTTCCTAAAAAACGTTATATTAATGTTATTCTAACCTCAAAGAAACGTTCTAAATAAACGTTATTATAACATTATTTGGAGTTCACGTTTTTACAAAAATAAAACATTTTCAAACCTTCTGATGATGTTTTTTTCATGTTGAAAGAAGGCGTATTTGTGCACTGGGGAGGCTTCATTTCTTTTTTCAGAAGAATCAGGGTCTCGGCAGATTTATATTTATCATGCACAGAGTTCCAGTTTCTTTATACAAGAAAAAGCGTTCATATCTCACATGCTGTTCACTTAACATTTAAATATTTTACAGGAAAATGTGAGGTTCTACTATATCTTGTATTTCATTTAATTTTTGGGCAATTTCAGAGTCAATATGGTAGTCCACAAGTCAACACTGTTGTCAGCGAGTGGGCCCTAAAGTTTGTGAGCCAATTTTAGGCTACTTTTCTGGCAAAGGTTTAAAAAAAAATCTGACCTACCCCATCTAGATTTCCAGACTAAGTAACCTAAAAAACACTTTCTTTGGGCCTAACTCAGACAATTATACCGATTTCATCTACGTGCTTGTGGCTGTGTCTCACGACCTTGGGCCAATGTTTTCATCTCTGACTGGGTGCCAGCTGTGACTGGGTGCCAGCTCTGACCGGGTGCCAGCTCTGACCGACCTGAATAAAAACTAAATAAATTGGTAATTACTAATAAATTGTTTAGGGCAGATGACGATTAAAATGGCCAACTGATTACAAGTTTAAAGGGTTATAACATTCTATGGTTGTTTTACCCAATTAAAAAAAATAATTTTAATGCACATATTAAGGGTTCCTTTTGGGCTTTTTTTCTACAGCCGGTCAAAGACGAAGCCGGTCAAAGACGTTTCAACTGTTACAAACTCATGAGACTGAGCCAGTAACATAAATATATGAAATATATCAATTTTAAATAATGCCTCGAAATGATGTATTATAACATATTACACAAAAAATTTACCCATTTCTTTACTATACACTACTTTTTTCTTCATTTTAATCACATACCTGGTCAAAGACGGCACCGGTCAAAGACGGCACCGGTCAAAGACGGCACCGGTCAAAGACGTTTGAAATGTTACAAACTCATGAGACTGAGCCACTAGCTGACATCTCGGTTCCTAAGAAGATATATTATATATATTCCAATCTTAAAAGCTCTCCAAATGTGGTAAAATACTATCTGCCATCAACAAGCTAGTCTAAATCTAATTTAAACGGTAGATAAATTCATAATATTATATTTCATAAAATAGCTATTATGGTATAGATGCCCATCGTGTGTCAAAACAGCATTCATAATTTATATCTCCCTGGCTGAAAGTGTGGGTTTGTACCAGTCCTAAGAAAGAGTGACCTTTTCTCATGGATTTCTGATTTGATTTGATTTGATTGATATCTTTAATGGCTGAAAAATCGTCGTATAATACGTTGAGTTTTTTATTTGATAGCCAAGTCACCCTCTGCAGAGTAGGATTGGATAGAATAGAGTTCATGTAAGTTAGGATAGGTCAAAAAAGTTCATAGCAATCTTTAGACAAGAAATTAATGTAAACATTTTGAGAAATATACAGTTCTTATAATACTATTATGCGCTAACAGATTTCTAACTATCTCTCAGTTTTTGAGTCTCTGGAGAGAGTTCATGTCTTGGATTGTCAAAGAAAATAATTTAGTAACTGGGTCACCCCCATATTTCGTTTTGCAATTCGGTATTCTGTGAAGGACATAGGAAGTATTTCAGAAAATCGAAATACGTTTGATCCCTCTTACACACCCAGCTTTAACTTGAGACTTACTTCCTTTGAAATGATGAATGTCTATATATTTTGTACAACTCATTCATTTAAACGTCCATATATATTCCCCATGTATAATTTATGGCGTCCAATTTCCTTCCATTCTTTAATATATCTATCAATACAACTTTCTTAATGAATAACAAAGTGAAGACAGTACTGGTTTTACATATAGTTTTATAATCTTTTTTAATGCAGTGTATGTCGAGTTTTGAAATCTGATTCAAAATAAAGTTAGAAGTGCTATGTAGCTTGTATGTGCCATGGCAAAATGTGTCCATGGAAATATATAACAAAACTCAGGAATTTCCCTGTAGTATGACACCTCAGTAATAATACAAGCAGAAGTGGTGTATCACACATGTTTCAGTTCTTCTATGTGCGCACCTCAAACAATCAACAGAAGATGATGTCTACACTTCCTGTGAGAGAATCGTCTACATCGCTGTCATTGTCCATTGAATCTCCTCCCTCATCATCATGCATCAAATGTCCATCCATATCAGTCTCCATTGTATCTCGATAACTGTCATCTGGCACTGAATGTTCATCGTCCTCATCACTTGAGTTTGCTGTATCAGTGTTCTGCTCTGCACCCTCCTCCGTCTCATTCACCTTAGTGAGCAGATCTGGGTCAACTTCTGGTGGCTGTGGAATTTCGATGTGGGGCCGGAAAGAGTTGTACATTTTGTTTAGAAGGATGAGTAGACGCCCCAGGAACTGCATCCCAAGACTGTACAATCCAACTTCATACAGGCTCGTCCTTTCTAGAGCTTCTATCATCTCTGAAACCACTGAATGGAGTTGACCGAAGTGTGTGTACGTGTTCTTCATCTCACACAGTACCATGGCCTGCTCCTCCTCGCACCGGGAGACCAGATTAGAAAGATCAATGATTTTGCGTCGATAGTTGGCAGGAATCTCGCTGGTGTTACCCTGTTTTAAATAAACGATCATCATATTTTATGCACTGTTCGTATAAAGCCTTTCAACTATAGTTTGAAATCATTAAATCTGAGGTGCATCTCATACAATTTTAACAAAGACTACGCAAAGCCAATAAGCATGATGCAGATTAAAGATGGGAATTTATCTTAGTTTGGAAAGTCCCTATAGGATAGGTTCATCTCTACATTTTTTTCAATAGCAACAGGAAACGAAAAGTAAAGCTATAACAGCAAATTCTTCTGACCTCTTCTTCCAGCACATTGAAGAGATCTGAGCCAACAGTGACTTCTTCGTGTTTGACTGTAGAGGGATATTGACTCTGTTGTCTGCTATGTCCACCAATGTTGTATGCCTTCGTTGTGGTTGAGATTCTAGTGCGGATGTTTTTCATCTGAGTGTTGAGTCTAGATGACACGGCTTGACCATCTAAAAAGATATAAACTTATTGTATCATCTCTGTATGAAACAATGCTTTATTTTCATATGATACATGTCTTTTTAGGATGCAATTTATAATAGGGTTTTCATAGGGTGAAATGCTACACTAGCAATTTTCACACCCTAGGGGCGGCAGGTACAATTTTCCCAATTTCTACGGGGTAACTTATTTATCAAGTACAGCTTATATGTTTTGAGTACTTGTTTTTTATGTATACCTGGATATTTTCCCATCAGGGAAACAATGAAGTGCTTCTCTGCCGCCAACCCCTGCATCTTTAGCAGCAGTCCTTTCCGGCGCACATCATCGATTTTCCGCAACTCGTCCTGGTACTCAGTGTTTGTTTCAACCCAGCGGTGCAGTTTGTGCTTCTTTTCATAGATGGCTAGCTTCTTTGAAGACCTTAAATTAAGGATGACATAGTTGACTATAGTATAAACCTACGGAACCAAGTCCCCCACCCCAAGTTATCGCACTATACAATGCAGGAATCATAATCATAACATCCCCTGAACTTTGGTAAAGATACAGAGAAGTAAGTATTAAAGCTACATTCCCAGGATCGTAAACAGGAATTTGTGGGGCTACCCCATATGGGTCTGGACTTCTAAACTCCACATGCAGTATTGTATTTTCTTAAAATAGAAAATAGGGGATATGGACCAGCAATCCCATTGTGACGTAGTAGCAGAGGAAACTCTACCCTATGCCATAGGGGAGATTCGAGTTTCCTCTCCTGCTATGTGATAGGGTCGAGACGGGGGGGGGGGCAAACAAGCCCTTCCACGTGGTGAGGTAGCTACACCTAGGTTGTATTAGCCAGTAGGTATCGGCCTATTTACTGATTTAAAAAAAGCTATGTGTTGTTTTATCATAGCTGGGTGAGATATAGTTCATATACCCTATAAAGTATTCATGACGGTAGAATTCTAACCACCAGGCGGTTTTCGGGGGACTAATCTGAGACAGAGATAGATTTACAAAAGTAGTCTCCGTTTTGCTCAGAGGCAAATATGAGTAAATATAAGATACACAAAATTTGGGGTTTGGGGGGCTCTGCCCCCGATTTGTCAAATAAACTAATTTAACTAACCAGCAATGTGCTTGGAGAGTTCAAATAGTACTAAAGTAGTACACAAACAGAGACTATGGCCATTACCGGCGCCACCTCGGATCTCGTCACAGAGTGACGTATACCGCCTGATGGTTAGAATCGTAGCGCAAACTAAAGTATTAATGACGTGGCTTTCCTTTCTATTATTATATTAGGTCCAATCTACAAGTTAAATCTCTCCTATTTTCTACCTGCATCATGTAAGGTCTGATTCAATTGGTTTCGTAAACTCTGGCTGCCAGTAGGCCCAGGTATGGTCCACAGCTATATTAGTGCAGACAGAGTCTTCTTGGTTGGACAGCGTGACTCTTTGCATGCCAACTCCCTGCCCTAACCCCTACTCTGACTTCAGCCACACTGTTACACTAGCTAGTGGACCCACCTCCCTGTGTACAGGTGCCCCGAACACCCCTTCACCTAGTTATTAAAGGTTAATGTGTATGCATGTTTGTATTTAAATGGGGGAGGTATTTCTCATAGCAGAGTGAAGCAACTAAATAACTGGTAGGAGAGTGTGTAATAGTTACATAAAGTTCCACATGAGGGCACTAAGAACAGGGCACCCAGTGTACCCAGTAGTGGGAATGAGGCTTTAATACAACAAGCCCTTGGTCATCGTAATGCATGAATGCAGCCTTTAACTTTGACTTTGCAGGGCTGCATTGAAGCATCATGCCGAACCTTTGTGGTTGATAAACTCTAATATGGTTGGCATGTTAAATGCTTGAATGCAGCACTGGTAATTTACAGCCAAGGGTACATTGGTCTGCATCAGGAAGAGCCTTTCATGCTGATAGACCGTACCTCCCCCCCATCCCCTCCTCCAACTCTCACCTAGCTGCTTTGATTCGATACTTGAAGAAAGTATAATTTATCTAAGAAAACGTCTTTTTTTGTGTTTATTTAAAATCTACCAATTTAGCAAGTCTATCCCCATATTTTTCCTTTCACATTGATGGTCTGCATGTAGTGACAATGATGACTAAAATGTCATTTAAATTTTGTTTCTACCACAAATGATACTGAGATATTGGTAATTTTGCAATGTGTTCCATCTGTTAGTTGCAGGCATTGTCTGCAAAGCTGAAAAGTGGACTGAAGGAGGAGTAGCTATTAATGAAAATAGTTCAACATTCACATACTGATTGATCTCCTTTGTCGCCTCTAGGACTTTTTCAGTGTCATCTGTCTGAATTATCCCAGAATTCAGTTGAGACCTGTAGGATTTGGGTTACATAGAAGGATGGATAGATTAAATGTTTTAGAATAAGAAAAACTGAAATTTGAGTCGCATATGATTAGGATAAAAGAAAGCAACAGTTTGATATTTAATTACTACAGGATGAGTAATTCTATACATGGCGAAATTGAAGAAGTATCTTGAGTATGCATGTGACATCTTGATATCTGATATTGTTATCTAAATATTAAGAAGATAAAGCAGTAGATATCACTTACTGGAATGTGTAGAACCGGAGCAATTCCTTTGCATATGCTGCCTTCCAGTTTGTACCTGGAATAAATCATGAGTAATAATACAATAGCAGTTTAATGCTTAACATATTCAACCTAGTAAGGATTATACTGTTAAAATATAAGTCAGATGCGCCCTTAGATTTTACCCTAAAACCTTATGTAGAAGCATAACTCACTTATTAACCTAGACCTTTGGCCCATACTACAAGCTGCACCAGTGATTTGATTCTGGGGACTTTAGGACTTTAGTACAGTAGCAAAAATTCCCTAATAAACTGCACCCCAACTCTGGGCCGATCCTATCAGCTGCACCGGCTTGTACAGGGGTATCACAGTAAGCTCATATACTACAACACTGCCCTGACCCTACAACAACATATAGCATTGTAGTATAAAGGCTGTTACTCATGCCCTAATTCTACAATATTGGCCCTTGTTCTACTACAAAGCGACCTTATCATACAAAAATATAAAGGTTTGTAGGATAAAGGTAATATTGAAGGATAAGGGCACAAGAGACACCCCTTAATACGCATCATTGGTTTAGCTGAACTAAACTCTTCACTGCAATGAATATGTTCAAGTGGTATCAGAAGTTAATATACTGTATGACATACCAAATGACAAAGAGACTATTGACGCTGCTCTCTCAAATTGGATCTCTTCTTCGTCTTTTAGTTGTTGAATGAACCCGTCCTGGTCTTCAGGTACTTTAAGTGTAAAAATAAAAAGGTAATATTACAAAGAAACAGTTTAAAAACACTGAGTTATGTGCAGTTTAGAACCAACAACAGTTTAAAGTATGAACTTTGGTGTACCTTGAGGGTACACTGTGATATTGCAGATGTTGAAATTCAGACCAACCCAACAGAAATTTTGACATCCAGGTTTGTAAAAAAAGGTAAATTTCCAGTGGAAATAAGAGGAAGATTCCTTTTGAGGCGCATGAAGATGTACAACCTTATTTCTAACTCTGCGGTCTGAGCTTCACCACTGGCCTGAAGTACAATGTATACTACTACTACCATGACACAAAATAAATTGCAGATATCAATTTACAGAAAAGTGAAGAACATGTACAGTATCATGTGTCACATTAATAAGACTGAATAATTGTGCCCACATTTTGCCTTACATCTTACTATTGTATCACTGACATGACCTGTTATTTAACCTTTGACTGTCCTTCCATGGGTAAAGTATAGGCAATGTGCAAAAAGATGTTTCACAGAGAAGGATTAGGGCACATGATATAGACACCACTGGTGAAAGGAACAAGGAATACTAAAATAAAACTTACCATCGATAGAGGTCAGCACTTCATGCAGATCTTTTTCCGATGTTGTTTTACCATCTTTTGCTTTCGTGAGCTTTTGAAGTAGGCTGACTTCTGTAAATCGAAAGATACATGTGTTTAGTGAGTTTTTTAAGCGAACCAAGGCAGAGCCTAGACTCATCCCAGGCAGTGGCTTGAGGTTAGGCTCTGCCTAGCACTTTATGCAGTGGTCGAAATTCATGAAAAGGAGCCATACTTTTTCGTGATTAGAACCCACAGTTTGCCATAAAACAGGTGTGATAAGCTTAACCCACCTAGACCCCTCTAGTGTCAAAACTAAAGGTCAGAATCTACGTAAAAACTTTGCGTAGAAAATTTGCTTTGGGCCAAAAAAAATAAAAGGTCTTTCAGGTTACATGGTCTGAAAATCTAGGGCAGGTAGGTCGGAATTTTTCTTCTTTTTTTAAAGATTTTTTTTTTTACTTTGGCCTGAAAAGTACATAGAAATTGACTTGCGAACTTCAATGCCGACTCACCAATGACCACATCAACTTGTGGATTATCAGAACGACTCCTAACTTGCCCCAAAATTACCTAAACTATGAATATTTTTCCAAAATTTAATAAAAATATCTAGGGACTGCCCTGTATTGCTAGGTAGGGTCGGGTAACCTGAAACACACCT
Source organism: Harmothoe impar (assembly GCA_947462335.1). Taxonomy (NCBI): domain Eukaryota; kingdom Metazoa; phylum Annelida; class Polychaeta; order Phyllodocida; family Polynoidae; genus Harmothoe; species Harmothoe impar. The sequence goes on along the minus strand of OX381717.1, from coordinate 43,340,134 downwards.
TCTTTTTTTATTTGGGCTTGACAGTACCTAGATTCTCCATTTTCCGTTCTCCAAAGTTCAGCAGCGCAAGTGTGAGGAGCTCTTTCCGGTGGCCAGGTGTCTGCTCTTTGGTTATTTTGGAGAAAGGCCTCAGGTAGGACCACAGCCGCTCCATTTGTTCGCCATCACTCAATCCAAAACCAGTCATGCGCCTAGGATTCATTGTCACCTGTAAATAGTAGGAACCTGCAGCAGTCTAGGTTTACCATGAATCCATTTCAAGGAACTATGGTGTTGAAATGGAGTTAGAGATCCAGGACAAAATTAACGCTTCATATACCAGAATGTTTTAGTATAATTTTTTGCATATAGGGCCCCACACTGCAATGATATCAGCAGGCCGCTAGTGTCCATTTTACAACCACCGATGTCAAATTCCCCCAGAATCGACGCCGGTGTCATTGTAGCTATCTATAGGCTGTGTCTCACGACCTTGGTCCAATGTTTTTGTCTCTGACTGGGTGCCAGCTCTGACCGGGTGCCAGCTCTGACCGGGTGCCAGCTCTGACCGGCCTGAATAAAAACGGGTTATTTAGGGCAGATGATGATAAAAATGGGTAAGTAATGGCTAGTTTAAAGAGTTATGACATCCATTCACCTTTTCAGCCAAATTCTATCTCCATCTGCCCTAAATAACCCGTTTTATTCAGGCCGGTCAGAGCTGGCACCCGGTCAGAGCTGGCAACCGATCAGAGACAAAAACATTGGCCCAAGGTCGTGAGACACAGCCTATAGATTTTTGAATTTTGAAAATCCATCAATTAGAACAAAAGTTATTCCCATTTTAGATTTTTCACCCAAAAAGCTTTTATCCATTGTTTCAGTACTGTAAATTCTCGCATAGAAGCCTAATACACGCCCCCGTTTCTATGCAAGAATTTAAGGTGTGGATTTTGAGTATGTAGAGAACCATTAAAGGGGATGGCATGAATTATGAAAAGGGCTTAAGTCAAAACTGTTTTGACCATCTCAAAGTTGCATAAATAAAAGAAGAAACGAGTGACCATTTCAGCAAAGCTGTTCATAAAAAGGACAGGACCTTTATTACTTGCATGTTTCCTTAAAAGGGACAGTTTTATGAAAAAATAAGGATAATAACAACGATGAAATTATATTCATAATTTTCCTGAATGTGAGATTTACGTTGCAAAGATATAAGGACTTACATTGCATGATCCCTTGTGACCATATGAATGGAATGTTGGAATTGCTAGCTTGATGTTCTCTAGCAGTTCACTGTTGTTTCGTTTCTGTGGGAAATTACATAAAACTTCTGTTAAAAATAATGCTAGAATGTTATTTTATTGTCAAAAAGATACAAAGACTTACCATGAATGCATCGCAAGATATTGCAATCTATATTTACTTTCAATAAATATATTGTTATCTGATATACAATGTGCTTTATTTTATAAGTCTCTGGGAAGAGTAAGTATTTTATTTCTTATATTCAAAATGCTTATTTCAATATAACCCCTTAACTTTGGAAAAAAATCATCTTGTACAAAATACCTTTAAAAATTGTTTTCACTTTAATCTAATGTATAAAAACCCCGCCTTTAAGATGACCCCCTAATTCTAAAAAGAAATCTTGTAGAGAAAATAAATCCCAAAATAAATCTGTCTTAAAGGTGGGGTTTTACGGTATTCATTTGTCAAATGTCAAAAACTCATTTTTCCAAAATAATATATTTTACACCCTATACTACTTAAAGAGCCCACATCTAGGTTCTTTTAAGTGCGACTTCCAACCCATTTTGTTAAGATGGGTCATTCATATCATCATTAGATGTGTAGTACATTAGTATGTATGTCCCATTGTGAAAGGCTGAAATTAATTCATTGAAAGATAGTTTACTACCTTGAGATGGCTGTTGAGAACGCAAGCTATGTCATACATAGCTCTTAAGTGGGCATGTTTTTTCTTCAATTCAGTTAAGGTGTAAACTGAGTACGCCAGTCTGCAAAACAGTGTGAAAGAAACAAGTATGAATGACAAGGATAAACAATCTGCTAGTTATAGTATTGTAACGAGTTGTGGAAAAGCCGGATCCCATGGGAAATCGAGCCCCGGGCACTCAGCTTGGAGTAAAAAATCCTGACCACCAGGGAACCAGTGCTTCTCTCACGCTTCGATACAGTACTTGAGCTACCAAGGGCGGCAGTGCGCTCTCCAGGCACGCTCTGGCTGCCCCGAGTGATACTTGCCTGCTACACTATCAACCACACTGATATTCCTAGGCTCCCTATACGCCCAACCTCTCAGTCACTAGTGCCTAACCTAGTTAGTCATTTTTTGGCTCCCTATACTACCAACCTAGATTAGTTATTATTGTCAGGCTAGTCACTACTGACCAACCCACCTTAGTCTTTTTAGTTCCAGGGGGAGCCACTGAGTTATCATCACAGGTGGCCCCAACTAGTGGTATACAAATACAACACACCAATGATGGACCTAGGTTAGCTACTACTGACTGACCCCTTGGTCATTTTTGAATATAACTTTGCCATTGTGAGTAACGCCCTTAACAACGCCCCCCCCCCCCCCCCGCAAACACAGATATTACACCTTATACAGGATGCTCATGAGTGCAGAGGCTGGTGAGTGAGGGGGCTGGGGGTTGGCAGAGTTAGGGGTGCGGCTAATACGCGAGTTTTTCCGAGGATTCATTCGGAAGCCTTCTGCGGCTTATAGCATCAGCCAAAAGCCGGCTTATACGCGAGTTAGGCTTATACGCGAGTCAGGCTTATACGCGAGGTTTTACAACTTTTTCGAATCCCCAAAATTGACCAAAAAAGGGTAAAAACATGAACATTTCTTCAAAATACATTAAAAAAACGTAGGTTCGGCCCTCTTTGGTGACCTGAAACAAACCTTTTTTTCTTTGGCCTTAGTTGGGTACTTTAATATTGTATTATATTTCCAAACACCCTTCTATAAACTGCAACCTAGAAAGGCATGTTTGATATGAATTTGAAGCTGTTTTGTATTAGGTTGTCTATTGCCAGTATAAATTATGTTTGTTTCCTACCTCTCTCCATGACGAATGTCCATGAACAGTAATGGAACCTCATGGCGACAGGAGCAACCAAACACCCCAGTGACAGTCAAGTTTGGTGCCTTGTTCTTGGCACGTATTGCATCAGCTGCTTGGAACTGACTGCACTGCTATAATGACAAAAAGAGAAAACTATACTGTAATAAAGTCATATAGTGAGATACTGAATCGAAAGTATGAATATTAACTGATGCTGATTAAATTTCTGCGTATAGTGGCTGCATAATTGTTTAATGACCTGGTGCAATATAGCGCCTAAGTAGACTTGCGAAATAAAACTAGTAACAGACCAAAACTTGTCAATTTTTGTCTATCTAATTTTCATCATGCCAAGATAGCTGGTTTTAAACATTGGTAATGTATAATGATGACAAAAGAAGAATTAAATTTACTTCACTGTTGTCCTTCTCATCCTGATAATACTGCTGAACAAAGTCATCAACATCATCCTGAGTAGCAAACATCATACCATCCAGTGGACTAGAAGTGTTGTACGTTTTACCACTGTTCCGCTTGTGGACCAAGCCAAAATTAGCATCCATTGACACTATGATGCCACCATTTTCATTGTTCTGAAAATTAATAAGATCAATTAAAATTGATTATTACCTCCAAGACTTCAGCTGCATGTTTTAATACAGTGTCACAGTAATGTTTCCATCATATTTTGAGAATAATGAAAACTAAATATTAGAGCATGTTACGGAAGTTCAGGAATACACCACAATATTGCGATAGGATGTTACCTTGGGGCATGCTGGGCAGGCAGTTATCCAAGTCTTTAGATCATCCCTCAAAGAGAGGGGTGCAGTTTTAAGACTATTCCAGAAGAGTCTAAATTCTGGCAGACATTCACCATGACGAATGGAACACAGTTTTGACTGCTGAATGGTGTAAAACAAAGAACAAACTTATATTTATCCTGGCAGACAACATCATTTTGTTCACAATAGCTAGGACAAAATGATTTCTTGTATTCAATGTTAAACCGATCTCAAAATGTGACTTCATCGAATCATATTTTCTATATTCTGCACCATGAAACCTTGGTCCGAAATCTACTTCTTCTATGAGCTATCACTTTGGGGGAGAATTTTGTTCATACGATATGCATATCAGTAGCATGATGAAAGAAGAATGAGCTGCTGTACTATAAATTCAACTTGTACCTTTTGCAAAATATGATTTCTTGTGCTTCAACCGTTGGGAATTACATAGTGGATGATGCATGTATTTGGTTTGTTGATACGATAGCTGTTATAGCTTTCAGACCCACAAGACTGAAACACACCATTTTTTGTCAAAGGAAAGTGGACATGAATATGATGTACACTCTATTCTCATGTATACAAACATAACTTGTGTAACTACCTTTTGTAAGCCATGATTGTAGTTTGCTTTGTCAACTGCTGTAGTGAACCCTGTGCATGACGTGTGGCACTCAAGAGTGAGGCAATGTAGAAGATTCAAAAGCTTTATTGATACACCAACATTAGGTTTATCAGGTGTTGTGGGCCAAAAGCCGAGCTTCAACAGCGCAAATATTAGACTGTGTCCTGACAACTCCCCATACACGATGATGCAGTTGTAGTGAGTCCTCCCTGAAATCAGGATATTTAGAATATCAATGCTGCAATATTCACCAACTGCCTTAAAAATCCAAAATAGTGATAATGAAAATAAAAATCATTTAGAAGCCAGCGACATCCCTTAGATATGTATATGGTGTGACCTGTACTGCAGAAACCTTTATTGACTTTTACACAGAGAACTAACCTTTATCATCTATCAAAGTCATACTCTTTTCCATGAGAATCATCTGTGGTACTCGCTGTTCTGGCACATATAACATCTTCAATTCAGGAATCTCCACCTGACAGAAGGTCCCAAGCTGCAATTTATTGGAAGATGCATTAAAATGACTCAGGGTCAGGGCAACTATGTGATTAAATTGATAGCAGATAGGTAATCCTGGTTCCAAACTACCCATGAAATCATGTGTCTGTAACCAGGTGGATGTGCAAGAACAAGTGGATGTGCACAGGTGGGCAGTGTGATTTTGAAATCTTTACTTACTTCTTAATAACAAAGGAATTGTTCTATAAAAAATCATATCATGGCCATTCCTATACAGATCTTCTTAAATAAATGTAATATAAGAACCTTACATTCGGAATCCATGTTTCTATGATATGAAGACTTGTGAATTTATGCACATCAATGACACACTTTCTACACAGTATGTTGGGAAAACAGTCTGTGCATCTGTATTCTGCACAATCAGGAAGGTTGCAGTTAGAACATGTCTCAGAGTATAAGCCATACTGTTCTATGGCACATAGAAGCATTCCCTTTCGCAAAGCTTCCCAATTCTCAACTTCTTTCTTTTTCCGTTCTGGATATTTCCTTTGGTCTGAAATTTAAAAAAAAAGGTGTAATTATTCCAGTGATATAAATCAGGTTTCCCCACCTTGCCAAGCACTTGGCCCAAACACAAATCTTTGTACTTTTTGGTGATTTTGACTATCGACCTAGAATATTGGAATGAAAATCATGTTGCCATGGCAACACATATAAACAAGGACCCCAATTTAGGATTCAAAACGTTCCTTTTATATTCTAAATATAAAAGCTTTTCACCAAGAGTTATCTTATTGTATTCTGCAGAAGAAATTACTATAAAGCATTTTTTAGCGTATGATGGGTTGTATACCGGAGCTTTTTTTAGCCTGTTTCTTCCATTTTTAGCCGTAATGGTGCCCCTGGTGGCTAAAATCAGAACTAATCCCACGGGGAATATCCTTTCTGCTTGCTTACTCACAATTATGCGAGTATAAATATTGGATCAAAATAGGGTTATATAGGGGGCTATCTGACATTGGGGCCATACATGTATGGGGCCAGATGCCCTGGAATGTTATAAGCTATAACACAGGCAGAATTCCTACTGATTTACTGCTAGCGTAAATTCCCGCGTGTGTGTGGGTAATAGGATTCTTCCAAAATCTAGGTGTGGGTAATACTGTGCTGTCGCGATAAAGCGCCGGTTTCGAAAGAGCGGCGGTCTTTTATAAGCGCCGGGTGTACAAGGCTATCGAAATATGCCTTAAGCACTAAAATAGGATCTCGTATAAGCGCCTATATTGGGTTTAAAGGCTCCGCCAAATTGAAGAGCGCCCTGGCGCTTAATCGCGACGGTACGGTATGAGTGTTTTTAGAATTCCTTATTCCGGAAATGGCTTAAAATGGACCCTCGTACCATCTAGGCAAGGTAGCCCATATAGTGGTCACACTTCCCTTACCTGTATCCAGAATTTACAGTAGGACTGGAATGATAGTAGAGAAGGGCTATTTTAGAAACGAATCATTAATCAAAATAACGTACGCTTTGTTGGTGCATCTTCTGGGTTGAATGATACTGTTTGTTGTTCGGGAGGTGTAATGATGCTGGCTGGATGTGGCTTAGGTGCCTTGCTGACAGGAATGGTAGAAGCCACAATCCGAGATGATTTACTTGTCTTCCCTGTGTTTGTGGTTGATGTGAACGTCAGATTTATGGCAGGCACAAGAAGTAGGTTTCCCCTTCTCCTGAAACAAGTATAATTATATTGATATAAATGTGTGTATCATAACCTTATGCAACATAGAGCCAACATTGATTTATCATGAACATTGTTGTGAATTCTAACATTTCCTTTGAATGCATTTTTTGGATGAAAAGTGAGTTCTACTGAAAAAAGACCAATATAAGCCGCAGCTAGTAAGCGAGTGAGATAGGGGGTGCGGCTTATAGGATCGGCCCAGGGTCAGGGTGTGGCTTATACAGGAGTTTTTGCTACTATGGTGCAGTACTAATATTCACCATAATCAGATCTCTGGTGTAGCTTATAAAATCTGCCCAAAGTCAGGTGTGACTGATACGAGAGTTAGGCTAATACGAGAGGTTGTATGGTAATTTCTTTTAGCATGTAACTAGAAACATACATTTTTATTGGCCTATTTTCATATACATGGAGTGATTCATACGATTTACTCAAAGATATACTCTTTTCACTACATCTGGTTACAACTTTAGGCACTAATCACAGGCGGCAAAAGGCCAGGATATTTACCCAACACAGAGTAAGTAAAGCTTGATTGTGTGACTTACATCACATGTGACCCAGGGTCCCAACCCAAAGTCCAATCCAAAGTCCCATCCCAAAGTCCAAACCCAAAGTCCCAACCCAAAGTCCCAATCTAAAATCCCAACTGAAAGTCCCAACCCGGGGTGAGGGTAGTGGGGACTGGATGAGGGCAGTGGCGACTGGATGAGGGCAGTTGGGATGGGGTGAGGGCAGTGGGGCCAGGTGAGGGCAGTGGAGACCAGGTGACGGCAGTGGGGACGGGGTGATGGCAGTGGGCATGGATTGAGGGCAGTGGGGACGGGGTGATGGTAGTGGGCATGGATTGAGGGCAGTGGGGACTGGGTGAGGGCAGTGGGGACCAGGTGAGTGCAGTGGGCATGGTTTGAGGGCAGTGGGGACGGGGTGATGGCAGTGGGCATGGATTGAGGGCAGTGGGGACCAGGTGAGGGCAGTGGGAATGGGGTGAGGGCAGTGGGGATGGGGTTAGGGCAGTGGGAATGGGGTGAGGGCAGTGGGGATGGGTTGAGGGCAGTGGGAACGGGGTGAGGGCAGTGGGGATTGGGTGAGGGCAGTGGGGACGGGATTAAGGCAGTGGGGATGGGGTGAGAGCAGTGGGGACGGGGTGAGGGCAGTGGGGATGGGGTGAGGGCAGTGGGGATGGGGTGGGGGCAGTGGGGGCAGTGGGGTGGGGGCAGTGGGGCCGAGGTGAGGGCAGTGGGGATGGAGACCCAGCGTACCCTGGGTCAACAAGGAGAGGGCTATGTAGTGTTGTGTAAAGGTCTATGTGCGAGTAGAGGGTTCTAACAATTTAGACACATCGGGAAGAGATGTAACAATTTGTTATAAGCTTTCTCACTGCTTTTCCCAACCTTTACCTACTGGTACTCTGATTCTAAGATTTCTTATTGATTACAAAAAACACTTTGTTTTTACATTAGAATTGGTAACAGTGAAGCCTAGGCTCGCGCTAGCCATTCGCCAATAGAAAGTTGCAACTGGCGAAAATTTATTGTAGAATTACCCCTAATTTTCGCCAGATATTACCTAGCTGGCGAAAATAAAATGGCTACACCATGCCATGTCGTATACCATTGTAAAGAGGAAAATGAGAGGAAGGTACTGGAGTGTATTTTTTTCTGCAAATACATACAGTGATTAGTATCATACACATGGAATTCTGTAATTTCTTTTCTAATTATGGATGTAACTAAAGTGTTTAGGTTGCTTTTAGAAGAACCCTCCGAATATAGTGTATTTATACAATAGATATGGCCACATAGACCCCATTATACTTGCACCAATCCTTCAGTATATAAATGACCATACATCTGTAAACTAAACAGTCATATGTCTGGCGAATCCTATTGGGAATTGGCGAAAGAAATACTGCCCTTTTTCGCCAATCTGGCGAAAAAAGTATGAACCCTAGCGCAACCCTAGGAAGCTATATGCGAGTTGGGGGGATGGGTGGATTGATGTTTGTCTTTTGCCTTAATGTTTCATAATTCCCCACACCCACCCACCGATAGCCACACACCCATACCCACTCAATGTGCAAATTCCCTTTGAACTGTCCCCTGACCAAATATTTCTACATCACATGAAATGATGCTAGAACGAACATGTATATGTATATAGGTGGAATTACATACAGAGTGCCGGTATCATTGCCCACCCTTTATGAAAAAGTGTGCTTGAACTGGTGAAGTTGGAAAAAAGGTGACTTTGTGAAGTGGGCCCCCTCTGCACCCCCTATACGACAGGCTGTGCCAAGAAACCTCTCTTTGTGTTTTATTTATTGTATCCTACCCCTTTGTGTTTATACCCCTGTTGACATCAATTCTTATCTTATTGGGCAGTTAGGGGGAGGGGCCTGGGGGTTAGTTCCATTCTTATTTTGGAGGTGGAGACCTAAGTGCACACAACATGCTGCTACAGTATGGCCCTAGACCCCTAAATTTAACACGGCGACATGGGCCTTTTTGGGGATTAGTGACATGGGACATGATGAATAAATAGATAGTGACATGGGACATGGGACATTTCTTAAACTCGACATGATGACATGGCTATTTCTTCAGATCGACATGGGGACATGAGCATTTCTTGAGATCGACATGGGACATGGGCCCCCCCATCAAGGGCCCCTAAAGTGGTAGGCCTACTCTGTTGTTTGAGGTGCATCTGGGGTCCGTATTAATACTCTCACAATATATCCTGGCAAATTCTAGGACAAAATAAAAAGGAAGATGTAAAAAAGGCCACATAACTTGTCATGATAGTCCAGGGTAGTCAACCTTTGGTGCCGGTAAAGATGAAGAGTGAAACTTTGGCAAAAATAGGGCCGAGTCATTTATTGGTTGGGGGGGGGGGGGGGGGGGGGGGGGTTAAACAGGTACCCCTACTAAGCCGAGATACAGACGAAACTCCCACTCCCAAACAAGACACATAAGGTAGATCTACCCCCGCTATTAATAAATGACCACTCCTTTGATATGGGATAAAATGTAGATCTATGTTCATGGTAATAACACAGGTCTTTGCTTATTATTTGAAGTAGCCCTATAGTGACAAAACGACAAGTGTTTTTTAAGTGTTGACATGGTCAAGGGAGATATTTGCCCCCCCCCCCTCCCTCACATAAAGGGCCCCCCTCCCCCCCCCCCTGTGTAATGGGGGGGGGTGGTGGTCCACATCTCCCCTGTTGATATCCTCTCCCGAAAACACCCAATACTCAAAAAGAGTTAAAATTGGGGGTGAAATTGTGTCAAATTGGCAGGAAAGCGTGATAATTTAGTGCCCATGTGTGAGAGCATGAGAAGGAGTAAAAATTACTCAAATTGCATGAGTCTCACGGCCAATGCATGAGGGTTGACAACCCTGAAATATATGGGGCATGAATGAAAATGAACATGTGTTTTCCCTTGGCCTTGTGGTAACTAGGCCTTATTATCGTCCACTGACCAGGTGCAGGGTTTGGAATCAAGAAGGAACTTACCCATTTGTCCTCTGGCACACATACTGGCGGCGGGCAACACGTCCAGTAGCAATCCTACTTTTGTTGGATGTGTTGGATACCATTCCTAGTCCATAAATGACCAGGAAATGAAGATATCTATTCGTGATAGTCCATTGAAACGGATTAAAACCGGCACTAAATGTAGTTTCCTTTTACCTCACAAGGTGGAGCAGCAGAGCCAGTACATGGTGGCGCCATCTAGACTTTATGTGGAAACGAATGATGAGGTCTCAACGACCTAAAACCACTTGAGGCAGGAGGGGAAAGTGAAGAGAAGAGGGCATGACAGGGAGGGGAGCAGGGAGGGGAGTAGGAAGGGGGGAGGGAGAAATGGAGGAGGAAGGCGAGCAGAGGAAGGCGAGGGGGAAGGGAAAGGAGGGAGAGCAGAGATGGGATTTCTCTACATATAGGCCCTACAGCATTGAGCGGACAAGGGCATTGAGCAGTCATAGTGGAAGTATGCCTTGTCCTCTCAATACCTACTGAGCGCCTACGGCGTTAAACACTCAATGCTCTATTGAGAGGATATGGCAGGATCGACTGGATATGTGATGAGCGGTGTCAATATATGACACCTAATTCATACTAAGAGATAGTCATGTACATTCCATGGCAACACGTTATATACCAATAATATCATATAGAGGAGAGAAATAGCTAAGGAGGTCAATCCGCATCAGAAAAGATACATGGATTTTCCATATGGGAGATAGATGATGTAATACAGTGATATGTGACGAGTGGTGTATAATATATGTATGACACCAAACTCACACTTAGTGATAAACATGTACATTTCATGACAGCTAGTTAAGGATCTACACATATATGAGTGAACATGGATATAGGACAGCGTCATATATGGCTCAGTTTCATTACACTCAATGGTCAAAATAAATAAAGTACTATACTATAGAATGCTATAGACTTATAGACTGTATAGCAGCTTATTTAGAAGTGGTGATTTAGAAATGGTGATGCAGTGCCCTATTGAAGGCTGCTGCAGCCATCAATTCCCTGGCACAATGTTGGGCCATGGTGACAGTCGGATGTAGGCCATCCCTTAGGAGGTCATAGTGATACTCGTAGAGATGCACCCTTGAATGCCATTCATGGACCAATTTATCAATTCTGGGTGTATAGTACATATTCGATGCATTGATCGAGTAGATGGCTGCATTAAGCCTGATGACTATTCTCTCAAGTTCAGCCTGCTGTTCATGTGGGTAGGCTGGTTGACCGTTCATGGTCGAGAGTGATGCACTATAAATGGGCACATAAATCACCGGTACGCCTGGCGCTATCTGATGCACTTTATGCGAGATAAGATGCAGCTTTTGGAGGAAGTTCTGTTTGAACCGGTGTGCGTCACCAGTGTAGCAGATGCAAGAGCGCCTAGAGTCGTCGTAAGCCAGGAGATCGCATATACCTCCAGCTATGTATATGCCAGTGTAATGTTCACCAGCACTTAAGCGTTGGTATATCATTGTGCTGAGTCTGTCTAGGCGGGCACCACCTTTGCATACAGTGGTGTAATAATGCCCGGGTGTAAGATATTCTTCAACATCTCTAATTCTGGAGTCACCAATATAGAGTAGACTCATGATGAGTGTGTAGCTTTATGAAGTACTATTAATGATAGATGGTTTCAGAAAACAATATATATTATAGTACAGTCTCAATACAATACCGTGTTACATGGCAATTAGTACCGTGTATTTATGAAAACAGTAGCTAGGTTACATGGATTATTTTATGCTTTCTAACATGGGATGCAGCTTTCAACTACAATCTATTTTAATTTTAATACAGGTGACATGTAGCATTCAATACAATACAGTGCAATACAACAGTATATAGTCTGACAGCGCCGTGCTGTGTGGCATTACACTGTGCTGTGGGATTACTCAGTTTAGCGGTGAGTGTTTCGTCCTAGTGCCGTCAGGTGGCGCGGGCGGGTGGGCGGCGGTGGGTTTTGGAACCTTGCCAGATCCACCGGTCTTGGTTGGTCAGCTGGATTTGCTGCACAGTACTTGTAGACAAGAGATAACTCGTGTCGTATGCTCATGAGCAGAAGTCCCATAATGTTTCGGCCTGTGAAGTGTGTGGCAGAGACAAGCTGGGTCACATTGAAGGGCATGTCAATAGCCCAGTAGGTGTCCCGGCAGCATTCTAGGAGTGGGGCATTCCCAGTGAGAAACAGTCTGTGACGTAATTCTGAGTGCTGGACATACTTCTGTGTGGCGAAACGCCTGATGTAGGTTATCCTGTGAAGGTACCAATCAGTGCCATATTCATCAACTTGGTTCCCTCTCGATTTATTGAGAGGTGCCCTACTCTCGTCGAGTATGTCCTGGGCGGCAGATTGATCAGAACAGTAGCGCGCCTTGGTGAATTGGTATGCTTGTTCTACTGAGCAGAATGTTTTCATTACTCCATCAACTTCTATGTCAATCTTGGCAGGGTAAAAGTTACTGAGCCAAGCTGATTCCCCACTGAAGGCAATGCCGAGATTGGTTTGTACAATCTTAGCACGCTTCTGTTTGTGGAGATTGATGTAGGTGGTGGAGGGGCGGGGGTTTTTGGTGGGGGCTGTGCTAGGGTGTAGGCCCTCAGCAGGAGGGCCACTATTGGGTGGTGGCGCATGAGTGGGCCGGGCAGGGTGTTTGTATTTTGGTGCAGGGGTGGATGATGAAATTGGTTTCACATTGAGTGTTGGAGTGGGTGGTGAGGTTATAATGATTGAGGGGTCTTCACCTCCCGGGGGGGGGTGGGGGGGGTGGTGTGGGCGGGTGTTTGGTTTGGTGGGCATAGCTTGTTTTACCCGCAGGTCCATGAGTGGGGGGGGAGCTTAGACCAAATTTTTTGCCGCAACCAACTTAAAAGATGCTATCCATCATGAGAAACATGAATCTGGCCTTCGTTTTTGAATTTGAGATTCCTAACCCCCCCGTACACCCCCTCCGAAGATAAAAAGTATTTAATTAATTAATTAAATACCATTTAAAATTATTTCTGAAAAATCTGTGCATAAAACATGTATATTACCACTTGTAGCTGATGTATAAAAATAGTCAGCATGAAATTGAACCATTTTTAGTCATGTGGAGAATCCAATATGGCCGCCAACTATTAAAAATGACCCATTTTTCCCTTTTTTTGGAACAAAACCTGTACAAAACCATCTTGCAGTCATGTTCAAATGTAGTCAGCAGGAAAGTGAACTACTATTAGATATTTCAAGAATCCAAGATGGCCGCCAAGTGAAAAAAATACATATTTTTTGTTTTTTTTAAGTATCTTCGCATTGAACCTGTATACAACCACATTGTATTGATGTATAACAATAGTCAGCATGAAAGTGAACTATGTTTAGATATGTCATTAATCCAAGATGGCCGCCAATTGAAAAAACAATACTTTTTTTACTTTTTAAGATTTCTGGACAAAACCACTCTTTGGGGGACATCTTAAAAATAGTTAGTGGTGTGGATGCCAAAGAACTGCATGACAGGATAGATTTTGTCATGACTGACCAGACTTCGCACAATTTGAAAGTACAAAAAATGGTGGCCGATGAACTTGAAACTGATAATGTGCCTTGCCATCTGTTTTGCAATGTGCACCAATCCCTTATATGTAATCACATGATAACTAGGCAATGGGTAGACATAGAGATACCATGGGCAGGAACAAGATATATTCTAGCTTTCTTGTAAATTGGCGGCCATGCATCTTCCAATGCTAACTTTGTTACCACTCAAGGCTTGGACTGCATGACTCGCTTGATAAATCATGACTTTGACAGTAAACCCTGGACCAAGGTTGAGGAATTTGATGACTTCATTGCACCACAAAAACAAATCAGTAAGCCTCAAAGATGAGAGGTTCAATGGACTCACTATTACATGTGCTGTGATGACATATCACTATCATGATCTATCTCACTTCATTGAAAAGTTTGTGCATGTGACGAATCAACTGGCATGCATCGTTCGCTGTTTCATCAAACTTGAACTTCTCAAGGTCATGTTCTGTGTGGGCGCTCTAATTGGTATTCGCATGACTGAGCCTTTCTTGTCATTAACAAAATTGCACTAGCACAACCTACTCGACCCTGATACCAGCTTCCCAGCAGCTCTATTTTGATCTTTCATCCACAGAGCCAGTAGATCTTCTTGATAGCATTCAAATTTGTGTCTGATGAAAGGTTTCAAAGTACAAGCTGCGATGATGACATCTGTGAAACCATTAAGAAAACAGCGAATGAGTATCGGCCACTGGTTAAAGGTATTGGCCATGCTTTTACCTGAACTAGCCCGTGGGTTTCAGAAGCAAAAGGGGAATATCTTTGGATTTGGTGAATGTGATCCACAGAGTGAAAACATGCTTTCCTCAATGCATCAAGAGAAACTTGAACATGTACCTATCAATAAAATAAAATCAGAAGGAGAGGTAGAACTAGAAAATTATGAGCTAGGCGTCATAGGAAGTAAACACCTGGAGACTGTCTTCCTTGGTAGTGTAGGCAAAGGCATATGATCTCTAGGAGAAATTGCCATCTGGGGGCTTCAAGGCTTTGGTAAAAAAGAATGGGCCCATACCTGAACTAAAACTGGAATGGAAATCAAAACAAACAGACCTGAGAGCCCAGAATAGAACAAAAAGAAGCTAGAAATATTCTAGTTGCTAGGCGTACATTGAAAGATCTCGATGACCTAAGGAGGATGGAACGACCATTCAGTTCCTCCAAGGAAGTGGATATGTATCTCAGGACCCGTTCAAAGAAAAAGGAGGAAAGGTTCTATCTAGAGGTGAGATTTGCAAGGGGCACATCTCTAACCGTGCCAAAAACAAGTGATCTGTTCCGCCTGCTGAGGGACCACAAGAAGCTGCCTATTGCAACAAACTTAAAGATCTTTCTTGACAATGTCTCCTTAAAGTCTGATGTTTCCCTCATAGATCTGAACAGCTTTGGTCAAAACTGAGAGCCAGCCACTTTGCTACATAGCTAAACAGGTGTCCGGGCCGGGGGCTCTCCTGACAATCGGCCCTGGGACAACCGGACTGGCCCCCCTGACAATAGGCCCTTAGACAATCGGTCCCCATGACTATAGGCCCTCCGGACAATAGTCCATGTCCCCCACGTCCGATCCCTAGCCATACTAACATTCGATCTCTGGCCAAAGTAATGTCCGATCACAGGCTATACTCGGATGTTAGTATGAGCTGTGTTCGGAAGTTAGTAGGGCCAGGGATCGGATGTTAGTATGGCCAGGGATCTGACGTTAGTATGGCCAGGGATCGGACGTTAGTATGGCCAGGGATCGGACACTAGTATGGACCATACTCAGAGGTTAGTATGGACCATGCTCAGATGTTCGTATGAACCATACTCGAACGTTAATATAGACCATACTCAGACGTTAGTATCACCTATGTTCGGGTGAGTGAAATGGCCTACAATCCGAGAGGCCTAAAGACAGGGTGCCATTCTTATCTTTGATCTGAGGTGATTAAATTCTTAACAGCGTCTTCATCAGTCTGTCTTTGTTCAGGTAACATTTACCATGATGACCTAAACCATGTCTAACATTTGTCCCTTCTCTTAAGGCTCATAATAATTATAGGCTCACAGGAATTAGATATTAGTATAAGTATTAGAATTAATATATTAGTATACAGTACAGGCAGTGATATTTGACATTTTACCTGAGAGGATATGAAATACTGATGTTTTATTAACAGGGTGGCCATCTGGGATTTTTTCATGTCTGAGAATAGTTCAGT
Source organism: Harmothoe impar (assembly GCA_947462335.1). Lineage (NCBI taxonomy): Eukaryota > Metazoa > Annelida > Polychaeta > Phyllodocida > Polynoidae > Harmothoe > Harmothoe impar. The sequence continues at coordinate 43,324,100 of OX381717.1, read as the reverse complement.
TCCATGCTGACTATTTTTATATGTCCCCCAACAAGTGGTTTTGTCCAGGAATCTTGTATTAAAAGGTTTTTGAAAAAATGTGTTTTTTTCAATTTGGCGGCCATCTTGGATTAATGACATATCTAAACATAGTTCACTTTCATGCTGACAATTGTTATACATCAATACAATGTGGTTGTATACAGGTTCAATGCGAAGATACTTAAAAAAATATTAAAAAATGTATTTTTTTCACTTGGCGGCCATCTTGGATTCTTGAAATATCTAATGGTAGTTCACTTTCCTGCTGACTACATTTGTACATGACTGCAAGATGGTTTTGTACGGGTTTTGTTCCAAAAGAAGGGAAAAATGGGTCATTTTTAACAGTTGGCGGCCATATTGGATTCTCCACATGACTAAAAATGGTTCAATTTCATGCTGACTATTTTTATACATCAGCTACAAGTGGTTATATACATGTTTTATGCACAGATTTTTCAGAAATAATTTTAAATGGTATTTAATTAATTAATTAAATACTTTTTATCTTCGGAGGGGGCGTACGGGGGGGTTAGGAATCTCAAATTCAAAAACGAAGGCCAGATTCATGTTTCTCATGATGGATAGCATCTTTTAAGTTGGTTGCGGGTATTGCATCACCAATTTGGCTGAATAAGCTCCCCCCCTACCATGAGTGGGGGTATGGTCTGCTGTCGTCCAGTGGGTGGGGATTGTTTATGGCAGGGGGGAGGGAGGGTGGGTGGTCTCTGTAGTAGTACTGGTGGCGGGCCCAGTGGTAGGGCAGTGGTAGGTGCTTGGTGGGGTGGTGTATGTTTGTGTGTTGTGCCTGGTTGTTGGTTTGGCGGATGTTGATGTGAGTGTGTCTGAGGGTGTGGGTGGGGCTGTGGGGGGGGTGCAGTGGATGCATTGGTATTTGTTGGCGCTGCATGGTGCAGTGGAGCATGAGGACGAGAGGATGGGCGGGGTTTGGCACTAAGAAGTGCCAGCTGGCCTTTTGGCATATCCATGCCTATTGGCTTGAAGACACTGTCTATAGACTGGATGGCAGAGTCTGTCGGTGGGTAGAGTGACCCGTTAAGGATGAGGCCATCAAGGGTTAAGGAAGCCCCTACGTCCCATTCCTTGATGTGGTTGTAGATTGTCCTGAGCTTATACCGGTTCAGTCTGGTCTCTCGGGACTCATCTGGATTGAGATACACTTTATGTTTCTCGTCGCTTAGTGAGCGTATTCTGTCTCTGAGAGACAGAACCAGGAGCTGGGTTTCAGGCTTATTAAAAGCGATCATAATGGGTTGCGGTTTTTTACCCTGTCTCCCTATGCGGACAATTGATGATAGCTCTGTGGGAGGCAGCTGTATACCAAGGGCAGTTTTGATTTTGCCCCAGGTTGTGAAGATGTCCTCATCTTTACCCTTCTTTAGACCAACCACTACTACATTAAAGGTAGTGGGCGGGGCTGTTTTGTGTGAAGGGGGTGGGGCGTTGGCAGCTGGGGCTGGTAGTCGTGGTACGCCCTCTACAAGAGAGGCTGAGTAGCCTCGGTTTTGGTTGGCAGCCTGAGCTATATTGGCCTTTGCTCTGGCGCCTTCCAGACCCGTGACAGCCTTTTTCAGCGTATTAAATTCCGTGAGGTGGGCGTCAAGCTTACTGGAGAGAGATTGGTGTCTCGCTTGTAGGGAGTCCAGGGAGGCTTTGTTTTCTTCCCGGACATGCTTTATATCAGCGGACAGTTCATCGTGATGACGGCCTATGTTGTTTTCACACATGGCCATCCTTCCTCCTAGGCCAGTAAGTTGACTCTTGAGATCAGAAGATAGCGAGGCAAGTTTGGAGTCAAAGTTACTCTGTAGGTTGGCCATACCCTCATTGATATGGATTTTTTCGGCCATATTGTCATGTATATGGGATACCATGGCAAGGAGTCTGGTATCCATGGTGTCTTTGTAGGCGGTGTTGTCTGGTGGCGGGATCAGCATGCCCCCAGTGGGAGCACGTGGCTCTGTTATTGTTGACATGAGAGCGGAGGGGTATGCTATAGTTGGGCGAGAGCCATGTGTGTAGAGGCCTGGGCGGTGGTGTGGGGGCGGGGGGGCCGACCACAGTTGGCCGGGGTGTGAGTATGCAGGCGCACCTCCGGCATCCGTCCACTGGGCGGCAGGATAGCCGGTGGCGTCAGGGCTAGCCGGGGGTGTGCGGTCAGTCCCACCTGGCTCCGAGCGGTAGTCCCCATAGTTGATAGATGCACTCAGGGCATCTCTGAAGTCGGCTATGGGGTTCCCAGTTGGCGGCTGGTAGTTACCTGCAGTTTCATTACCCAATAGGTAGTTGGTAAAATTGGGAGTGTTTGATAGCAGGTGTTGGTGATCCTCCTCTCCCAGCCCAGTCACTCCGGTGGTGTAGGCTGTAGGAGGGAGATCATTGTTTACCCTAAGTGACTCAGGGGGTAAGTCAATCAAGGCAGTTGAGTGATTGTATACATGTTGGCCGAGTACCTTTGTTGTCGGCTGTTGCACTTGGGGACCGGGCTGGTTGCTGGGGGCCTGGGTAGCAGCCACAATGGCCGGGGCGTCCCTAGCAACCATCGTATTATTCAAAAGTTCATACCGGTTCTTTTTGTGTATGGGTGAAATTTCCGATGGGCTGGAGTTTGCTAGGTCTGAAATACCACTAGCGCTCCTTTGCCTCTTGGGGGTGTTTGAAGGTGGTAGGTGCTGTACACCTACCTCAGTAATGCCCTTCTGGTGGCGGAGTAGGGGAGCAAAGGCTGGCAGTACAAGTAGGGCCTCCTTTGCTGCCCTTCGCTCCAGCTTGCGGGCCTTCCTGGTCATAATTCACATATAAGGTAATATATGATTCCAAATGTCCGTGATGAGTGACCTAAGTCACTTTATTTAGTCCCTGGGCGATTCCTATCATTATCCTAGATGTGTGGACCAGATTAATCCCTAGATATGTGAGGAGCGTCGCGCAACACGTCAGTCACGTACGGCGGCCATTCAAATTTGTTTTGTTAAAAAGCAAATGGATATATGCTATTCATACTATATATTGAAATGGATAATGTCAAACTGTAATATGTTGCTTTGAACCCGGACAACTAGTACCATTCCATCCCCTGAATGCAATTAAAATTTAAAAAAATTGAATTGAATTGAAATGAATTGATTACTCGGTAATGAAATCCAGGATAAATTACACACCAGTGAGGAACTAGACTTCTTTGACAAATATACTTTTCTCACAAAGGTGCAATTTCAGTCCATATGACTAATTTACTAAGAGACTGTCTATACAGTTCCTGACATTACGACCTTATTGTGGGCCGTATTCCGATAGCTTGTTATGTTTTTTCCAGGTTGACTTCATCAAACCACACACACTTCTCTCTGAAGAAGCGCAACAAGAACTACGTGATAGTGGCCATGTTGATTTGTTTGACAAATACCCAGCAGTCACAAATGATGAATTTGAGTCTATTCTTGGAATGGGCATGAATTATGAGAACTACATTCTTAATCGCAAGAAATTTATTGATAGACGATTTGGAGATGTGACGCCCGCTGGTCTTGATTCGGGAGAGTTTACCTGTGTCTTTGTGGGTAAAATGGGTGCAGGAAAGAGTTCCCTTGGGAATCTTATTCTTGGAAAAGATACATTCAGGGTTAGTGATAGTGCCAAATCCGTTACTCATCTACTGCAGTCCAAGGATGTCAAAGTAGGCAACGTGAAGCTCAATGTGTTTGATTCTCCTGGACTCAATGAGTTGAAGGGTGAAAAAAAAGCCTATGCTAAACTTTATGAGTTGCAGAAGGTAAGGAGAACTATTACTTTGCCTGTTTACCATTCGTATTTACAGTATTATGTCAAGGTTGCTCATTCTGCACTGGCACTGCTAGCATCTTAGAATTACCATTTACATTTATACGACATTAAATAGACTGTGGTTCACACTGTACTGCAAAATAAATTGAAGGTGCATTGCTTTGAAAGATCTATCCGTGACATTGGTTCAGTCCTTACTAGGGTTATGTGTAGCCCTGGGACTATACATGGGTGTAGTCCTGGGGACAATACATGTAGTCTTGGGGACTATACATGTAGTCCCGCGGACCATAATAGGTAGGCCTATGCACAGTTCTGCCAGAAACTATTCAAAAGATACATTCATGGCCTATTTTTCATAGTCCTGAGGACTACAGTCATAGTCATGGGGACTACACATATATAGGCCTAACACTATGCATATAGTCCCCAGGATTACCATGTTTAATAATTGTAGTACTCAAGAGGACCAAAAGAACCCCCGGCAAGGCAATATGACTTACACCAGTAGGCCTAGACTACCAGGAGGGTGCGGCCCACCCCTCAATGCTGTAGACATGTAAATTATGCGGGCAGTGAGGGCATTCAATCTCTCTGGGAAGCTAATGTTTTTCAAAGTAATAATGAGGACTCTCTGATTAGGTCGAAAAATGCTAGATGTGATTCAAAGTTGAATTTCACCAATTAGTATTGAAATAAGATTAGAATTATATTCATATCCTTAAACTGCAGGACAATATAGGGTAATTTTAGTGTGGTAACGTGTGCGGAAGTGCAAAAAGAAAGGAATGGGAAACATGTTTGGTGATTTTGATGTAACCTTTCAATGATAAAAGCTGCTAGATATTGAGATTTCGATTTTATCTATTAACTTGAAAAGACATAAATAGTTCAGGAAACAGACTCTTCATTCACACGGAGAATTATATAAACTATACCCTTTTACTCTAAATCTAACAAAGAATAGTGGTTATACTTATAAAAGTAATTCTGTCAGCAAAAAAAATTTACTCCCAGCGATAGGTAGAAGTCTAGATGGCAACGAAATAGTCAGAATTCACCGTGCAAACATGCAATTTTTCTTATGATGATATACAGATAACCCTAATGTAATAGAATTATTTGTTAAAGCTGATGGAGTTTGCGAATGAGGGTGTAGACTGTTTCATCTTTACCATGAACTTGGCTGCCCCCAGAATTGATGATCCCGATCTGGCAGCCTTTAAGGATCTCGAGGTCAGATAAGTTTTACTAAAAAGAATATATGACAAATATGTTCTATTGTTGCTTTAAATCTAATCATACCACAATTGGCGGGGAGAACAAAATACTGCCTGTCTGTATAACACAAAAACCGATGACTCGGTACAAATCAGATATGAATATAGGCGAGTAACTGTATAAGTATTATGAGCCTTGGACAATGACAACTATCCTTGGCTGGCGCCTTGGACTATTGCCCTGTCCTTGGCTCATAACACTTATACGGCTACTCACTTGTACCATGTCTACTACAGATAATACTGATAATGCCTTAATTAAACTATTTAATTGTATTTTGTTTATGGATAGTGGGTATATAAGTTACAACAAACATGATTTAATTGGCAGTGGGAAATACATCCACTGTAAGCCTCTTGCGAATCACCTTACCTCATCATCTCAAAAAATAATTTATAAAAAAAAAGAGAATCCGACCTACCTACTCTATTTTCTTTCTGCCATGTTACCTAAACACAAATTATCTTGTTGTTTGTTCTCACCAGGGCTGCATATATGCATCAATAAAACCAAGGGAATGATGGTTTAAGGCAATAATTGCAACCATAGCACTTTTTAACCCTTAGAGGACGGCATTATGCCATAATGCCGTCCTCTAAGGGTTAAGAAGTGCTATGGTTGATACAGATGATGGTGTTACTACAGATATCGGTTGTCAGACCAACCACGATCTTTATCAAGGTGCCTAAATTAATGATTTTAAAGGGACTACGATGTCCACAACCCTGTCCTACTCTAATGTCCTGCCCTACAATTGACCTACACATGTTCCCCGATCATATCTTGACCTTAGTTGACCATTCCTAAATTGCTTGGCTCCGAAATGGTATGGTTAATACAGATAGGGTTGTTACTACAGATGTTGTCAGGCATTCCAAACGGTATCTGGAGAAGTCGGCCCCAAGGAGAAAACGGCCCCAGTGAAGTCGGCCCCAGGGTGAAGTCGGCGCCAGGGTGAAGTCTGCCCCAGCATGTATAGACCTACCATACTAGCATCAATAGGTCTGAGACTCAAACGTTTACAGTGAGTCTTAAACCAGTCTTACATATGTCTTACAACCTGATCTTAAAGTCTTAATAATATGTTCCACTGTTCCTAAAGAAGGGCAAAAAGGAAAAGAAAAACGGGGGTTGGGGGGCAGAACCCCCCATGAGTAAGTAACTAGAGTAAGTCTGCATATATATAAGACCAAGCTGTAAGAAATTTGTAAGACTAGGTAAGACATTTGTAAGACTAGGTGAGACTCACTATAAACATCTGTGAGACTGGAATTAACAAGGCTTAGAAGCAGATTTTTGCTATTATAAGGAAAAGATAATAAAACTTGGGGCATCGCACATAGCTTAACTTATAATTTACTGCCATTATAGCCTCCCTGTGTTCCACACCACACATACCATTGAAGCTGTTTACTCTTTGGGGCCGACTTCTCTCTGGGGCTGACATAACTGGGGCCGACTTCTCTTCAGGGCCGACTTCACTGGGGTCGACTTCTCTCTGGGGCCGACATAACTTGTATTCCATTGGGGAGCCCTCCCCTGATGTCATACTCTACAATTGACCTACACATGTTCCCTGATTATATTTTGACTTTAGTTAACCTTTCCTGCATTGCCTGGCTCCCCAAAGGTATGGTTGATACAGATATTTTTGTTACTACAGATAGCAGTTGTTAAGGTAACCACTATCCGTATCTAGGTGCTTACAATGTTTGACAACAAAAAATGTCAACATTTTACCATTGACCTATTTTGTTTAACACCTTTATTGCCATATTTAAAAAAAACTTCTTCATAATTATTCTTGACACTTTACTCGCCATTTGGTCATTTTCAGGAAATTTGACTTTTTTACATCTTTTTACCAGTTTCTCGCCAAATAAACCAAATTTTGGAAATTTAACATTGTCATGATTTTTGCCACTTTTCTCGCTAAATTGGATTTTCTTAATTCAACTTTCTAAATTCAATTTTTAAACATTTTTTGCCACTTTTCTTGCTAAATTGGCAATCTTATTTTTAGGTGGTTTGACTTTGTATATATCATTTTTGACAGATTTTCAGGAAAAGAAATTTCAGAATAAAACAGTGTTTGGAACAAAGGCCAGTTTGGGGAAATGCACTTTTTTCACTTTTTTCCCTCGCCAAATTGGCCATTTCAAGAATTTAGTGTTCTTTCATGGTTTTTACCAGTTTCGCGCAAAAATAGCCAGATTTTGGAAATTTGACATTTTTATGTTTTTTGACATTTTTCTCGCCAAATTGGCCAGTAGTATAGTATGTATCGGAACGGGACTATAGTTAACTACTGTTTATTACTCAATCGATATGCAGCCAATCAGAGGCCGCCATTTGGTCACGTGACCCGTTGCCATGGTAACGTGACCTACTTAGGGCTCTCAGCCAATCAGAAGCCAGCATTCTGGGTGACCTACTGACCTACTTAGAAGCTCTCAGCCAATCAGAGGCCGGCATTCTGGTAACCATGGTAACGTGACCTACTTACGTCACGTGACCTACTTAGGCTCAGCCAATCAGAAGCCGGCATTCTGGTAACTAGGGTAACGTGACCTACTTAGGGTTTTGTTTGTAAACAACACCACGTGGCTCTCTTGTTTGTAAACAACACCACGTGACACGTGACTGTTTGTAAACAAACAACTTATATATAGAAAATAAACACAACAAGTTCCATGTTATGTTAAAATTATATTTTCAAAAAAAAGCACATCTGTTACAGCGTCTATGTGTAACTACGCGCGTTCTCATTCAAACACTATAACACTATCATACCGTAGCAGCAGCAGGTAGGACTGGAAGAAAAGCAAGCGCACGAGCAGAAGCGACGACACCATTTGCACCATCCGGCCGTCGCGTTGGTAGCCCTACTACTCGTCGCGCGTTCAACTGGAGGTTTAAGAGTGACAAATGACGATTCTTTGTCGACGCGACTGCTAACATCAGCAGCATCAGCAGCATCGGCAGCATCGGCAGCAGCATCGGCAGCAGCATCGGCAGCAGCGGCAGCAGCCTCGGCAGCAGCGGTAGCAGCAGCAGCAGCAGCGGTAGCAGCAGTAGCGTGAGCATTAGCAACAACAGCAGCAGCGACAGTAGCAAGGGCGGCAGAGCGGGCACTAGCAGCGTTATCAGCGGCGACATCGGCAGCCGCAACAGCATCAGCAGCAGCAGCGTCGGCATCGGTGGCATGAGTAGCTGCATCGGCGGCAGCAACAGCAGCAGTCACAGCCGCAGCGGCAACAACAACAACGTCATCACAACCAGCGTCACTAACAGCCGCAGTAAATGCAGCAGTAGCACGCTGAGCAGCACTAGCAGCAGCAGTAGCAGAGGCTACAGCATCAGCTTCACATTCGCGCGCCGCTTCGTCATTCCGCTTCATGTCACGGTAGCAACTTTCCATCATGGGGATCTGCAAATTGAGGCGCGGTGCTGGTGGTGGTAGTAGTAGTAGTAGTAGTAGTAGTAGTAGTAGTAGCGTGAACGATGATGACGATGCCGAATACGGTTTCACTCCCCCTTATATACCCTTACTCCCCCCTTTTTTTCAAGCCACCGGCCAGCTGCCCCCTCACGGCAGGTCTTTAGATCAGCCTTAAGTCGCTTACTACGCGGCTCATCATCCCTCTAATCGCATTTTCCAGCCGCCGGCCGGCTAACTGCTGAGGGTGATTTGTTTTTCTTAAGATTTAAGCCGCTTACCACACGCGCACCCTCTAGTCACAGACAGAGTGACAGAAAGGGAGGGGGTCGCTTTGTTCACGCTACCTGTAGTTGTTTTTCTATACACACGCTGAGCCCATGACCCGCTAATCCTTTATACAGGTAACACGCGTTCAACTAATTACTCTATTGTATGACAGTCGGTACACGGATTTAATTTTAAACCACCTTCCCATCTGGATCCATGTCTGGCGGGGTGGAAGGATCCAGCTGAAAAGCGTGATTAGGGCTTTTGTTTCTCTTATGATAGCAGCAGGTCAGCATGCGACAGCTGAAAATGTCAGACTCGCCGCTCCTATAAAAGACTGAGATGCGTCTCTCTTTCCACACACCCTTCTACCATCGCCGCCGACACCGCCACCGCCGGCCAGCCGACCGCCGCCACCGCCTGCAGTCACCGCCATCACGCCAGCAGGGAATTTCGAGCTGAGTCTGCTTATTGCTTATTTTTTTTCTTTGAGCTTTTTGTTTTTTAAAATTTTTATTTTCACTCAGTCTTTTTTGTTTCGGAGGAAAGAAATATGGCGCTGCAGAGGGCGCGAGTTTCTAAAAGACGGTCGCGCGAACAAAGTGCCCTCCTCAACTGCCCGGCTATTTTTTTATCTCAAAGGAGAGAGCGTCACGTAGTTGAGGTTCACGCATCTCTTGAAGCGTACCGAATTCTCGAGAAATGCAAAGCTGAGCGCCATCGTCGTTATACAAGAGCGGAAAAGAAAACGTAGCGACATGGCCGAGAGCCGTCTTCTCAGAACAGTATTTACTCTACCATTGCATAACAGCCGCTCTCAGCGCCCCCACTCGTTGGGCGTTTCATGAAAAGAAAGAGCGCCGCTACTCTCCTCACCCTGCCTCCTCTTATAAAGTGAGAATAAGTGCTATGAAACGATTCGACAAGCCGATCGGTTTCTTGGGAGCGACTGCAGCTCCCACTCGGTGGGCGCGCGTTGTGGCCGACGTGAACACTGTCTCTAAACGTTTCGACATCGTCACTTGTTATCCCGCATATTGCAACGCAGCCGAATTGAAGAAGATAGGGACGCACTATTTTAAACCATACGCTCCAATATGTATTTGTCACCGCCGCGCTCACATGCCTTATTGCTTTTTCGAGACGATCGTGTCACAACACAGAAATAGAAAAAAAAGCGGCAAAGCGACGAGCTTTGCCTAAATGATCAAAAAAAAAAAAAAAAAAAAAAAATTAATCTCCTCCTCAGACACACAACCGCTCTCTCACGCGTGCTGAAAAAAAAAAAAAAAAAATGTCGAGCAGTAGAAGCAAACTTTTCACAGAAATTCATTTCGACGCTCGACTACAAGGACCCTTTAGTTGTATCATTAGCGGTCCGTCGGGTTGTGGAAAATCGCGCTTGGTGGATCAATTTCTGAGCGACGTGAACAATTTGGTCACGCCGCCGGTGGAAAAGACTTTTTACCATTACGGCGAGTGGCAACCTCTGTTTGAAAAAATGCAAAATCAGTACGGTGTGGAATTCAGAGAAGGTCTTCCTAGCAAAGAGACTATAGCGGGAGACGTGGAAGTAGCAGAAGACGCCTTACGACCCCACACTCTACTGATATTGGACGATCTGATGAGCAGTTCCAATCAGCAAGTGGTAGCCGACATCTTTACTAAATACTCGCATCACTGGAACGTGAGCGTCATATACATCACTCAGAACCTATTCCAGAAATCACCCGACTTTCGAACTATGAGTCTGAACGCTCACTACGTTTTCAAGAACCCGCGCGACATGGGGCAAATAGCTAGTCTGTCTCGCCAGGTGTTTCCGTCCAACGCGGCGGCCCTCTCTAGTATATTTACCCATGAACTCAAGCGACCTCACTCATACCTCCTTCTGGACTTCAAGCAGTCAACACCTGACGATCTGAGAATACACTCCTCTTTGACGTCCATACACTCTCAGCTAGTGTTCGTACCGCTAGACAAAAAAAAGAACAAGAGAAAGCAGTAGCAAAAATGTCTTCTCATCTACTCGAAAGACACTTTGGTACTCTCAAGCACTTAGCTAAGTGCTCGCCAAAGGACTGCTCGCATCTAATAGACTCTGGAAGCGACGATCTGATCGCAGCGTTGAGTGAGATCTGTCACAATTTACTGGTAGGGAACATCCCGCTCAGGGACAAACAACTGGACAAGCTTCGAGAATCGGCTGACGTGTTGAGGGAGGTCGGCAAAAAATCTACGCCCATCAAAAAAAAGAGACGCGTCTTGGTACAAGAGGGAGGTTTCCTCATTCCGGCTCTCATAGGGATGGCCTTACCGCTTATAAAGAGCATTCTCCGTATATGAGACACCTCATTCGACACCTACTCGCCGACAGCACCACCACCACTACCGCCACCACCAGCGTCATTGCCACCGTCGTCCCCATGACGGACTCAGAGCAGCAACAACACTACAAACGCTTAGCGCTCGTGGATCCTGAGACGCTCTACAAATCATCACGAGCAGGTCTACTTCATCATGTGCCCGCTGCTGCTACTACTAGCGCTGCTACTACTGCAGTCGCTGCTGCTAGTACTTCTACTGCTCCAAACCTTCCTCCTCTTCCTGATGAGCGCACTGAAAAGAACGAGAGTTCCGCTCCTGCCACCGCCGCCCGCCTACCTGCCGACATGGCCTATTACCACAAGCAGGCAGAACAGTCCCTTCATCCCGACGCGGCCTTGCACCAGGTGCTACAGTTTATCTACAGGGACTTGGACTTAGTGTTGAACGATCCCACTTTGGAATCGCGCGAGAAAATGTTGAAATACCGAAGGTTGTTGAATAGATTGCAATTTTTTCTCGCGAATCCCCACAACAGCAACATCTCTTCGTCCTACTCTTCTTCGCCCCCGGCTCACCTCCGTCAGTCTGCTGAAGAGGCCAGCGCGTCCCTACTTGAGCGGTTGGCGAACCAAGTTCCCAAGAGGAATCGCACCCGGACCGTGGCGCTGTACAAACAATTGGAGAAATCCGGTGTGATCAAGTGGAACCAGGACGGTGCGGTGCGCGAGATGTCGGGTCGGAGAATACCACCTGAGCATCGCATCAACATAGTGGACTTACTGAACGACGCCGCCAGGTTCAGGAAGACGGCGCCCAGACCGGCAGGCTACTCTCCGTTCACGAAAGCGCTGCGCGAAGCAGTTCCCACAGACTCCTTGATCGGAAACCATCTGTATAAAGCGAGCGGACCTGGCCAAAGCTTAGAGACACGGCTCGCTGACAGAGGTCAGAAACGACCGAGCTTCCACTCGGAAGAAGGAGAAGCAGCAGCAGCAGCAGCAGTAGCAGCAGCAGACTCTTCTCTCCAGGTGGACGATCCATCCTCTGACGACGAGGAGGACAGTGAACTTTTCCAAACTCCGACTTCCTATAGGAGCGTGGCGAGTAAGAAAAGGAAAGGGCGCAACCGCCTAGCGGCAAGGTCGTCGTTCACGCCCTCAACAGGCCCACCATGGGCAAACCAGTGAAGAGACTGACCAAGAAGGAAAAAGAAAAGAAGCGCGTAGTAGCTAGATATACCGACGTCAAAGCGCCCTCCAGTTTCACTAGCGTGACTAAACTCCAGAAACATCATTTTCGCCACCTAAACCCGGCCGTCATCCGAGATGCTTTAGTGTCGCTGGACGCCTACACTAAACATAAACCCATTCGGAGAAAATTCGCAAGGAACAAGACTATAACCGGCGCAATCGATCAGCAGTGGCAGATAGATCTGATGGACATGCAAGCTTTGGCGTCTCACAACGACCGCTTCCGGTACGTGGTGACGGCGATCGACGTTTTCTCTAGGTACGCGTGGGCCGTTCCCATTAAATCCAAGAGCGGCGCTGATGTCACCGAGGCCTTCGGAGAGATGACAGGCACTGGCGAGAGACGACCGCGCACTGTTCAGACAGACAAGGGGAAAGAGTTTTTGAACAAGATCTTTCAAGATCACTTGAAGAGCGAGGGCATAGAGTTCTTCACTGGCGAGAACGACGACATTAAAGCTAGTCTAGTGGAGCGCTTGAACCGCAGTCTGAAGGAGAAGCTGTGGCGTTATTTCACACACAAGCGCACGTATCGCTACGTAGACGTACTGCACCATGTAGTGTCTTCTTACAATCGCACTCACCACAAGACGTTGAAAATGGCGCCGGCTCAAGTCAGCTCGGAAAACAGCGAAACAGTTTTCTACCGACAAGATCTCCCAACTAACAAACAAATCGACGAAATATGGAAAAAGAAGAAAAAAACAAAGACGTCCGCCGTCGACGTCATCGCTCCGGGTGACAGGGTGAGGATGTTGAGAACTAAAGGCGCCTTCGACAAAGGGTACGAGGGAAACTGGCGTGAGGAAGTGGTCGACGTTGCTAAGACGTTGGGAAGCAGAGGGTTCGAGCTGAAAGACGACAAGGGCGAGGAGATAAAAGGCGTCTTCTACCCGGAAGAGGTTCAGAAGGTGTACAAGAGTCGTTACGACAACAACTACCTGATAGACGAGGTGTTGCGCCGCAAGACCGTCGACGGTAAAGAGTTAGCTTTCGTACGTTGGTTAGGTTACGACGACAAGTTCAACGAGAGGATCCCCGTCAAAAAAATAACGTAGAAAAAAAAAAAAAAAAAATGAACATCACTCTACCTAGCAACAGCTCTATGGAGTATTATCCTGACAACAGCTTGACGTCTTTCCGAACTCACTTCGACTCGCCGCTCCTTCTGCCCGAAGCGTACGAAGCGGCTCTGACTGAGATCATCCTCCCTACAGAATGGACTAACGTGCACGACGACGACTTGATCATCGTTGTTCCTCTGCGCACCAAGGGTTCGCTAGAGGAGGCGATCAACGTTTTAAAAGAAACTAAATTCGCCGAAGGAAGAAAACCACAGGTAGACTGGAGGGGAATGAAAAACGCGAACGGTCTGAGCAAGCTGACGTTCAGCTCAAAATACCCGCTGAGCTGGAAGGAAGCGAGCTATGTAACGGTGGAAGAGATATCAGACACGTCGGAAGAGCAGCGATTGAAACCGGAAACAAAAAGGTTCAAGAGAGAGGTCGACTTGAGACAGACGAATGCCGTATACAAGCAGTTCTTGTCCCCGGCGGTGAAGAAGAAGGCGATCAGCGATCAAGCAAGACAGATGATCGAAGAGATGGAGAAAGACATGGGAGTGTGCAGTTTCATGCCAAACATATTCCAGATACCTCCTATTTTCACCGGAAGCAACCACACCCTAGTCGAGCGCTTGAGTGAGACGATGCGAGATGACAGACTAGAGGGCTCCAGCTTCTTGCTCAAACCGATGCGGATCTTATCGTACGACGCCAACACGAAACGCGTCACCATCAAACCGCCGAGACACTGCGCTGTCCTGCTGACTCAGCATCTCGCATGCGTTCTAGGCTTCGGAGAGAAGACGTGTTTCGCGTCGCCGACTACCGGCGCCTACTCGATGGATGTTTACGGGGATGTGCACTCTGTGTACATATACACCGACATGATCCAGGAGAGACGTGTGGGCGACATGCAAGTGCCGCTGTTGCGCTGCGTCGCGGTGGACAGAGGCGGAAAGCGTCGAGGTGGCGTGCAAGCTATCAGTTTTCCCCATTTGGATTATTTCCCCTTGAAATCCAAGAGGTTTACCGAGGTCGGCATCTATTTAAGAGACCGATCCGGTCATTCCATCCCATTCGGTAGAGGCAAGGTGACCGTGACACTTCATCTGAGACCTATTGAGCGCTGAAAGAGAGAAAAATGATGCGTCAACGCGTTCCGTACTTTCCACCCAGGCGCACCGTCGGCAGAGGGTACAGCGATTACTACAACGCGCAGCTGGGCAACGGCATCAACGTGTACAGCGGGCGCTCTTTCCAGAGCGGGCACGGTTTGGGCGGCGCTCTGTTAGGTCTGATGCGCTCGGCTACCCCGCTATTGAAGTCAGTGGGAAAAACGCTGCTCCGCGCCGGTGTGGGCGTAGCTAAAGATGTGCTGGCGGGTCGGACTTTAAAGAGCAGCGTGATTGACCGAGGCGCAGGCGCTCTGAAGAGACTGGCGAGTACGGCGTTCTCGGGAGGAAAGACGACTGTCGCGTCTAAGAAAGGGTCGAAACGTCGCCGGCATTCTCCTCAGACGGGCGGTGGCTCTTGCAAGAGACGTAGAGGGGATGTATTCGACCGGTAAGCGCCTAGGCGTTCAGGTATAAATAAAAAGACTGGAGGCGGCCGGCGTCAGTCTGTCGGCCGCGTGAAGAGAGAACACAATGGCTTACGTACACGAGAGCAGTAACGAGTGCGCGCTCTCTGAGCTCGACCTGCACACCGTAGCGCCGACTCAGACTACTATCTTAAAGTCGTCTTTCCTGGGGATAGAAACAAAAAACTCTTTAGAGGATGGAGGTAACATAAATTTCACCATCAACAAGTCGCAAGAGTACACAGACCTGAACGAGAATTACCTTCATCTGGAATGTCAAGTGCTGAAAGCGAACTGAGCGGCGATCGAGGACACCGACGCGGTAGCTCCGGTGAACAACTTGGCTCACTCGCTCTTCAAAGACGTCCAAGTCTCCATCGGCGGTTTCAAAGTGTCTGGCAACACCGAGACCTACCCTTACCGAGCTTACTTGGAAGGGTTACTCAACTACAACAAAGACGTGAAGGACGGCGTCATGAGCGCCCAGGGGTGGCATGAAGATACGCCCGGTCAGTTTGACACGTTGACTGACGCGAATGCGGGGTACAAAGCGCGCAAGAAGCTAATCTCCAACAAGCGCTTTTCGCTGATGGCGCGACTGCACTTTGACCTGGCTCATCAACCGAAGCTCATCGTTGGAGAGACAGAAATCAATCTCACTCTGAAACAGGCGGCGCCCTCTTTCTATCTGATGTGCGCCGCTGACGGAGGCTACAGCTTGAAGATCTACAAAGCAAAGCTCTACGTGCGACGCGTGCTGGTGGCGGACGCTGTAGCGGAAACGCACGAGAGAGCGGTGATAGAACACGGGCCTACCCGGTGAACAGAGTGGAGGTGACGACGTACGCCATCCCTCAAGGTAACAGAGATCACAGCTACACGCACTCCAACACAGGCCAGCTTCCCAAGTCGATGATGATTTGCTTCCTGGACCACGACGCCTTCAACGGTAGCTACACCAAGAACCCGTTCGAGATGAAGCATTACGACATCAGCTCGCTTCAAGTGATAGTGAACGATCAGAAAGTGCCGAACGACGCCTACGTGCCCGACTTTAAGACCAAAGCGGCCGTGAGAGAGTACTTGGCGCTACACACGGAAACCGGGATGTACGAGGGCGCGCGCTCCTGCGGTATTTCATACGATCAATTCCTGAACGGTTACACGGTGTTCCCCCTCGACTTAACCCCAGACAGATCGCACGACGGGTGTCGCGTGAACCTTATAAGAGCGGGTCAGCTGAGGGTGGAAGTCAGTTTCCGCTCGGCGCTACAAGCGACAACAACGGTGCTACTCTACTTGGTGTACAACAACGTCGTCGAGCTGACCCGAGATCGACACCCCATCACCGACTACCACATGAACTGAAGACAAGACGGCAGTACTTGGCGTATCGTATGAACACGCTTGAAATAAGCAGAGTGTTGAAGGAAAACGTTCACACAAAACATCGTTTCCTGGGCGTTTTCTCTTGTGACACTATTCCGAAGCACCCTATCAAAGACACTTGTTTCGTGAGCAACACAGATCCGCAACATTTACCAGGTCAGCATTGGGTGGCGTTTTACGTGTCGAGCACGGGTGAAGTGTACTACTTTGATTCCTTCGGCTTACCGCCGCTGAGTGCGGAGTTCTTGTCTTTCGTGGAACGCTCTGCTCCGTTCAAGTGGCAAAGAAACCGCATTCAACTACAAGACACTTCTGCTGACACCTGTGGACCTCATTGCGTTCATTTCCTAATTGAAGCATGTCGAACAAGAAACCCCAAGAAGTGCGTCATGCGCATGAGCAAAATCCCAAAGCTGAGCGACCGGGCCGTGAGTCAGAAGCTATCGATGATGCTGTTGTGACGGGTTGTTGCGATGGCGGCCGTTTCATGGAGGCAAAGATTCTCTGCCTTGCCGAAATGGTGTTGGATTTATCCAAAGTCGTGCAATGTCTATTGGAGAGAAGTCATCCGGGGTGTGGTGGTGCGAGTGACCGAGGCGTGAGACTTTGCGGCCTGTTGAGTTGCTGCAAATCGAAGAAGCAAGCTAAAAAAGCATAAACTTGTGTGTTTTTTCTGATTGAAATGAAAATAAAGAATAAAATGAAAAGAAAAGAAATTATCTTGTTGTGTTTTTATTTCTATATATAAGTTACATAACTTTTTTTTGTTTGTTTGTTTACAAACAGTCACGTGTCACGTGGTGTTGTTTACAAACAAGAGAGCCACGTGGTGTTGTTTACAAACAAACCCTAAGTAGGTCACGTTACCCTAGTTACCAGAATGCCGGCTTCTGATTGGCTGAGCCTAAGTAGGTCACGTGACGTAAGTAGGTCACGTTACCATGGTTACCAGAATGCCGGCCTCTGATTGGCTGAGAGCTTCTAAGTAGGTCAGTAGGTCACCCAGAATGCTGGCTTCTGATTGGCTGAGAGCCCTAAGTAGGTCACGTTACCATGGCAACGGGTCACGTGACCAAATGGCGGCCTCTGATTGGCTGCATATCGATTGAGTAATAAACAGTACTTAACTATAGTCCCGTTCCGATACATACTATACTACTTTGGCCTTTTTTTTTTCTTTTAGGAAATTTGACTTTTGGCCATTTATAGGTAATTTGACTTTGTATCTAATTGTTGACACTTTTCTGGCCAAGTGATGTTTTGAAGAAATTTTTTTTTTCAGCCATCCTTGAGAAACTTAGCATTTTCAAATAAAAAACTTCAGATTATAACAATGTTTGAAACAAAGTGACTGTCAAACCAATTTAGCATTGAGAGGAACACCAGATATACTTGATACAGATAACACCTTGTTGATACATATAATTTGATACACATCACGGGTCTTTTATGCAGATAGCGGTTGGATGGTCAACCTCAATATGTAGTTGATACATATAGCAGTTATGATACAGATAGTGGTTGTACACCCCCCTAATCTCTCAGCTTCTTTGGAAAGAAGTGAACTTTTCCCCCAATAAGGCCTTTTTGGGGAGATTTCACATTTTTCCTTTTTTAAACTTTTTTCACACCAAATTAGGCGTTTTTGGGGAAATTTCACATTTTCTGTCATTGAACTCTTTTCTCGCCAAAGTAGGCTTTTTTGGGGAAGTTTCAGTTCAATCCCTTATGGACTTTTTCCCCCGCTTTTGGACTTGTTTCCTACGAAGTTAGGCCTTGTGGAAGAAATTTAACTTTTTTTCTGTTTTTGAACTTTTTTCTCACCAAATTTGCCTTTTCAGGGAAATTTAACTTTTTTACGTTTTTGATTTTTTTCCCCGCATAATGAGGCTTTTTGGGGAACTTTATTTTGAACTTTTTGGAAAAATGAATTTTCATATTGAAAAGTGTAGTTCATGCTATTCGGGCGTTATGGTGAAACCATGGTGAAAATCTAGCTACACTTAGACCAAGAGATCAACCCACCTTAAGGTGGATGTCTACCATTGGAAACGCGTTCATTACAACAGAAATGTTATGTGCATCTGGCATTCATGCCTTCATATAGCCAAAAATCCCTGGCGGCAGGAACCTGTGTTAAAACGGTATACAGCAGTAGGCAAATTAGTTGAAGGTTTATTGACCAAGGAGTGAGGCCACAACTCCAGTGTGTGAGTTCTGAACAGAACCATTGTGCCACTGAAATGTCTGATACAACTGGTCTAATTGGAGTCTACCTCTAGCTATTGGCTACTTCTCAACTGAGTCATCACTATTAATTTTCTGTTTTGAACTACTCAAAACTACAATATTTTGCATGGGACCATTATTATGTTGAAATTAATTGTTTGATACAGAAACAATCTGTAGAATATTTGTGGGGAGTTAACCAAAATGTAATTATGTGCCAGGAATTACCCTCATTCCTTACCAGCCACCCTACCACATTAATGACTGTATTCAGTGAAACTGTTCATCTCTAACTGGTATTGACTAGTTCAAAAAGAATAGAATAATGTGAGCAGGCAAGCAGAAAGGGTAATCCGAGGGGAAATTAAAGATTGAAATTTGTGTTCTGATCTTTAAAATGGTGTATCACATGCTTAGCTAGTCCACATAGGGAGAAAGTACTGGCCCCCTGAAGATGGGGGTATTCAAAAATAACAAAACCTGAATTTGCTATACCACTTTCTAAAACCACAATAATCATAACATGTATGTAAAATATATGTAATGTATTTTTGTCAAACTTGGTGAAATGGTTTTGTCCATAAATTCCATTTTAGAAAAGATATTCGTATTCTAATTTCAGCATTAGATGCCTTATGGATACCTTTATTGACCTGAATTAGCTTTATTACATTTTACAATGAAAGAATGGTTTCCATGGCAACCAGAAATAGGTCAATTTAGGGGGAAAACGTTCGAAATAAGGATATATTCCCTCTAAATGGAATGTTCTAATAAGCATAATCAGAAGCAGCATAAAAGTTCATCCAAGATAAATTTTACATTACTTTGACTATTTTCATCAATATCTCCCTTAATATTAGCTCTAAAGCATTTTGCCTTTTCCCCTCGCATTACCCTTTCTGCCTGCCTGCTCACGGATGTGTTTCAGGTTACATGGTCTGAAAATGTGACGTAGGTAGGTCGAATTTTATTAAGAACTACCAGGACATCGAGTCATGGACAATTAATAAAATGTAAAAAATTGCCCAAAATGACCTAAAATAATAATTATTCTTTATCCAATTTTCCAAAAAATGTACAGGGTTGACCCTGTTCTGCCAGGTAGGATACAGTAACCAGAAACACACCTTCTTCTTTTTGGGCCTACTTTTCATTAATTCCCCTTGATCTCTTTTTCTTTAACTGAAGGAACTGTATGGCAAGGAGTTCTATAAACATGCAATCATCGTTTTCACCCATTGGTTGGACAGCAAGAGAAGTCTTGAGCAGTATCTTAAAGATATGCCTCAGAAGATGCAGGAAGTACTTGAGTTAGTAGAAAACAGAGTTATTGCCATTGAGAACGAGCCTCCCACAATGTATGAGCGTAGCCTATACAGGGAAAAGTTGCTGCAGGGGATTCTCAATCTGATCAAGAACAAGAAAAGTGGGAAGTACACCAATGCCCTCTTTGAAGAAACAAAGAAGAAGAGGAGGAAACAAAAGGAACGAGAAAAAGAAAGGCTTCAACTAAGAAAATGTGTTAAGCTAAACATCATGCAATTGGTTCAGAACGAGTTCAGAGCAAAGGAGAGATATGAAGATGTATCACTGATCCTGAAGGATGGGAGCAAGAGGAATAGTTTTATTGACAAAATCTGCAACAACCTTGTGACAGAACTTTCCTCGTCTAAGGACATACGGAACTACATAATGGAGTCTACAGATGAGGTCAGGCAGCATGTGCAGAAAGCCATCGTTCTGGTAGGGAATTCTAGAATGCACAACCTTGTAGAAGGGAAGGAGGAAGAAGAGAAGGATAAAGACCTTAAAAGGAAAATGATTACCTTCCTGAAAAGCAATGTTGATATGTGCAGTGAAGATGAATCTAATATCCTTGAAGTTTTCAAAAGAGAGTATCCAGCTGAAGAGAATGGACGCTTGGCTCAGTGCCTTAGGGAGTCCATTAACACATTGGAGGTGCGATATGCCATATGGGAAAAAGAAGATGCAGACAAAGCCAAAGCATTATCAAAAGCAGAGGAATGCTTTTCTGCTGAATTACAGCATTTCATCACACAAAGATCCTACTTTAAGCTTCTTCAACACAAGAAAAAGCGCTATGCAGAGTACATGCAGATATTCGTAGAACATGTCAAGCAAGAAATGCCCCCTGACTTGCGAGATATTCTTGAAGATGTTGAGATACAGGAACGTCTAGCCTCTTGCCTTGACAAAACAATTCTGAACATCATGGATAAAAGCATCATAGATAAGATTGTTATCACACTTGCAACATGGTTGGGTATTGATGGATTCCGGTTCGACAAATACATGGAGCATAATATGCAAGATATTATGGCAGCTGTTAACAAGAAATCTCCAACTACCCTCAGAGCAACCACAGACCCATCTACAGACATTCATCAGACATTTCCTGGTATACCTACACCAACTGTTTGGAGGACCAACCTGCCAGGGCAAACATACAGCATACAGAATCCCATCTACGATGATGATGACTAACTCCTGAGCTATGTTTGAGCATTCAACTCTGATTCAAATGATTTAAAGTTTGTTTGATTGTGCTGTGCAAATTCTGAAATAATGAATGGATGAGCACTAGACATGTCAAAAATGGCCCCAATAGCATACTATTTTTCAGCCCGGAAAGAAATGGTGAATGATACTTATCACTCTTATGTATATAAATTTTATCCACAGATGTCAAAGTCTAACAACTAATTAGAAAATGGAAAACGATGTTCTTAACATTGAGATTCTCTGTTGCTCTATAATGCACGATGGTGTCAAGCCTTCATAAGGCTTGGGACCATCGTGCATTATAGAGTCTCAGAGAGTCGAGATGTGAAGAAAGAGTGTTCTATTGTCTTTATAAAACTATTTCACAATTTTTATGGTTTAAAAAAAAGGGTTTTCATGGTTTTTAATGGTTTTCCTCGGGTTTGTTTACTATTCACTGCTGTGGCCCTGTGCTCAGCGTGCCCTGTTACTCTATAACGAACGGTCATGTGACTTCTCTGAGGCTATAATGCACGGCCACATACGATTAGGCCACGATGGACAGTGACCATGAACATACCCCCCTCCCTCTTCGAACACTGGTACAATTAGTTAGCATGAAGCCATGGCCAGTTCCAATACTAGCCTTATTGTAGTAGCCAAATCTCCAGAGAAAGATATGGGCACAGTATAGAATGAAAAATCGCCACCTTGGTTCTATCTTTTTCATATCATGCAAGGACTGATGATATAGAAGTATGTTGATCTCACTGAGCATCCTCTGCAGCTGGCATGGTGTATAATTCCACATATTCCGCATAATTATACATTGTTTTATGATGTGTATTCTATGGACCATATTGCAGACCAATTATTTATTGTAACTTCATACCTAAGAGGCCTAGTATAATTACTGGACAATACATACACTTTGTTATTGAAGTTTGCCAGTTGATGACAGTACCTCGTATATTATTGCCAAAATTGCCCAGAACAGAACTGGCAAACTTAGCTCCTCGAAACCAATATCGCAAATGGTAACACCCTTATACTACTGCACTGTTGCCATAAGGAAACTCTCTGCAATATGGTGGGACTGTCTCTAGGCGCTTATGTATGAAACAAACCTTTATTCATGATCCGATTTTATTGCTTCGGACAAATTTCTAGACCTCTGTACCTCCAGTGCTTAAATACAAGCTCAGCACTATTTTGCTACCGCCATTTTGTATTGTATTGTATGCTTTTATTCAAACGCTACATTTAGGTAAGTCACGAGGATAGTAGTGTCCCCTTCGGACCATAACTAAGAAAAAGTTACATTTAGACATTGTTTTCTGCTTGAATATAATGGCACATCTTTGATTTATGGTGCCTGTTTATCGGGCTATTGCGCAGAAATCTCCTCTTCTGATACTGTTCAGCCAGAAATATTATATTCGCGTTTATAATATGCTTGGTATAAAGCCATAGAGGCAGATATGAAAACGTACATAGAAAACTTGAAATCGAGAAATAATAGTCTGTGCATGTCAGCTTTATATGTTAGTGACTTGCGGCTTATGCATACTTTGTGGAGATTGATAGACTAAACTGAATTTATACCTGGAGTCGTCAGAAGTGTAACAATACTTAAAAGCACATCTAAGACGTCGTTACCATGCGATAATCGTGAAGAACAGTGGTCTGTTGCACAGCAAAATTGTAACGATATCATCAAAAATCTTTACAAAACTGACAACCATAATGCTATCTTTAAAAGCAATCGTTATTAAAGTATTCCCTAAGATAGATATGCCATTTAGTGACAAGTAAACTTGAAACGATTACCAAAAGGGGATCGTTATCATAGCATTCTTAAAGGAGAAATCGTTAGAATTTGTTGTGCAAAAGCCCCCTGGCATATGTGACTGTTATCTAAGCCTACATGTGCCTATCTATATAAACGATAACGGTTGTCATATTTACTGCCTATGCAATTCAAACCGTCACATACTTATATATTGTTTTTGTGAGCTAAGGAGTGATTGTCATAATAATGTTATGAGATGTAATGATGATAAGATTACAATTCTTTGTCTGCAGTATTTAAATTTGTTTTGTTTCTAATACATTTATATTTTTCTATACTATACTCTTAGTTCAGGGGCATATGGCATGACATGGGGAGTCGTGGGAAGTGGATGTTAATTTTATCCAACATATCCTATCTTGTTGGCCATCATTTAAGGAGTTCAGAAATGGATCTCGGGAATTTTTATAATGATATTAAGTACCAAAATAATAGCAGTGAAATTAGCCTTACTGGAGGAGTAAAATTCAGTAGATGTGCATGTATTCTAGTGTTACTAACACTGTTAGTGCAGAGGCATGTGCTATAAAACTTTGTGAACGTTACATACCAACATGTGCCTTAGGTATCCAAGAAATGTATCCTGGGAAATTTCATTTTCATTTTGGTTGTCATGGCAACCTTTTTTATCGAAAACACTATAAACCAGTCAAAGTACTCCCTGAATGTCAAATGGTAAATCTAATCATCCCTACCTCCCTAATATTTAGTCAAAGTATTCCATTTCTCTTGATATTTAGTTTCTAATAATAATGGATGCTTCGTAACAGAAGCCGTTTCCAGAATTTCCCTAGCAACCAGCATTTCACTGGTACCCTTCCTTATATACTCTCTTGGCAATACAGGGATGCCAAGTTACCCCACCCCCAAAATCATATTTTCTACGATTTTTTCACCCCAAAATTCACCCCGTATTAATTCTTGCTTGAAATCGTAACAAGAATCAATTACATGACCTTGAGAATGCTTAATACTAGTCAAACTAAAAGTCCAATTTGACTTGTAAGTGAGGTTCGAAGAAAGTTATTTAGGGATCCACAAAATGCAATGATTGATTTAACAAAATAGTCCTTTTTTTGGGGATTGTTTTCAGAAAATGCTGATTTGTGGGGGTTAGAGTCTGCGAAAAAATCGTAACACTTGGCATCCCTGGCAATATACTACAGTAGCGCACCAGTGCCTCAGGCACTGCGTGACATCAGTGCCACAAAGTGTGACATCACAACTCGGTGATTCTTTTTAATTGATTAACATGTCCCTATGTTAGGCAGATAACCAACTAGAATAGTTGTTGCTAGGCAACTAGCTGTATTAACAACAAACCAATAGAAACATTGAATTCCTTAGGTCCAATTTAGTGGGGTAGGTATGATTATAATCAACCTGAGGACCATGTAAATGTGTGTCGCTAGACAGATAAACGATTAGAATAGCTGTTGCTAGGTGACCAGCTGTATTAGCAACAAACCAATAGAACCATTGAATTTCTTAAGTCCATTTTCTGATTTTACGGGGGGGATGCAGGTATGATTATAATCCAAGATGGCGGCACCCGTTCTGACTTCTGGTAAACTGCAAACATCATATGCCTATGGGGGTAGACCCCTAAATTCAACATGGCGACATGGCCTATTCTTAAAATCGACATGTGACATAGGGCTTAGTGACATGTGACAGAAGGTTTAAAAGCTTAGTGACATGGGACAAAGACCTTTCTTAAAATCGACATGGGACATGAGCATCATTAAGCGACATTGACATGAGACATTGCCATTTCTTAAAATCGACATGCGACATGGGGACCCCCCCCATCTATACCCCCATGCCTAGTCCTGGTGGTGCCTGGCGGTGCCACCAGGTGGGGACGCCACCACTTTAAAATATGTGAATAAATAGACAAAGACCAGCAACCATTGAGTCCCTATAGACTGTATATGGATATTGCGTAAGTCTCTCTACTTTACATTTGATTGTCTATATTTGAGCCTTAGCGGTTATATATGTGTATATTGCTAGTATGAGTCGCCACGGCCCCTTATATAGGTCATGCTGACGCAGGGGTCGTGGAGGTTCCTTGTTTCCCCGTTTGGGGCATGCTCTGATTGTTAGGGACGCTACAGAGCCTGCCACAGTTGAATTCAAAATTGGCAACCATGATAATAGAAAAATCCCCGAGATAAGTTTTTGGAAACCTATAGGAACCTTAGCAACAAGATTATATAGATTGGGTGAAATTAACATCCACTTCCCACGAAATTTCTATTTCCTTCCCCTCCCAGCTTTGGTCTGCTTCCCCATGCTGCCTCCATGCCCTTTCCCTCCCAGTTCCTGTCCCTTTCCCGGATTCAGGGAAAGGTGTATTTGTGTGAATAGTCCAATAGTAGACAGACTACTAAAGGGGTTTATGCTGATATCTTGAATTCCACACTGGCTGAATGTCCACTGGACAGCGCCATATTGGACTGGTCCCAGTATGCACCCTCTCCTTTCCAATCACTAGCTTCAGCAAATCATGTGGACCAGATCTGGGAGCTAAAGCTCTGTTTGTAGAGTGGAACTACTACAGTCGCTGTTTGCTAGGACACCTGCAATCTTTTTATTACCTGTCCAGGATAGGGTTGTGGTTAGGACAATGGACTCATGATCAGCAGTACCTAAGTTCAAATCCCCTCCAGGCTAACTGTGGTGACCATACCCTGCACAAGGAAATCTCTTTTACTTAGGTCTGCCCCTGTGGTCGATCTGTTAGGGAACATGCCTTTGAGTTTGAAAATTTATAACCTTATATAGGTTTCTCCCCCCCCCCCCCCCCGAGACCCCCACTGCTAGTTCTAAGTGCCTCCAATTGTGGCAGCACTGGTATCCCGCTAGTGAAGAATATTGCAGGATTATTTCATATAGGTTTAATGGATAAACGCGTGTACAAAGTAACCCTCTGGGTTTCAGGTATTCACTTGATTGAGGGGGTTCATGGGCTGTGTTATATATAACTGGTTCTCTCTCCTTTCTGGGCAATTGGGTAAGGGTGGCCTTAGCTTCCTGCATCAGAGAGTGAGAAACCTCAGTATTATTGGGTTTAGTTTGGTATTAAGATAGCTTAAATACTACGATATTGTGTGTTATATGAAAAGAAAACAGGTAATGAGTGCATATGTCATATTTATGTAAAACTGTTTTGATTGTGTAAGCGTAGATACCAGCTTAAACTGTTGTCGGGGGTGGGGGTGGATTAGTATTTTAGAGATGGATACATATTACATTGAGTAACGATAGTCTAAAATAGTGGCCCATTACTGATTGACATGTTGTGAAAATCTGGTCGCAAGGGATATACCATAGCTGTTGTTGCTAAGCAACCATAATTCATGAAAATAGAATCAATTGTATAAAAGAATCCTTTGTGTTCCTATGATTATAAGTGGGTAGGGGTGGGTAATCAATTTTATAATTTGAGTAATGCATAGGTCCTTCAGAAACCCATTCGTTTATATTCTATTGCTGTTAAGTGAAAAACTATCTCTAATGTATGTGCCAGTAGCTATGGTAAATTATAAATATCACTAGTGCACTACTTGAGTGTGTTGCCAAGAGAGGAAGGGTGCCAGTAAAACACTTCGATCTAACTTAGTGGCATGTTACTAGAAAGAATACAGTGTAAAAACAACATCCCTCCTTGCATAAAGCTCAGCATAGTGGTATATTACAACTATGTATGCTAAAAAAATGTTGTGATTAGCAAGTTGCTAGGGAAATCCATGAAATTGTTTGCAACCATGATTGCCAAAAACTAAATATCTAGGGAAGTAAAATAGAAATTAGGGGGTAAGGTGCTTAGTTTCATCATTTGACGGATGAGATGCTCTTTAAGAAGCAATTTCATGAGCATGTTGCCAAGCAAATTCATAATGAACTGCTGTTGCTGGGCAACCATGGCTCATGTTGACAATTTTGTTGGCATATGAGAAGCATTGGGGATAATATTTGAGAGGTAGAAATTATTTGGGCTTTCATTTAACAACATTCTATGACAATTGAGGGGTCATTTTCACAGTTTTATAGTGTTGCCAAGGTAATTGGTTGCCATGGCAACCATGATAATAGAAAAAATTCCCGAGATACGTTTTTGGATACCTAGGAACCTTAGGAACAAGATTATATAAGTTGGGTAAAATTAACATCCACTTCCCACGAAAATCCACATGCCCCTGCACTATCTCACAGCCTAACATGAACTAATTATAATTTACCGCTGTTTTATAATCGCTAAAAAATTGAATGCCAGAATCAAGACACATTATACAGCACTAACAATACATATACTAACTATTGATTTGTAGCCACACTGTGTGTAGGAATATCCATGACGATAAAAGTAAAAAAATGATATCTGAAAACACAATCCTTTTGCTAATATTGCTTACAAATCAAACTTGCTACACTGTCCTGATAATGATATTGCGTGTTGTAGGACCTAATGAAGCATAATTCTGAAGAAGAGAGTAAAGACTGATGAAATGAATGGAACAGGTCCTGAAGATAAATGAACGAGGGGAGAAGGAAATATGTGGTACAGGTCTATCGGTTTTTCGTTTTCCACAGAGGAGGGGAGGGAGGACGAATTTCATATGCTTCCCGCAATAACGTTGAAGTACAGTGAAAAACTGAACTTGTCAATTTCTTCTATATTTCAATATAATGTGACTAAGCACGTGTAAAGGGGTACTGAGGGAGGAATTGATGATTCAGGTTTGACTCAAAATCTTTAAAATTAATGAGATATCATAAGCTAAGATAAAATTATTCCTGGTAGCTCTGTGGGAATCATATCTTGAACATGAGTTGTCACTTATAACTAAAAACGATAAATAACTACTGAAAATGAGTTAAGAACAATTTACTAAAAAAATTCCCCTAAAAAGTGTGAATATTAACGTAGATTTGTTTTTTTGGTAGGAATGTAGCGGGCACGTATTGCTCGGAGCAGTCCAAGCGTGCGTGGAGAGCGCATTGCCTGCCTGTGGTAGCTCAAGTACCGTAGCAGAGCAGTGGAGAAGCAGCTGGCCCTGTGGTGTAGCGGTAGCATTCTCAACTCGAGAGCGGAGGGGACGGGGTTCAATTCCCTGTGGGGCAGACCTGTTTTCCGCTGCCTGTTACAGGACTTTTCAAGGATTTTAGTTCTGAGTTACTGATTTCCAAGAAACTAGGATAAAAATGTTTTATTTAGAAAAAGGGAATGGTCGCCTCAGCGAGCAGAAAATCGAATATAATTATGATAAATCCCCATAAAAACACACTTTTATTTATATTCCAATTATAGGACTTTTGCACCAGAAATCAAATTATTCTCAGAAGACACCTGCATTCACATAAGAAATACTCTAAAGCATTTTTGGTCATGTTTTTCACTATTTTGCTATTCTGATGCTGAGGCCGGCCAAACCCAGTACAGTCAACTCCCTCCAAACGGCCACCCCTCTATAGCGGCCACCTCACCAATGCGGCCATATTTCAAAAGTCCCAACCGTTTTTCCTTATATTTTAATGTAAAAAACTCCCCCTATTGCGGCCACCCCTCTAATGCGGCCACCCCATCCTGCGGCCACCTATTTTGCAGTACCAAATGAAGAAAAACTTCCTCTAATGCGGCCATTTGAAGAATAACTCAGTGAAACATTAAACTGTATTTCCCATTAGGTTAAACAAAAAAAAGTATTCAGGTAACAGCCAAAAGAAATAGGTTAGGTAAGTCTGATTTTTAAAAGAAATTATTTTGTGAGGTGATGAGGTAAGTTTATCTGTTACCAGAATACAACATTTTTACATTTTTTATCCTTACCAGTTTACATGTGGATTCAGCTTACATTTGTAGTTGCTGAGGGGAATGTGTCAGAAAGAAGCCATGGGGGTGGGGGGGGGGGGGGATGCAGAGGTCTAGCTTTAACACCTCGCAGGGCAGCCCCCCCCCCTCCCCCTGACACTTCCCACTCATGTTCTGCTTGACTGACTAGGAGGGGACCCGGGGAGGGGGGGGGGGGTTAACAACAAATCTATTGTCTATGTAAATCGGAGCACCACCCCCCCCCCCCCACCCCCATTGTGAAATTGTCAATTATTAAAGTTCTGTAGCTGATGTCCTAAATGAATATCAATAAAGTGTCATATTGACCAGAAAAATATCATACTGACATTAGTTTGAATACTATACTAAAAAACTGTTATTATAGGCATCTCTAGCTCTAAGCTTGTCGTCTATGTATTCCATTGACTTAGCATTGACTCCCTCTAGTGCAGCCACCTCGTCAATGCGGCCAGTTTTGGATAGTCCCAAGGGTGTCCGGATAAGAGGGAGTTGACTGTACTAAAAATGCCCCCTCCCCAAGGTACCCTAATATTTACCTTTTTCGATTGAAATTCTCCAAAGTTGAGAGGGGGAGCCTAAAATAGCTTTTTTAAAGCAATGTAGAACAAATGTTATTTAGGTGTCCAATGTCAAGGGTATATGCACGAAATCTTCAGCGTTTGGGGCCACAAGTAACTCTTTGCTGATGAATCAAAGCATTATAGGAACAAATCATGTAGGCCTATATATATGGCACGATCTGCGAAAAGGGCCCTTAAATTTGTGCCGGGTGCACTAAGGTCCCTTTTCCCAGTCCATGTCACATATATATATACAGCATGTTGAAATGAAGCATAGAAGGAGCAGAGCAGAAATCTATCCCCGTTGGATGTCAATGATTACAAGAGAGTCATTAAGATTGAAACTATCTTGTGGTCTCTCGTGTCGTCGTTGTTTGTCTCAGCGCCGGCTTCTCCTTGCCAATGTTGTACACCTGTTGACATGCACAAATCCAATTTGAGCTTGCAAGAACTAGATTGCTGCAACACCAGAAACTACCATTTCTCTACATATTCAAATATCCATTGATAAAGCCGGAAGCACACTTACGTCGAGGACCAAATGATCCCAATAAGGGCTCAAATGGCCCGAAGTAGCCTGATACAGTATAACTATTCTCTTTTTGTTCCTACATGTTCCCAGAATGTATCAAACACATTTATTGATAGGTAGTTTTTTTCAAAGGTATCCGTGTGTCTCGAGTCTCTGGTATATTTTTATCATCACCTACTACAGTAAAATCTTATTCATTTTTTATCACCCCCTTGTGTAAGATCTAATAATAGCTTTGATATCCTTATTTTGGAAGACAATAACAGATTGTGGTCGGATGTGTATCATCTATGTGAAGTATTCTTGTCTGGTATAGTCTTTTTTCAATTAAACTGTATCATTCATCTCTAATTGCCTTTGTGCCACTATATTCTTCATTTCAGCTAGTCTGTAGGAATGGTCGTATTAGGCCACTTAGAAAAATACAATGATTTCTTATCACCGCACACAGCTTAACAATCAGGTTTTAAGGAAAACTTTCATTTCATCATTTCTGCTAATTTTTGATGAAATACATGAACATATTAGCTTATTTGGTATCATATTAAAGCGGATACTGACAGTAAAGCAGCAGGATTGAAATTATTTACATTTCCCTGCTTTTAAAGATCAATTAATTCTTAACTACTTGAATGTGAATTTTGGTGACCAAAATGTATCCAATTCTATATATTCAAGCCGATGAATTTAAAAAAAGAAGAAGGATTAAAAGCCCCCCTCATCATATTTTTCAATCTTACTACGAGAAACCACTTTTTTTGAGTGGCCTCACCTATAGTCGAATATCTCTGTTTCTTGTCCGGTTAACATGACTTAGAACTGCATGTGATCCTCTTTTCATTAATTTGATTAATCATAACATTTATTTTTCTTTTACGACATTTTTAATGTCTTAAAATGGAATTAAATAGGTTAAAAGTATGACATATTTCCTTGCTATACTTGGTATTATATGTGATGTAACGTAATTCCTTGTGAGATCCAGAGAACCTCATTTGATTGTATCGTATTTTGAAGATCACTATGTGGAAAATAAATGTATCCATACGTTGCAAGGTGAAATCCATTCTTGTAATAAATATGCTCTTTCATAATCATACAAATACTTGGTATTGCAATAACTGAGCAGGACGTTATAATAACGCAAGACTGCTGATTCAATTTTGGTTGAGCTGTCGATTTTCATTGATACGGCACAACCCGATCTTCTGCTCTGACTTCAACAAGACTTTGCTCTTAAAACTATTATGCATTGTTTTATCTTCTTTGGTCCGTATTCTCCGTTGGTTGAGGACAGAGAAGCTCAAGCCTCGCAACAGGGGAGGGGGCGCCAAGACTCACAGCGCCCTCTATACAGCAGAGCATATATGCAGCTGCACCAGCCTGTAAGTGCCAGTCTGAACCAAGGCAAGGAGGAGGTCACACTTTACAGTCCAGTGTGGGGACAAGGGCTTTAGTATACATGATTGGTGTGAGGTGGCACCACTATACTGTAGGAGGGGCATGGTCATATAGCCCACGCACAGTACATTTGTATTGCATTGAGAGAGCATGAATGAAACCCTCATATTGAGATAACGACAGAATCCTTAAAATGCTACATTGAAACATAACTTGCAAAAGGGTAAATCTTACCAGGAAAAAATACAGCAGAAATTAAGCTCGAATAGCTTTTGTGTAATAACTGCTTAAAATATGGTTATAAGAATGACTGTGTGTAGTTTCCACTCTAGCCACTAAATATGGCAGGCACTACGGCTCTTGGTGCCCCCCCTGGCCTGGCACCAACAATAACACTCGGTTGACATTCTTGGCCATACGCCTCGTGTATATACAAAGGTCAAGGTTGCATTTCCGGTTTCGGTTAGCGAACCCTTTTTCCTACCCTAACGTCACCCTAATCTATTATAACTACAAAAACAACAACCTTAGGGATACTGCCCCTATGCAGTACTATGGAGGGTGAAAAAGTGACAAGAAATTAATGTAAATGATTTATTTTTAATGATCTAAGCGGCCTTGACCACGCGAGGTGTATGGCCAAGAGACTCCTGGATAACACTCCTCCTTGGTGGCTCCCCCAGGTGGTGCTAGCGCTAACTAACCAAGTCCTCACATGGCGAAGGCCAACATGTATGAATATTCTCACGCCTAATGTCCATGCCAGTATGGATATAATATTATTGTCATTAATTTTAAAACTTCATGGTTTCCTTACTGGTTCTTTCAGATCTGGAAACCCTAGACAACTTTCCACGTGTCAATAATGACTGAAATTAACTTTTGTATCTTATTTTGGTTAATCATGTTCATGCCATATACTCTGACTGAAATAAATACATGAGATAACCATCCAAAATTAA
This sequence comes from Harmothoe impar, assembly GCA_947462335.1. Lineage (NCBI taxonomy): Eukaryota > Metazoa > Annelida > Polychaeta > Phyllodocida > Polynoidae > Harmothoe > Harmothoe impar. Next base: position 43,291,774 of record OX381717.1, on the reverse strand, counting down.
CTCGACCCCTTCTTATTATGTATATTTTTTTTTATCATTACAATATGACATAGTGTAAAAGTTAATATGATACACAATGGTTCTGTCACCCAATAACTAGATAATTGGCATGTCTCTGACAAATTTAAAGACTGCTGAAGCTGATCCTCAAATTCAACTAATTTAACAATCATCACCTCAGTATACGAAGGTCGTTAGTGAAAAATCCATGTTTTGAGATATCAGCGAATTAAAAATAACCACTGTAGTCTTTATGCTGTATAACTATTTAGAATTACTTCTTATATAGATAGCACAACAGCCCAGAAAGTGTCGTACATGAACTATAAGCCGCAGGCTGAGTGGGATATGCCCCAGCCCCCACGCGTGAAATACAACAGAGGTGGTATCAATGGGTGTTGGCATTTGTCTATTTTTTACTTGAAGCCCTTTAATGAAGAAAAAAATGCCCATTGAATACGGCCACATTGTATTCAATGGGGGGCATTGAATATGGCCCTTCCTATAGTTAAGCATAGTAAATCTTGCATTTCCAAAAGATAAAGGTTGTAAGTAATTTCCTTAGTTCAAAACTATAATCAAACCCTAAATAGGTACATTTATGCAATTGTATGGAACCCTAATGGTTACCACACAAACCAATTAATTTCTACCTACCGATATTACTTGAAAATAGAATACAGGTGGTGCTGTTGCCTAGCAACACCAATATTTTGTGCTAAGCAATTTCAGCCATTTTCCCCCCTTATATTCATCCCCTTAATGCTTCAAAATGATCATATTTTGTAAAAAGATGTGCATGGCCATATGCAATCAACACTACTTAAAATGATAGATAAAAAACAACAAAAAGTATATCTTGAAAAAATATGCTCAAATCACTTACGACCTTTGTATACTGAGAATCAGTTACAACCTTTGTATAATAAGCTATAAAATGGTCAAATTCGAAAAATTCGAAAAATTCTTGAAAAATCATAGGAAAAAGAAAATTTTCAAATGATGAAAAAAAAATCGTTTTTTTGCCACTTACAACCTTTGTATACTGAGGTGACGCAATAAAGCCACGATCTGACGGCGAACTTTCTTAAACGTACAATATAATACAAACTTTATTGAAACAACAATTGTGAATTATTCTAATAACTGTCTCTATGATAATTAATCTACCTAGAGATGTGTACATTGTATGAAATCGTATACATACTGATTATTACGGCATGGAAGGGGCCCTAGCGGAGGTAATACAATACACACATGCTAGGTTGATGCATCTACTTTTGTATTTGTTATATTTTACCCAAATAAAAAACAATAACAACAAGAAAACACTAAGATAGGCATGTCACCAGGTGCATATAATATTGGTCTCGAGGAGAAACATGTCTGTGCTATCCTGAACCGGGTGAGGTACCGGGTAGTCTATATCCTATACTACTGTAGTTGGCCTAGACTATGGTGACTCTTGTTAAAGAACAACAACCGGACACAGTACGATCAGGCTTTAATATACGTCGACTTTATTTATTAGCGGTCAGGTATTATCTCTAAAGGAGCCGTCGGTTAGAACAGACACAACAGGTATCAGAACACGATAAGAATAATACCGGTAGGGTGTAGATAAAACTACAGCATAGCTTATCAACCTAGAGTTCAGGGAGGTTTGTGCCTCAGCATACACCAGACCTGAGTGCCTTCACACAGAGGAGTCCACCTTATATACAACCTGTGGTGGTCACATGACTAGCACCGGTAGCGTCATCTAGTGGCCGATAGTTATGTAATCAGTTATAAAACCCTTAATGACAATTTATCATCAGTAACCTTGTTAACCCCTGTATAAAAAACAATAGAACCGACTCACATTCAATCATAACAACCAAATGACATAGATACAAAATAACAGAGCAGTTAAAGCTGCCCGTTACACTACCACTCACAACTTGCCATGGCAAACAAACTACATGTATATCAGTTGCACAGGTATCAACCTAACGCTTCTCAGGTATGAATTACATGGATTAACTAATTGGTCTGCAATAATCAGAATAGGGTTCACACAATACACAGATTATATGTAGAATATTTATAATAATATCAGATGCTGTATACCAGAAAATGATCCGTAACACATTTACATAATGTGTATCACACTGCTGTATACATACCTACATTAACTATTCACCATGCAGTCCTTGCATAACATAACATGAATACAATCAAGATGCCGCCTTTCATTCTAAATTCCTTTGCTCGTGTTTAGGTCTTCATTTGAAATTTGGACAACTCCAATGAGGTCAATATTATTATCCGTAGTTGTTTCTAAGAGCTGTATACTGATCAAATTGCAATGGGTTGGGGGGAAGGGAAGCGTTTTGTTTTTGGTTGCCATCCCATTTTCATAATTGGAAAATAGTTTTGATCATATGAATGAGATTTGAGTGGTCAAATATCTCTCAGGAGTTGAGTCATCCCCATCAAAGATGGGATTTTTCCTGCTGTGTGTTTGGCTTGGAATGTTGGTGCCCCAAGCATTTGGTACATGCATGCGGGGAAATGTCTGACGATTAGTGTCAGTGGATCGGTATCTGGTTGGTCTGGGGGAGGTTGAGGGTTTCTCGCTGACAGTAACCATGATATCCTTCATATTATGTTCCATGTATTTGTCAACCCGAAAGCTGTTGATCTTCAGCCATGCTGCGACTGTGATAACTAACTTGTCCAGGACGCTGGTATCCATTATATTCTGTATGGTTTTGTCAAGGCACGCTGCTATGTGTCCCTGTATGTCAATATTGTCAACATGTCTTAGCAACTCGGAGGGCATTTCTTGCTTGACCTTCTCTACAAATTTGAACATGTGCTTGCTATAACGCTGGTTCTTGTGCTCAACAAGCCTGTAGTAAGGTCTTTCCGTGATGAAATGCCTTAAATGAGCAGAAAAGCATTCACCTACTTTTGTTAATGCTTCTGCTTTGTCTGCATCTTCCTGTTCCCATATGGCAGATTGCACCTCCCATGTGCCCATGGACTCGTTGAGGTAGTCAGACAAGCGTTCACTATCTTGTTCAACTGGATTTGCTCTTTTGAAAGCATCAAGAATGATAGATTCTTCCTCGCTGCACATGTGGACATGCTTTTTCAGGAAGGTTATCATTTTCCGCTTCAGAACTTTATCTTTTTCTGCCTCCTTCTTTTCTGTGACCAACATGTTGAGGGCTTTAGAAAGCCAGTTATCACAAAGCAGGTGTTTGTGGTTACGGAATCGATTGCACAACGCAAAAGCGGTTTTATTTATGTCACGTGACCGTTCAAACTCCTTTCTAGCAAAGATGCTTACATCTCTCTCAAGAAGGTCGCAGAGTGCTAATTTTCCAGCCCTAAGAATAGTTTTTTCCACATTTTGCCGAACTTCATGCAAATACTCCCTTATGTAGTCATGAAGGTCTTCTCGTGATGGAAACTTTGTCAGAAGACTGTTGCAGATTTTGTCTATGAAATATTTCCTTATGCTCCCATCGTTCATGATCAATGATACGTCTTCATATTTATTCATCTCTTTGAGTTCATCCTGAATCAATTTGATGATGTTTAGCTTGACACTTCTTCGTGACTGGAGCCTTTTCTCTTCTTGTTCCTTTTCTTTCCTTTTCTGGTTCTTCGTTTCTTCAAAGAGGGCATTGGTATACTTCCCAAATTTCTTGTTCTTCATTGCGCTGAGAATCCCTTGCAGCAATTTATCCCTGTACACGCTATGCTCATACTTTGTAGGAGGCTTGTTTTCGATGGCAATAACTCTGTTTTCGACTAACTCAAGTACTTTCCTGATCTTCTCATGAGTCACACCTTTAAGATAGTCCTCCAGACTGCCCTTCTTCTCGACTTCCTTCCCATGAGTGAAAACGAGTATGGCATGTTTATAGACATCTTTGCCATAGAGTTCCTTTAGTCAAAGAAAAAGGGATCAAGCTCCAAAAGGATATTTCGTATAGTATAAATTGGTGTCAATTATTATTCAGAAACACCCATTACAATAAAAAAAAATGATTACAAGGAAAAGCAACTGATATGACATGTATGCTTGCAATCATCTGGCACGTCATATTTTCCTTAAGTTTTATTACTGGGGAAATTGATTGTATTTTCTGTGCTATATGAATGGTGATTTTAGAATTAGGGATTTTTACTTACATGGTTATCACATAGATGTAGTAGTTTGAATAGCTTCAGTTCACCATTTCACTATGCAACACTAAACTAAATGTGTATTATAAATTATTAGATTGAATGAAGCTTTGTAAATTAGTCATAGTAGGACTGGTCTAACCTCAAGATCCTCGAAGGCTGCCACATCCTCTGCATCTATTCTGGAGGTAGCCATGTTCATGGTAATGATGAAACAGTCCACGCCCTCATTCGCAAATTCCAACAGCTTAAATACAAAGTGCCACGCATGAGTTTTATCTAAAGATAAGAACTGTTTAGAGCAATCTATTTCTATTGTCTATTTCCTAGATTTAGGTTGAAGGGATCAGCATGTCCCCATATCCTTGGAATTTTACCAGGACCCTCCAAACCTTTCTTACTTTTCTTTTATTATTACGCTTCTTAACATGTTAGAAACTAATAATTATGACCCTATATTGTCCTGTGGTTTAAGAATATGGGAAAATGCTGTCTTGAATAAAAACGGGCAGAATAATAAATCTCCTTACCTTCCGTAACTCAAAGAGTTTCGTAAAGGTTTTTTCATCACCCTTCAACTCATTAAGTCCGGGTGAATCGAAGATCTTTAGTTTGACGTCTCCTAATTTGATATCCTTGGATTGCAGTAGATGAGTTACAGCGGTAGCACTGTTACACACCTTGAACTCATCTTTCCCAAGAAGAAGATTACCAAGGGAGCTCTTCCCTGTACCCATTTTACCCACCAAGACACAGGTGAACTCTCCTGACTCAAGACCAGCGGGCGTCACTTCTCCAATCCGTCTATCAATTAGTTGCTTGCATTTAAGGATATAGTTCTCGTAGTTTATTCCAAACCCAAGTATAGACTCGAATTCCGCATTTGTTACGGCTGGATATTTGTCATACAGATCCAGTTGGCCGCTGGCCCATAGTTCCTCCTGGATCTCTTTATCGAGCAAACTGGATGCCCTGATGGAATCCTCCTATGAGTACAAGAACACTTAATAAGACTGTGGCCAGAATTGTCTCTTCAGGAACCCTATGTGCATTTAGTGTTTTAAATGTTGGAGAGAAATCCTCTCCTTAACTAAATAATAAATACATTGGATAAAAAGAATTCTGGAATTCAATAATCTGGAATTCAATAATCTGTGACACACTCCAATCTGAAGGACTTGCGAAAGGGGCAAATATGTGAAATAATTATCACAAATGCTCAACATACCTCTTTGGACTTTGGACGGTCAGGAGATGATTTATCAGCTGATTTTGGCTTGGTCATTTCTCGAGGATTATCTGAGATTCAATGTGCATTATTTCATTCAAGTTTGTTAGTTACCCAAATGCATTAAAGTGGACGTTTGATATTACTGTTACAATGAAAACCCCTTTTTAAATTGTGACCAATCCTAATCATGATCAGTCAGGAAATGCAAGCAAGCGCATAACATGATAATCATGTATAACATTACTTTGAACTAACACCTCTCAATTATACATGTGAACTTAACCCTAACCCAGTGGGCACAAAACCCAGTTCAATGTTGAATCAATGCTGCATCAACATTGAATCAACATTGTCAACCAGTTTTCAATGCTGATTCAATGTTCTGTGCCCACTGGGAAGCAGCCTTTCAGAACCCAGCTTTCGGATGGTATCCTCCTTTTAGAAATATCTTAAAATGGCCACAAAAAATGCAAAACATAAAATAAAAAAACACCTCAATTGAGGAGTCCCACTTCCAGGTCCCACCATTTTGGGCGACTCATTTGCACAACCTGGGGCAACCCTTCCATCGACCATTTCACTACTAGTCTTGTTTTTTATCCCTTCTACTTGTCTCAGTTACCTGCTTGGACTACTGGAGTTCTCTGTGCTTCTTTTCTGTCTACTTCCTCTGAAATATACAATGTGGGTAGTTAAAAAAAAAACACGTTTGTTTATATGGAGAAGTGAATAAATAAATCAGGTACGAAGACACAATATTGAAGGAAAATTGAGGAAACTGTAATACTGAACATTCAAACTGTGAATAATACAACCAAGGATGTCTGTTTAGTGGCATCCAAGTGTGGACTTTGTTCTGTAAAATTATAGTCAATAGTAATCAATGATTGAAAAATGAATGCTAATTCTTATGACTATGTGTGTGCTAATAGATTTAAAGATGACATTGTATTCTTAGGAATATTTTACATCCGGAGGTTGGTTAATTTCAGATTCAATAACGATTTGAGGATTTTCCTTTGAGTTAATTATGTTACCTTGATACTCTCAAACTTTTATTTTAGAGCTTGTACGTTGAACCATACCACTACACTACCAATGATACAATGACACTATATGTGACCAGGCTAGGCAAAAGACCCATCCGGGGAGGAATTAGTATTTAAAGTTTGTGTCATACCCTTTCAAATGAGATATCATGAGCTAAAAAATTCCTGGTAGTTTTGTTGGAATTGATTTTCAAAGATTGGTACATATCAATAACTGAAAACAGTAGATAAGCTCTAAAAGCATTGCATCCCATAATAAATAGTGATAATTATGAAAAATCAGTTTTATTGACAAATAACCCAATTAAATGGTATTCTTTAGTCTAAATTTGGTTCTAGAAGGAATACTTACAGTCTGTTTTCAGTTTTGAGTAACTGATGTGATACTTAAGAAACCGGGACAATTATCTCCCATTTTGTGCAATGGAATGGTTTCCATGGCAACCAAAAAATGTCTTATATGCTAATTTTCCATAGAAAACGTTCTTTTTGCATTCCAACTATGGAATGTTTTCAGTAAAGATAGAACAATTATAATAAGTCTATTGTATTCTACACGAAAAATTAGCCTAGAGCATTTTTACTTGAATTATGCACTCTCTAGCCCTTCTGGTGCCCCCTGGTGGCCAAAGCCAGTACTAAAAATCCCCCGCGGATGGGTCTTTTTGCTTGTTGGGTCACATATTTTGATGACTATGGCCTAAAGTCCATGGTGGCAGAAAGACACAATATCCTGCGTTAAAATGGTATTGCACCTCTGCCGCCACTATTTTGCAGCTATTTTACCCGGGTCTACAGCAAAATTGACGCAAAACAGCAGCAGCAGGTGCACAAAACTATTTTATCGCAGAAAAAGATGTATTCCTGCCACCGTGGCTTATACACATGTACATACCTATAGCTATGATCACATTTTGGAGCCCAATTTCTGTGAGTGCGTTGATAAGTTGACTGCGTTGGTCTTTGAGTGCAGTTCTTTGCTGCCATAACTCAAGCATCTGTAGTCTAGGGTCCCCATCAAGCCCTGGACTTGCTTTGGCCGCATCAAGTTTATCAGACGGTATTTGTAAATGAAGTCCGACAGTTCGCCAAGTGCTTGTGAGGCTCTTAGAGATCTCTTGGAATACTTTCTGGATGTCGCTCCCTGTATGGGACATTACAATCAGGGTCACAACAATAGAAATATTAATCATCAAATTTCAATAGATATGTTTACAACTGTATACATATGATTCACTTATGGAGCCAGAATGTGTGTCTCAAGCTACTTTTTTGGGTGAAATCTAGGACTTTGATTAACCTTTCTTTTAGTCCCTGGCCTTGAAAGTAACCAGAAAGCAAAGTGTTAACTACAGCAACAAATAGCTCTCAAAAGGCCAACAGTCTTTAGGATAGGCCTTTTCTTGCGGTCTGAAAATCAGGTAATCAGAAAAACAGTTTTTCTTGGTCCTATCAGAAATCTGTCGTAATGTTCAAAGTTAAAAGTCTGAGAAATTAACAGCCTTGTGCAAAAGGCCCTAATGGCATCACACACAGAAAAGTGAGAGTCATTGTCGCTAAAACTACCCTCACCTGAGGCACTGCCTGACTCTCAGGTGAGGGTAGTTTTAGCGACAATGACTCTCACTTTTCTGAGGGTGATGTTTTAATCTCTACCTGCTTCTCTCAAAAAAAATATTAGTTGTCTAACCTGTTTTAAGTTTGGCCTTTACTTCTTTTGCAACATCAGCTCGTCCAGACAACTTAAGTGCATCCCCTACTGCGTCTCTCACCTTATAGGTTCTCATATAAGCATGCTCGGCATGCCATTCATTTAGCATCTGTTAAAACAAAAATGTGAGTACTGTAAACGTAGATATTTTCGCGCTGTACATATTTTCGCGATTTTCGCGATTTTTTAAAATCGCGAAAATATGTACAGAGCGAAAATTTATCCAATATAGTCATACTACTACCATATTCCAAAAATCGCGAATTTAAATACTCGCGAAAATGCACTTTTTTACAAAATCGCGAAAATTTATCCACGTGAAAATATATACGTTTACAGTATCTGGTTTATCAACCCGAGTTTCAAGAATATCTTACGCTCCCTTATAGAACGGAGTTTCTTGGAAAGTTGTTGTATATACACATGTTTTCAACAGTGACAGTTTTGCAAAGGATGCAGTTCAAGGAAATTAAACAGAAGTATAATCTTCACAAAAATCTATTATAATAGAAAACAAGCCACCAGTTGCATTTATGAGTATTTCAGTATTGTCCTGATGGACATCTAAGAAACTGAAGACTCCTAAATGTCTGTTGAGCCAGATATAATTTAGACCCTAGAATGTATCTAAAATGGAGACCTACGCGTGCTGCATATTGTGTTGGTCCTCCTGAGGCTGGAGTAGCAAGGCTCTGGAGTTCATGGTAGGATATACCAAGTTGTATACCAAGGTCCTGCCAACTGACCCCTATGGCATCTGCTACCGTCTTTATATGCAAGCTAGTTAAATAACCTGTTGGGAATAAAGGGTTTAGCATCTCACATATATATCCAAGGGAGCGAAGGAGATCATTTTCATAATCATTAATTTTACTAATTGTAGGTTCACCACACTGCTATTGTCATCAATCGATATATTGTACTCCAGCTGTACACTATATTTGTAAAGTAGTACTAGACCGATTTATGATAATAATATTATAATGTCAAAACAATTGTTACATTAAAGCTTTCTTTTTTTTTACAAATAGTAGAGGAAAATTGTAACAAAATTAATATCTAATTGATAATTACCGTTGTAATGTGTTTTATCAATAAGCAGCATGTCACCTAAGCCTACAGCTGCCTTACCTATTATAACGACCACAATCATCATCGTGCACACATAGTAATATGTGTACAGGCAAGGGAAAAGGGTACTCCGAGGAAAAAGCCAACTTTGAAATTGACGTCATAAGCTTTCCAATGATATATATTACACCAGAAGATATTATTTCTAGTCTTTGAGAAATGGCTTCATGAATATGTGTGGGCATTACCCCTTCAAAAATCAGAATAAGCCCTATATCTCATATTTTCCAAGATATCCCTATTTAATTAGCATTATTTATGATAATTAGAAATTCATGGTACATTTTCATTCTTTAAGTCATAAAATTCGATCTAGTAATCATTATTTTGTTCTGTTTTCACCATGGCAATCCTCACAAATCATTTTATCAATTTATGTCTTAATTTCCTCTATTTGGAATAAAAATCATGTTTCCATGGCAACACATATCAACAAGCACACCCATTTAGGCTTTAAAACGTTCCTTTTACCTGCCAAATAAAGAAGCTTTTTGCCAAAAATGGAATGTTTTAAGTAATCCTATTGAATTCTCCAGAAAAAAGTACCCAAGAGCAATTTTTAGCCTAATTTTTCCATTTTAGGCCATAGTGGCGCCCCCTGGTGGCTAAAATCGGAACTAATCCCGCGGGGACCATCCTTTCTGCTTGCCTGCTCACATATGTACATAAAATTATGTCATTCTTAGAAATTATGTTCAATGCAAAGGGCCACAATGTACCAATACCAAGCAGTATCAACAGCATTCATATACTGTAATGTCAATGGCAGGTATATTCAAGCTATCTTAAATACTGCAGAATGAAACACACTAAAAGTATAGTATTTTACTAACGTGCTGGAATATCACCCTGAAGTGAGAAAACATCAACAGATCTATACATTATTCAAATAGGGCCAGGCCCATATTCCCAGTCATGGTCCCATTTTTTTTCTAGTTAAAAAATATAGCAATACTCTTCTGGGCATTTGATGTGAATTGTTGTGATATATTTTTTCTCAGTAATCTACACCTATAGATAGTTGCAATTTACGAACTGGGTCTAGCCCTGTACATTGCAGAATAGATACTAACCCAAATCAAGCCAAAAAGTTAAATAGGCCCATGAATTTAAACACGTCAATTTTGGAAATGCACGGAAAAGGAGTCGGTCAATTTTACTTCCATTTCAGACCTATATAATTAAGTATAATAAATACATATAGTTATGAAATATAAACCTACAAATATTTGACTTAAAGTGTGTGTACGTCTTAGGATGAATCTGACGCAACAGCCTTCCTCATTACAGACCGACATCACAGAGAAAAGAAACATAGTCAAAACGAGTCGAGGTTGCCTCCAAAATGACTCCCCTTTTTAGGGGAGCCCAAGTCCTTATGTGACTCCCTTAGGTGAGCCAGGCAGCTATGTTACTCTCCTAGGTGACTCACTTAGGTCAGCCAGGGAGTCACCTAGGCTCCCTTTATCGGCCTAGGCTCCCCTAAAGAGGGGAGTCATTCTGGAGGCAACCTTTTGACTCTATTCCTTTTCTCTGTGATGTCTTTAGGATGGCCACACATGAGCCTAGTTTGATTTATACATTCCGATTATGAAACCTAATGCTCTAATCGTATTTATTTTGCACTGTATATATTTCACAAATTTCGTGGAAATGAAAATCTGCAAAAATATGTACAGCACTAATATTCTTCCAGTGTACTCATACAACTGCCATATTCCAGAATTCGCGAATTCTAATACATGTGAAATTTTACTATTTAGCAATTTGTGAAAATTTACAAGCATGAAACAGTCTACTCGCTGCCAATTGTGACTTGGTCATTACCATGCCGTTTTTAATTGCGTAAATCAAAATACGGACATTGACTTTTTACCCTATATATAAAAATGGGTTAGTCTTTCGCTGATTTAAATTCTCAATTTTGAACTGCTCTGGCATAGAATACCCTTGAGGGACCAGATAAAGCAGAATTCGCAGTGTATGAACCAGTTATGAAAGTCCCAGCTAACTCAACTGGAAGGGGCTGGTTAATAGAAAAAATAAGTATCACCTCATTGGACTCTGGTACCAATCGTTTTAGTTTGATCAACTTCACATCTGGGTTCTTTTGTCCCTTTTTGCCCAGCGGCTCCTTTGCTGTAGCCACTGAAACAAATGGAAAAGAATACAATAAAACAAAAGAACATTAATATAGGATATTGGTAAAGATGACATCAATTACAGTACGTTTTCATGGAATGCCACTGACTGTCTTGTAAATAGCTATGGGCCACCTGGGCCTGCGGCTATGTCAATATTTTACAGATCTATGGGTCTGGACCCAAAACTAGGGCCCATTGGCTATCGTGCAAGCATTGGGTGTTGTTATGGCGAGATAATTATACCCGACTCTGGTATCAGAGTCCAGCTGACTCTATCTTTTTTCTCTGAGCAGTGGGTTCGTGTTATAGTGTGCGTTTTAAATATAAGCAATGTGGCAGAGAGCTGTAAAAAACACAAGATAATAATGTGTTTCAGCATGCAATGTGGGATGACTCAACTGTTGTGGACTTTGACCTTTAGGAACAAAAGAGTGTGTGGGCACAAACAATCTGAACACTTTCAATATTCTTATCTTTGGATACACCAATACTATACTTACTGTCTTCTCGTTGACCTAAACCTTGTGTGATAGGCTTATAACTTCCTGGCCAGGGGACCCTGGAAGATTGAACAATGTAATCATTGTATGACCCAGCAAGACTATGCTGCGATCCCTTTCATATGGTATGGCTACTCCAAATAATATCCTTGTTTCTCATTACTAGGCCATGACAGATAATTTTTTTGCTGAAGACTAAATATGTACGGGGATTTAGGCGTTTAACACACTTTTTTATTCAGATTTTAATGGTTAAGAATCATTAATAATCGTTTTGAATAGGTGTACTTCCTCTTGCTCATTGCGTTTGCACCACTGTAGGCTTCAATTTGATACCAAATATGCACATATTTGTCTTCTATTATCGACTTTTCCCTTAAAATCTCAAAGAAAAAAATCTCCAAAGCATGATTTTGGTGACGCGCACGGTGATGAGAAACAAGGATATTATATCCATCCTGTGGTTAGAATAATATATCCATTGCGGAAGACACAATAGCAAGATGCATGACTTTTCTAATTTTTGAGTCTTGGAAGTGAGAAGATTTTTGGAAGTTGAAATGTTTGAGACTGTTTTTCTAATTTCCCAAGACTATCTAGGAATATTGATGATGCTGGTAGATTCATGGCAATAATGATTTGAAAAGTATTATATCTTTAAATGAATGAATTCCAAAATGAAATAGTTATGCTCATTTAATATTGCTTGTGAATGTCCTGATGTAAATTTACACAAATCAGCCAAAACCTCAAGAAATCACCTATGATTTTCCAAAATAATTCTGATAAATCATGAATAAGTTCAAAAATCAACTTTAAACAACGGTAGCGATTTTCGAATAAACAGACCAAATGCACCTGGCTGTCAACTGAGACATTTGGAAAGTTTAGATTCCTACTTAAAAGTAACATGTTTCAGTAATGTCACAGGTCACATGAGGGACACCCCCTACTTAGAGATATGTATGTAGACGTTTTGGATGTCTCGCCTATAGTAACCGCAGCCAGTGAATTATTGCACTACCCGCGTAGTGTAGATAGTGCATTATTGCACTATTGATGCACTAGCTCAAAAGAGGCCAGCTGTAGAGGCAGCACTATATGGTTTGAGGCCCGACAGCTAGCAGGCTACTACTAGGGACGATCTACACTTATCAATCTGTACTTTTAGGGTGGATCAGTATAGAACAGAAACGCATGCAAAATACAAACAAACCAGCTTAATTGCCCTAAATGTGTATTTGCATACCTGATGAGGGTGTAATATGCATGTGGGATAAATATTTCCATATGTATTTAACTCTTGATTGGTATTTATACGTATCCCTATCTAAACCTCCCTTGTAAGTGACTGGAGCATTCCCTGTTGTATCAAAGGCACACTACAAGATACGGCATAGAAAACAGTTATACTTTGATAAATTGGACCCGTCTGTTGTTGGATAAAAACGGTTACCAAAAACGACTGGATATCTAAAGAAATATCAAATGCAAATAGAATGGTTGCCATGAATTAATTTCTTTAATTGATAACTGAGACAACTGATTTATTGAAGACAGATCTATTTATATATGAAGGTCTCACTGCAGCGTACTGATGATGGCCCAGCTTGATCTCTGTTTCCGAGCCTCATTGCTGGCACAATAGCTTCTTGGTGGAAGTACCGTAAATTCGGATTATACGCGAACCAAATCTCCAGGACAGGTTATACAATACTCTCAAACTCTAGGAGCGGGTAATAATATTACAAGGGATTTTGAAAGACATGAAACAGTACTAAAATGTCAATTTTCAGACACCAGGTACGGGATATATGCTGCTCCCAAGGTCAGAATGTGGGTTATAGGCGAAGTGCGGGTAATGCGCAGGTAGTTCATTTTCCAATGGCCGATTCGGATGTACTATCGGCCAGTAGGCCCACAACCACCTCCCAGTACTACTGGTATTACATTGTGTGCTGTGTGTTTTTGTTGTGGCTCTGACAGCAGAAAGCACATTGTAGTTGTACAGACTGGTAGCACATTTAAATCTAAATAATGGAAAATTGGTCTAATCGGTCAAATAGGTAATGTATGTCTCAATGTATAGATCCAAGTTGATGGTAGACGTAGCAATATATTTGACCTGATCTTCAAATTGGCTTATTTTCAATCATTCACAGGAGAGTCAATGATATCAAATCTGGAGGGGAAACCAATGTACATATATATCTAAGAACTATCTAATCCTTAAATGGTTGCCACTGCACCTACCTTGTCGGTGTCCAGCCTGGTTGTCTTTACATGTATACAGTATATATATATTTTGAAGAGTGGATTCCTTAGCTTGCCTTAACCCTTCAAATAGGACAGTGTTTCAGGTAACGCAGCTCATACCTAATCAAAAACCTCTGAGACATATTGCAGCCAAGACAAGTTAAATCATGTAAAATCATGTTTGCACCCTGTACCTGATGGAAAATATCAAAAAAAAATTATAAAGTTTTTTTCATCCAGCCCTACAGAATTATGTTGTATGTGTGTAATCTGAAACAAACCATGTTTCAGGTAGTAGCTGAATACTTTATCAGTCTACACGTGTCAAGGATGCTCATGTTAGATAAGGATCCCATCCTCAACTGGCCCAGTTGTAGGTCCTCTTAACTGATAAGCCCACGCACCTATACACAATGGTTTTCCAGTGGATTAATGCTTCTGGGTGAATAAAGCGGTAAGACATATGCATGGGAAATTCATAAATGGGCCTAAAAAATAAAAACGAATATAATAAAAAGTTTAAAAAACATATATTAATTAATTCCATTTTACTTTCTTCTGCAAACAATATGGAAGCCACAAGGGTTGACAGACAAAAAAGTTTGGAATTCTTTTGAGAAAATAGTTTTTGTCAAATTTCATATGATGAAAAAATAAAAGAATTATTTTTTCTTTCTGTGAATGTCATTTATCCTGCTGTCACTGTCAATTTCATCTGAAAGGGAGCTGTCAACACCGTCTTGTTTCTGTTTGTCCTATTTCTGTCCGTCCTGTTTCTATCCGCCCTGTTTCTGTCTCTCCTGTTTCTGTCCGTCCTGATGACCCTTGTCGTCCAGCATAAAAGAAAGATCATCATACACTTGCAAAAACTCGTTCAGGACGTATCTCTGAGTCAGATAAATTTGGATTATCAAAGATAGATCTTGTAAACGAGTTATGGTTATCACTGTGACTTGAGCACTGATAAAAGTGATAGAGTCTTTATGACTCTGAGACTAAGCATCACAATTTGTTTCCCACATGACTCTTATGAAAAGGAGTCAAGTGAGTTTAGATCTGTTCCTGGAGAGTCACCCAGTAAACAGATAACGTTATACACCATCTGATAACGTGATATAACGTTATGTGTCAACGTTTTTCTAAGGCTCTTTAATATGGAATAACGTTATGTAAAGTTTAAAACGTTATTTTGCCGTAAAATAAAGCTGGGCAATAGCAATTATTTCAGCCTGAAGTGGGTTGGTCACCCCCCCCCCCCCCATCCTCAAAGTGTCCATCAACCTATATATTAGTCCATTCCCTTGACAACTTGCGTTCGTCAGAGTTTATGACTGACAATAATGAGACCCGCTCCTCATCTGAGGTCACAAGGGCAAATTCATGGTCCGCCACCCACCCAAGTCACGTAATCCTACACCCATCTTCCCTTAGTTTATCTACCATGTAATATTATGCATTATGGTGGGGATGGAGGATCCAATCCTTTTTTATTTCAATTGCCTTCTACTGATAGCCTGTATTCTTAGACGATTACCCTTGGATCTGTAAATCAATTGGTGCTAACACCTCCTAGGGGTGTATCGGTACTTAATTTGCTAATTATAATAACCTATGTACCTACTTCAAGCTATGTACCCACGAATTGTTAATGGTAACTCTATTTATTAATTACTACCAGTATACCTGACCTATATATGGCATGTTTCGACCATACAGATTACCAAGAATAATATTGTACAACATGTATTAGTATGTGAGAAATAAAGACATTCAAACCAAACCAAAAATTACCATATATGCATTGCGAGTGGCATAATTTGGGAGGTCCAATGTTACAGATGTCGTCAAGCATCTAAACCATTCATTATTTATAACTTATGATAAGGTAGGAAACGGTGAAAGGTTGTGGCTAGTGTATTTCTTAGGGAGGGGTCATTTGATCAGAGAAAAGGAGGGAAAGGGGTGGTATTTCAACATGTTGTGTACCCCTATCTCCTCCGAGGGATCAGAATTCATTTGCACACAATCATGCCTTTTCATAATGTTATGTGAGACAATTTGCTTTGCCCCTGAATCGCTCATGCATTCTCAACCCGGCTCTAGACCCCTAAATTCGATGTAGTGACATGGACATTTCTTAAAATCAACATGCGGCATGAGCATTTTTAACTGAGATAGACATGCGACATGGTCATGTCTTAAAACCGACATGCGACCCCCCTCCCCATCAAGGGCCGCACAACTCTCCCCTCCCCTGCCTTCCAGGTACCAGGAGATGCCCACCTTCACGGTCAAGCCAGATGCCACCACCTGTGATTGATATGAATGGTGCCACTGATACAGCAAACATAGAACATCCAAATCCTACTATCACTCGGAGAAAATATAATTTATGTGAGCCAGTGACCTTGTGGTTAGCATGCCTGCCGGTGGCAGGTGGGGCCCTGGGCATGGCGTTCGTCGATTTCTTAGGGAGCGCCTTTGCTGCCTTCACCCTTTTCGACCTAGTAACCACTGCTGGTGTTTTCTTCGTCGCTCCAGCCATGTTCCTGGTATGAACAATAACTTTGGAGTAGTTAAATATCAACTATGACGAACAAAATATGTTTGTGGAGACCCTCACGCCGTGAGATCTTTGTAGAAGTGGCAGAGTTCTTGTTTTACCCGCTTGGTGGCGCCCCTGTGTCATAGTACCAGACGCTGGCTGAAGGTGGCGCTAGTGTTTCCCGCTCCTCTATCTAGATCATTAAACGGGATGCCTTCGTCATCCTGACCTATGACATGCAACATGAGGCTTAAAAAGAAAGTGACATGGGACCTGGACATTTTTAAATATCAACATGCGGCATGAGCTTTTTTAACTGAGATAGACATGCGACATGGTCATTTCTTAAAACCGACATGCGACCCCCCTCCCCATCAAGGGCCGCACAACTCTCCCCTCCCCCGCCTTCCAGGTACCAGGAGATGCCCACCTTCATGGTCAAGCCAGATGCCACCACCTGTGATTGATATGAATGGTTCCACTGATACAGCGAATATAGAACGTCCAAATCCTACTGTCACTTGGAGCAAATAATTATAATTAATGTGAGCCAGTGACCTTGTGGTTAGCATGCCTGCCTTCAAATGACATTGGTGTGGGTTCGAATCCAAGATGGGATGGATCCTCTAAGAGGTCCTAAGGCTAAATTTGCAACCCATTTAGTTCGCGATTTGTTTTATACAAATTGAGAACTTTCTATTACTCCCTCAGTAAACAAAACCGCTCTTGACAGTTTGAATGAAAACAAAAATCATTATTACAGTCAAAATCAATTTTTGAAGTCAAGTTTTCTAGGCAAAATCAAATATCGGTTTCGTATGTTTTATTTATAGTTAGATTTGTACCATTCACATCATGGTCATGGTGGAGTCTATGTGCGAATTAGCAGTTATACCCGTTGTGACTAGGGGGCAAGGTTATGCCAATTCAGCTTCCCCCTGTCTCTATGTTATAGAAGAGTCAGACCCCAGTTTAATGAAATGTCGGTATTGCAGAAGTAGTGTAAAGGCCCTGTCAGACTAGTTGTAGAAATAGGAAAATAACGCCCCGATTTTGCAGGGACAAAATCAGGACTGAAAATCGGGTAGTCTGGCATACTGCTACGACTATAAAATAGTCCAAAATCGTATGATTTTTAAAATCGCAGGAGTTTGGCATGCCCGACTTTGCAGTCATAGGGAAATCGGGTCGTATTTTTTTTCCATTTGAAAGACTAGTCTGACCGGGCCTTAAGTCTTACTCAACAGGTAGGTGTACTATACTCTTGTTCCCAAATCCTTCCAAAGGAAAACTCTGGTAACAGCCACACGACCTTGAACTTGGGATTTTGCTGGGTTTGGGCAATCCCTCTGCTGGTAGCTTGGAATATGTGGACAGGAATCGGAATGTATGATATATGGTACTTTTACCATCATGCTTTCTCTTTTCTGTTTCCGGTTCCTGTCCACTGGTTCTAAGCTACCAGCAGTGATTGCCCTAACTCAGCAAAATCCCAAGTTCAAGGTCGTGTGGCTGTTACCAGAGTATTTTACCTTATTAATGAGTAATTATGAGCCCCCCTGCCCAATGCATGTAGTTTCCTTGCCAAAATACACAAAGATAAGTATCCCCTCCTCAGGTGTTGAGAGATCACTTATTTTCACTGGTTTAAATTTTTCGGTTGAGAGAAAATCGGCGAATTCGTGGGAATTCTTTCCGTACTGAAGCATGTAATAATTGCAGAATATATAGCCAGCGTAATAAGGAACTTTCACATTATCCATGGGTCACCGCCCATCCAGGTCAACCTCAGGTCATCTTACACCGCTCTTCTAGCATCACAAACCATTCAGCTTATATCCCTTCTCATGCCTCTGGAACACCCTCTGATAAGGTAGGAACTGCTCTGTTAACACTAAATGTAGCTCAGCAGTAGTATCTACTGTAATTCTACAAAATACTATAACCGTATTTATTGTACATGGGCTGTAGAATCTACTGTTGGTTTACAGTATTAGGGAGTTTAAGATTTAGGATGTATAGGGCCCCATGTACTTGTAGGAAAAGAGGCGTTTTGCCTTACTTACATGCATACCTAAGTGGTCTAATTTACCCCATAATCTGTGCTCACCTGAAATATATGGATCTATGAAAGTTGTTAATTGGTGCTTGGGTAGATATAACCCTGTACATGTACTGCTACCTATACGTCCTAACGTTGCCGTACCCGTTGCCGCTCACGTTTCGGAATTTAAAACTCTCTATTAACTCAGAAAACCCTACTTGCGGCTAACCAAAAAAAAGAGGTTTAAAAGAAAAGTCAAAATAACGTTTTAAAACTTTAAATAACGCTATGCCATAGTAAGGAGTGTCAGAGAAATGTTATATAACGTTGTTTGATGATGTAAAATGTTATATAACGTTTTTTGTGTACTTGGACTGGAGGCGGAATTCCAAAAGAGCTCTAGAAATCACTTTATGAGGAACGGAATGTTAGAGGGTGGCATCCATGCCAGACGTGTAGTATGACCTGTACTATTCAGGTTTAGGGTGGATGCCACGCACAAAAATTGTTTTTTCTGTGAAATAGGGTTCGATAATGGCAGCCATTACCAAAAATCTTGATTTTGGCCATATCTTAGTGAGAAATCATGTTATTCAGTAGTTTAAGGTGTCTAAATCCACATTCTCAGGGTGTAGGAATACTATGGAAGCATTAGATTACCTTCCCAATATCTACATTGTACCCTCTTGGGGTAGCTTTACAGAAATTCAATGTCTTTGCCTTAACTTGCCAATACCCATTTTAGCGCCAATAAAATTTTTGAGATGTAATGGGATAAGGGACCTTAGTGCACTTTGCACTAAGTGTCTTTCTCGCAGATCATGTCACAAATGATGATACTCCTATTTGAAGTTGCTAAACCCATATTCTCAGGGTATATGAGGACACAATGGGAGCAGAATTTATGTTCTCTGAGGCATACATTATATATCGTGTGCCAAACAATGACCTAATTTACTGGATCTCCCTGGACTTTCCTGGCACAATATGGCACAATATGGTATTGCTATCCTGATTCCTATGTTCTCTAAACTAAGAGTAAATGATAGCAAGATTTATGTTTTAACATTAAATGCTCAATGAATACTTGCTAATGGTTAATTGATACTGATCAGTTGCATAGGAAATATGAGGCCAAAGCAACAGATTTGGGTAGAGGAGCTGAATTAATTCTGCCTCCTCCCCACAAAGAGGAACAGACCCTACAACAAATTTTACCTTCCCTATTTGACATGGCCTTAAACTGTAATTTGGTAAGTCAGACTGTCCCAGTGGATCTGGTTCATGCACTAGTGCTTTCTATTCACATCTACTTACTGAACATCATACTAAATACATCTGCTTTTTGTCTGGGTTACATGTGTTAAATGCTGTGGGATGTCCAGTTTGAACTTTTGTCCTAACAGGTTTTAAAGGTACCAGGTGAAAAGTGTTCCATCAAATTTGGGATGCAAATCCATGCTTCCTTCCTCTAGAGCCTGACATCATGTAGACTTGATCAATCCAGCTCATACAGGTCATAGCTGGTAACCTTGTACATGTCAATCATGTCTGGGGGTATAGAGTGACCATCCATTTTAGGTATACTCAGACGCCCCATGGTTCCATACCTGGTGATTAAGTTATTCATTAGTTGCTTTGTGATAGATTGATTGATTATTGTTTCTTTGGGTATTTAAACATGCATATGCAGTTATCCCATGACAGGGAGTTCCATGATGCCTGTACTTATTGGTTGCTTGGGATGTATACGTTTCCCCAGGCCAATTTCTAACTTATATGTGGCTATGTGAATGGACAGTGGTCCCTGAAAGACCCTAGTAGTATGGGAAAAGGAGACGGAAATGGCATAGTCCCTCTAATCAAACCTCAAAGATATATGTTTACTATGTCTTTGTAAACTTGGGCCCAAGACCCTAAGGATGGGTTCACAACTGCATATAAAGTCAGTTTTCTGTATGCTTCGGTGGCCTACAGTAGGGCCTGCAGAGTCTTTCAATACTGGAAAAGTGCCTATAGACCACCTAATAGATAAGCAAATAGAGGGATGCTCGAGAATGTAAATGTAAGGGGACACTTAAAAGTGACTTGCTCAAATTCTAAACCAATTGAAACTTTATCTAAACTTAATTCTAAAATTATGATTAACCCTCCAAGATCGAACATGAATGCAAACGCCCGTTGATACCGTATTACACTTATGATGGCTGGGGCATATCCCGGTCAGCCTGTGGCTTGATGGGATATGGCCCCAGCGCCCATGACCACTTATGAAATATGTCAGAGACAGTATCAGTAGGCATTGCCATTTGTTTATAAATCTATCTACCAGATACCAAAAGCCTCCTTTTCTCAGTTAACAAAGCATGGGTTTGCAAATAGGCTGCTCAAAGCTACACATAGCTAAGGTTTTAACCCATTCAAAGTATGAAAATTACAAATGGGGAGCTCAATATATTGGATAATTCCTGAATCCAATAATTTTATGTACATTCTGGCCCTCAATCTTTCATCTTCCACCCCCACATGCTATTGCGAATGGTTGATATATATCCTGGGAAGTATACAAAATATGCTCAACAGACTCAGAGAGCTGAAATGGAAATATTATACGCTAGATACAAACTCTGAAAAATGGATGGTAATGAACAAGGTTTTTACTGGATTTCAAGGCTTAAAGCCATGTGGAAATATATCTTGTCAGCTCTGAATATCCATGCTATGGCTTATTTAACCGCTTCACCACTGGATTTTTTGTAACTCAATGCAATTTTGTGCAATACCGGGTGGAAGGGGTTAAAGGGTATTTTGTATGATGAAACCCATCAAATATGAAACAATATTTTGACATTTCATTATTGTTAAGGCTGCAGTAGCCAAGGTAAGCATGAGAGAACTTAAGTAATGCCACCAATGTGTTCCTAGACCATGAAAATGAGGATGCAGCCATGCCAGAAGAGTGTCTATCGTCGATATTTGCAAAGATATGGCCAAAATCGTGAATTTTGATAATGGCTACCCCATTAAGGTACAAAATATATGCATGGGGAAGGTAATCTAATGCTTCTATAGTATTCCTAGACCCTGAAAATGTGGATTTAGACTCATTAAATAACTCAATATCATCATTTCTCACCAAGATATAGCCAAAATCGTAATTCTCAGTAATGGCTACCCCGGTAGAGCATGATATAAGCATGGAAAAGAAAATTTGATGCTCCCATAGTATTCCTAGACCCTGAGAATGTGGATTTAGACACCTTAAACTACTGAATAACATGATTTCTCACCAAGATATGGCCAAAATTATGATTTTCGGTAATGGATGCCATTATCGAGCCCTATTTCACAGAAAAACGATTTCCGTGCATGTCATCCACCCTAAACCTGATCAGTACAGGTCATACTACAAGTCATGGATGCCACCCTCTAACATTCCGTTCCTCATGTAGTGAGATTCCAAAATTCTGCCTCCAGTCTAACTGGGCTGTCCTACATGTAGAACACCCACATGACACATAATCAGACATTGATTACTAGAGGTAGAATCCATAGGCTCAAGTCTCCATATTTCCAGCATTTCTCCATAGAGGGTTGCCTTTTGTTACTGCTATGATGTCATACTGAGGTCCGAAAATGCATACATCTTGAAAAATGATAACAAATTAATGCAGAGGTACTTATCTCCACAACCAGTAAAGACAGAGCTCAGGTATATTATACAGGGCATACTTAGCCATACATGGGTTCATTCATCAATTCTTAATGCTCTCTTATAATAACTACCACTTTAGGTGTGACTGGGTAAAAAAAAGAGGATGTTTCTTCTTGTTTTACTATCCACAGCATGTACATTCACCCCCCCCCCCCCCCTCACTGGTTGGTTCTACCTGAATCTACCTGTCCACACTTTTTTTTGTATCCCCATTGGCCCTCAGCACGTTAATCACGCAATGATAGTTCTGGTTGTTCTCCAAATAAACTGTTTTGATATAGGTCATGATAAGCGATCTGGACACATGCGTATGGACCACTGAACAGCAGCACACGCTGTAGCTATACAGTGTTTCTAGTGATACAGTAATTATTGCTATTCATGAACTGTTGTGTTGCTCTAGATGCAGGTTAACAGTTGCATGTCGTAAATCTATGGCACTTTTCCCTGTACTATGTATACTATAAATGTACTATGTATACTACAACTTGACAATTTCAGTACAGTTACAGAAGATGTGGCAGTATACTTACAGTTACACTCACACATAGCTGAAAGTTTAGGGTAAATTGACTTGCTGTATGCGTACGTCTACAGCACAATCTACAGGAACAAACGTTGCCTGCGATATTTGCTGTACAGGAGCAGTTCTTTCTTCTAGTAGCGAAGTTATACATGCAAAATCGAGAAAATCGAGGCCTTTTTTTCAATCGAGGGTCGAGGTTTTTATTGGCCTAAAGATGAGGACACTTTTATACAGTGGTCCAAGAGGGCCAAAAAGTGATTTCGAAAAAAAAAGTTATCTTGAAAAAAAAAAAAGATTTGAGAAGAATTCTTTTTTGAGAAATAAAAAAAAAAAGTCGTTGGAAAAAAATCATTTTGACAAATTGAAAAAAATTAGTTCGAAAAAAAAGATTTGAAAAAAAAATTGAAAATGGATGCTGTCAACTGTCAACTCTGAAAATTGACAGTTGACAGCACCCATTTTCAATTTTTTTTAAACAGTCCAGATGAAAAATAAAATTCCAAATGGTTGCTGTCAAGTGTCAACTCATTCAGAACAGCTTGTGACAGCCGAATTCTGTAAATTGACAGTTGACAGCACCCATTTTCATTTTTTTTTCAACATTCCAGATGAAAAATGAAATTCCAAATGGTTGCTGGCAAGTGTTAGCTTATTCAAAACAGCTTGTGACAGGTATCCTTTGGAGTGAGGCCAACTTCTACACAATACTCTGTCTGCCTGTCTGTCTGTCTGCCTGCCTGTCTGCCTGCCTGTCTGCCTGTCTGTGGGACTGCCTGCCTGTCTGCCTGTCTGTGTGTTTGTATGTCTGTGTGCCTGCCTGCCTGTCCACCTGCCTGCCTGAATGCCTGCCTGCTTGCCTGTCTGTCTGTCTTCCTGCCTGTCAGATAGACAGGCAGGCACACAGGTAGGCAGGCAGGCAGAAAGACAGACAGACATGCAGGCAGGCAGGCAGGCAGGCAGAGAGGGAGACAGGTAGACCGACCAACAGGCAGGCAGACAGGCAGGCAGACAGACAGGCAGACAGGCAGGCAGGCAGCCAGGCATGCAGGCAAGCAGGCAGGCAGGCAGAGTATTGTGTGAAAGATGGCCTCACTCCAAAGGATACCTGTCACAAGCTGTTCTAAATAAGTTGACACTTGACAGCAACCATTTGGAATTTCATTCATCATCTAGACTGTAGAAAATAAATTGAAAATGGGTGCTGTCAACTGTCAATTTACAGAATTCGGCTGTCACAAGCTGTTCTGAATAAGTTGACACTTGACAGCAACCATTTGGAATTTCATTCATCATCTGGACTGTTGAAAAAAATTGAAAACGGGTGCTGTCAACTGTCAATTTACAGAGTTGACAGTTGACAGCATCCATTTTCAATTTTTTTTTTCAAATTTTTTTTTTTATTCAAACTGAATTTTTTCAATTTGTCAAAATGTTTTTTTTTTCAAACAATTTTTTTTTAAATTTCTCTCCCGAAAAATCTTTTTCTTTCCAAAAATGTTTTTTTCCCAATTATTATTATTTTTTTTCAAAGATCACTTTTTTTTTCGAAATCACTTTTTGGCCCTCTTGGGCCACTGTACTTTTACGTAGGTCCCTTTTTGTCGCCATTCCTGCCCCTTCAGAAATATGTAGAACAGGCTATAAATATAATACCAGTCTTTGCCAAAACTTTTTTACGCCACAGGATATTTGGTTCTGCACATTCTCTATGTTGCAGGACCAGCTACACTTTGGAAGGACCGCGATAGCCACATATTATATGCAGTTGGTCTAGACTACTGTGACTTATCAAAAAGACAACAACTAGACACAGTTCGATTAGGCTTTAATATATGTCAACTTTATTGAAAGGAACGCTCAGGCATTATCTCTATATGAACAGTCGGTACAACAGGTATCTAAAACGTGATGTGACTAATACCGGTAGGATATGAGTATAGCTACAGCATAGCTATTACCCGGAGTTCAGGGGAGTTATATTCTACCCTTTGTGGTCAGATGACTAGCACCAGTAGTGTCATCTAGTGGTCAATAGTTATGTAACCAGTTATGAAACCCTTAAACCTTTCCCTTCCGATACTATATGCAGTACCACTGTAAAACAGAAACTGCATATATGCAGTACTGTTTTTTAGTACCCAAAAACCGATACTGCATATATGCAGTACTAGGGCACAATCTGTAGTGTAGTGCCGGTTTTGGTAGGACATATACATCTGCAATGTCTCCGGTGGTTGGGAACAATTTTTCAATAGCGAAGCGGCAGGGCAAGGGTCAATGATAATTATCGTCGGTAACCTCGGTATGCAACCTTACATGATAAACAACTTTTTATGAAACGAACCATAGGTACTCATTAAGGAATGAATAAACATGTTATGAAAAAAAAGTAGAACCGTCTTATGTTCTATCATAACAACACATGAATAGATATACCATAATAACATAGCAGACTTAGCTGCCCGTTACATATATTATATGATGATTTATACATTTCAAGTATAAAATGGTATCGTACACTATAAAAGACATTGTATTTGTTATAATTTATGGCCAAATCAGGATAGATACGTAGTTTTATGTACACAGTATATTGACAAATATATTTCGGCTTTAGATACCCTAGCAATTATTTTAGTTCAGAAAATCCGAGCAGGTGCCTGGACATTAAACAAATTTTGGTCTTGCTACACTTGTAAATCTGGTGGACCAGTAGAATTTTAGGAAGAATGTTGGTGAAAAGAAAGAGCAGTTTGCAGACAGATTTAGGGAGCGGTTATATTTTATCAACTCGCCAAATCGGCCATTTTCCTGAAAATCAACATTTTTCAGATTTTGAATCCTTTTTTCATCAAATCGGTTATTTTCGTGAAAGTCATATTTTTTCTGATTTTGAACCTTTTTCTCGCCAAATCGGCCATTTTCCTGGAAATAAAACTTTTCACAAAAAAAAGAATTATTTTTTTCTAAGTAAATGAAAAAATCTTTTGCGAAAGTGAAATTCTTTTTTAATTTTTTTTTTACAAAAAACGGAAAAAAATACTTTTCTTGTTTGAAAATATAAATAAACCTTTCTGACCCTTCTGGGCTTCTGTATTTGACAGTCCTCACCAGGAGACTAAGACCCTATTCAGATTTTGGATAGGCCAATGCCCTCCAATATTCATGAAGACTTTTCTCAAAAAATATAATACATCTGCTAGTGTAATATATCACTGGAAAGCTAATGATATCAATTTCAAAGATGTCTTTTTCGTTGCATTAGCTTTTTTTCCTGCTGGTACACATATGATCACACCCAAATGATATTCACTGTGTCACTTAGCTACATCCACACCACTAAAACATGTTGACAGCAGACATTGTTTTTACAGGTATCGTTTTTGCAGAGGGAGAACACTTTATAACTATCCTCTGACGTAAATTGCCGGATGGAGAGATGTTATCTGGTTTCAGAGTCTGGATGTAAGGGCACCTTTACCATGTCCCTCTTTTTGACTATCCGAGCACCAGATATTATGTAGAACAGATTTTAAAACAGATGCATCTAGCCATCAGCTGACCATTCTCTAATAATATATCAGACTTGTTCCATTCTGTCACCGTCTGTGATGTAAGGGCATGTACTTATTTCAGTATATTTGTACTTAATAAGGCCACTCAAAAAAATAAACTGGTTTCTCATCACCGCGCATCATGCTAATCGTCATTTGGGGAAAAATTAAAAAAAAAAAAAATTTCAATGAAAAATATGTCAAAAAGTGGACGAATATTGGTATATCTGGTATCAAAGTAAAGCACAGACTGTCAGTAATGCAGTTAGTTAGGAATAACCTGCAATATAACTTTTTTTGTGTGTTTCACTAAACTCTTTACCACTTATATGTGAAATTCATTCGCGAAAAGTCTTAATTTTCCTATACATTTTCGCCCTCAGTAAAAAAAAAAGATAAAATAAAAAACGCCCTCGTCATATTTTTCACTGCCGAGTGATGAGAAACAACTCTTTTTTTTGGAGTAGCCTAACTTCTGTATTCTAAAACCATCTTTGTAAGGTTATATGTGAAGCGATATGGGGAGACATATCGATAGAATATTAGTGAGGGGAGGAATATCTAGTTTGAAGAAAATTTAGGAAGCGGTTATATTCTAGTCAGAACCAGAACCAAGTCAGGATCTGCTGGAGAGTGAAGGCTACGTTGGTGAAGTAAAGCACACAGAGTTATAATTCAAGAACATGGGTGGGTACGTGTATCGGCAATTTTTTTTAAAACAAATATGGCAACCCCATTGATTTAACCTAGGAGTTCTGTATTTAATACCCCCCGTGAAATAACCCACAGCCGTATTTAACGGCCTGTGACTTCATCAAAAACGGCTGTTTGTTTACATTTGAACAGTGTTGAAATGGGATGGAAATAGACTATTTTAGGCTCCCCCTGTAATAATTTTGGAATATTCAATCGAAAATCGTAAAAAATAAACACAAAGGTACACTTATTTAAGTCTGTTGACTGGGTTATTTCACTTGTTGACCTTTGGGCCGCATTTAACTCGGCCTACGGCCTTGTGAAATGCGGCTCAAGGTCAACTCGTGAAATAACCCAGCTAACAGACTGAAACTCATGCACCTTTATCTCGCAATGTCTCACAATATCTTGCAATATCTCGCAATATCTCGCAATATCTCGCCATAGATTTCCCACACCTGAGTACCAACATCACAAATAAACTTACAATTGTAACACTGAGTTTGGAGTCTTCTGGATCTTTCTCCTGCACTCTACCATCTATAGTTACATAGACAGAGCTGCACGCTAAAGTGACAGAGTCACTGGTTACTGCACGGGTGGTCCTTGGGCTGTATTGCACGCTGGCCGTAGGCCTAGTGCAATACAGCCCAAGGACCACAAGTTAACCAGTGAAGAGGGCTCTTTTAAGTGACGCTCTGTATTTATTTCAAGTTACGTTAAGGTAAAATAGATATGTAGTCTATGTTTCTTTACTTCCACGATGTTTCATTACTTCTGCGTCGTTTGTTTACATCCATGGTTCCGCCATTTTGAATTCCGCGCAGGTCACGTGACCCTCAGTAGCGTAGTGACCCCATGGCGACCCCATAGAGACCCCATAGCGACCCCCGACCTCCCTTGGCAGCATCCAATACAGCCAGAGCACGCTACTGGCATACGGCCCTCCCATAGGTTTAACCTTGTGTTTCCGTATTCACCATGAAATAAAGGTTTATACTACACTACACAACTATAGACTTGGATCCCCATAATAGAACATCCACCCTGACATTCAATACTGGCATGTTTCCCCTACAATAGAGAGAGCCCCTCACCCCCATATAACATACAGGGCAAGTTTAGTGCATAACTATACAGCAAAAAATGACATTCTTCATGTCAAGACTGTTTGTCTATAACAGCTGTTAAACGCACCATAGCCTAAAACCTTCTTGAGGCTCAGTAAGGGTACATTGTTGGACTCTTGAGAGGGGAGTCAGAAACAGAAATGAAAGATTGCCAAAATAGCTCACTCTACTTAACTAGTTTCCAATGCGTATTGATTATTTATTACAGCTGTCTGTGCAGATAAGTCAAATCTAAAGCATCGGATTGGACGTATCGGTCCAAAATGGAGGACGCAAAGCTCTATGCGGCTCTCGTGATTAGCTTCATTGAGTGTGTCCTCCTTGCTGGTTCAGTGTTTGGGTGGCCATCAATGGTCTATGTGTTGCAGGTATGTTGACATTTTCTTTTAAAAAATACGAATGAATACTTATGAATACATGATGTTTTACATAATAGTATGTACTATGGAGGCCACAAAGGGCCAACTTATGTTTGAAATGTTCAATGATGCTCAATGATTTTAGTGAATGTCAATTGACATGGGACCTATATGTTAGCCTGTCTTTTTTTGGATCATGGAAAGGTTTTGTCAACATAATGGCTTTCCAATATTGTATTTTATCATCTATGCATTCATAGTTGCTACCTCAAGAAACCCGATGGTAAAACTTTTTCACATGGTTACTTTTATAGGATTACGGACTATATCAAAACCTCTGTCACGCAACAGAACCTACAATATGTGAGAACAGCACTGGCCTGTCACATATCGGGAATGCATCGACAATATGCATATTCAATGATAGTCAACCGATCAGAGGCAGATGCTTAGAACAGAAAGTGGCCCTTTCTGATGCCTACACAGCTGCCATTGCCGCCTATGGACTGAGTGCTTTTCCAATGGGATTATTTTTCGATAGGTTTGGATTAAGAACAACAAGAACTATAATTGCGTGAGTAATGATAAAAACGATAGTGATTATAATTATAGTATTCTATGCATCAGTTACCTCTTGATGTTTACAGTATATCACGGCGTTTGCTATTGTCTAGATAGGTAAAGGTGCGAACGATCCGATCCCTTAACATGAATGTATACATTCATTCTAAGGGGGCATTCCCACCTTTTTTGTTTCTTACTTTTGTACATAAACTGGGTGTGCATACACATCCAGTTTATGTACAAAAGTAAGAAACAAAAAGTGAATACACATCCCGTTTATGTACAAAAGTAAGAAAGAAAAAAAGTTTCTGATATTTAGTTCACTACTATGCATTCAGTATTCCATCAAACATGTTTTTATATAATACACAGAGAGAAGTAAAGGTGTCAACTGTGTCTCCCACGTGGCTCTGATAAAATAGAGTGTCAAACAGCTAATGACTCTGCTTATATGAAGGTGCAGCATGAGTTGACTCTCTACTATCAGTGTCAACTTGAGTTGACTCTCTATCATCAGTGTCAATAGCAGAGTCAATGGCTGTTTGACACTCCATTTTTGCCAAAGCCACGTGGGAGCCACAGTTGACACCTTTTCTTTTCTGTGTGTAGGTTTTCTGGTTGGTAGGTCCATTTCAACTTTACATTATACCTTACGGAATTCTGTCATAATGATACGATCAGTATCAATCCTTTTATCTTAGTGAGTGCATTTTTTCTTCCTTTTCAGCCTGCTTGGTGCATCTGCACAGTTGATGATAGCCTTTGCTAATCCAGGTTAGTTGTAGTATCAGTATGCAGATCAGATCAGTCCCTTTATTCTTCTACCAACAAATACGGTGGGGGGGGGGGGGGTGATTAATGCAGAATTCAAGAGAAAAGTCATACTCTTAACCTGGTGTCAATTCATCTAATTTCAGACCATTAAGTTTATTAGTCAGAACAAATAGAATTAAAATTCTATATATTTGTTATAAAAATGTATTAACATCATCTACACAGAGCTCTACAATACAAGAACCACAAAAGACATATTATAGTATTACCATAAAAAAATCACATATAAGCTTAACTTGTGTATGAGCCACATCCCAACGTTGGACGACTCAATGAGTCGCAGTAGCAATCTGACTATGGGAACAACAGGAGAAACTACTCCCGTATTAGCCGCATCCAGACCCTGTCCCGATACTATAAGCCGCACCAGTGATCTGACTCGCGTACTAGCCGTGGTAATAATTTGATGTCAACATTGTGGTTTTATTTTGACATTGTAGGTACGGAATGGTTGGTCTTCACTGGTGCCGTGTGTCTTGGTATCAGTAATTATGGACTTCTTATGACGGCTTGTCATGTGAGTAACCTTTCTAACCAGTCCTGCTCACGACATGAATGCAGTCAGTATTAACTAACTGGTCATTCGCACTTCAGAGGAATTTGGCCCTGAGATTACCAACCGAGGCTTTAGCCTTGGCCAAGGGCAGTTATCCGAGGCCCATTCCTGTTCCTGAGCAGGTGGTCAGAATTCTACCAAAGTAATTTCATAATAATTTTAATCAAGATATTTTTTTTAATACAATTATATTATACACCTAGAAAACTATCCCATGGATTCCCGAATAAAAACATTGGGCAGTCATCCATCAAAATCCCTGCCCAGTGCCTCGTTTTGGTTCACATGGGCTTCAATTGGATCACTTTGCACAGCTACCCACCACTATGGTAGAACTTTATTCAAAAAGTAATGTAAATGTGTGGTGCATCCATTTATATTAAAATCGCTGTTTACACATATATTATCAGTATGTGTTTCAAGATTCATTTTGGTGAAAAAGGCTGCGAAAGCATGCTAAAGCCCCTCATGCTTAACTCTTCCTTTCCCGATCGCGCATTTATGCGAATTTTTGGCCGATTTTTGGCCGATTTTGAGACCCCTGCCATTTTCTCAAAAATTGCTTCAAAGCTTACATTTTTTGGATTCTCACTATTTGGTATATGATCTCCAGGGATCCCGAGCAATTTGTTTCTGGTAGCATTTTATTTTATATGGTTGGCTTGTCAACTTGAGGGACAATCAACCCGATTTTTACCCATATATAATCAAATTTTCTGGTAAAAATCATTAAAAATGTAGGACAATATGATTTTTTTTGGTGAAAACCTACTTTAGAGAGTTTCTCATGATTAAAAAGATGGTACTAATATTTCCCATTATTTTTGGTGTGATTTTGATCAAAATATCCGTTGCCATAGCAACAGATATGCTAGAAATTGTGATTTTGTGAATTATTGGTTGCCATGGTAACCGTATCAAATATGGCCGTCATGGCCATTCTACATACAAAATCTGAAAATACCCAACAAAACCTACAATATGGTATTTATTCCATTTCAATTGATCAAGGGAATCCTGAAATATTGCAGTTTGAATATTGGTTCAAGATACACTTTTTTGATATCATTGCTATTTTGATAGAGCCATAACTTGCTTATTTAAATAGATATTGAAAACTAGGTTGTGGACTTTTTAAGTCAACAACCTCAGTTCATAGTATCATTACTCCACTTCTAGTTTGAATATTTAAATAATTCCAAAAGTTTTGGAATGCTCATGCCATCAGACATAGTCCAAAAAACACCCAAAAATGAACTGGGAAAGGAAGAGTTAAATACTATCATCAAAATGCCTATGTAAGGCATAAGCAATTGTGAGTGCAAGCTAGCGTCAGGTTAATTGTATACTGGTGTCGTGCTCATACCACACTAAATTAGTGAATGTCTATTATATCTGTATGAAAGGTCGCCCTCCTTGCTAAGGCAAAGACTGCCATGGTAACAGCTATTTTCTTGGCTGGATTGGATACTTCATTTGGCTATACAGCTGTCAAGGTTTGTCTGTCTGCCGATTTAGTATTTTGGCACTTATTGCATTTTGGGACCAAACTCTTCATATGTAAAGGAATTAATGTGTATTGTATGGCTTAATAAAAAGACTGTTTGGGGTTTCCCATGCCAGGCTGCTTCACTCATTTGTCAATGTAGAACTGTTAGTATCATTAATTGTGATTGGATATATTTTTTGTCCATGTTGTCCATGTTGTCTATCTGATAGATAAGAATTCTATAATACATAGATACAATCTTGAATAAAGGAACTGTTTGTCAACTCTCAAGTTGGTGTTTCAACTAATTCTAAGATGAAACTATGAAGGGTGTTTCAACTAATTCTAAGATGAAACTATGAAATTATTTTCATAATTTCACATGGCATTGCTTGAGTAAATAAAAACATGAAGGCCTATAATCTAAATATTTCTGTTTGTATATTGTTCAGTTTGTCTATGACGCTGGGGTGTCCAGGGTGGCCAGTCTTGTTTTTGAGGCTTGTCTTTGGGTGCTGGTCCTTATATCCTCCTGGTTTTTACTTCCAAAGTTCAAGGTCACTAATGATGAACAAGGTCATATGACAGAAGGTGAGAGATAATGTTAGGTAGTCTATAATACAAAGGAACATGTATGTATCTTGTAAAATGCATTCATTTGAAAGATATTTTCAATAAGATTATATCCAGCTTTTTATCAAACTAAAGAGAAGCTATCAATGTCTATAGACTGTATACTTATATTAGGAAGAACTCAATACATGCCGTATATAATTATATTACATGATGATAAGAATCTTCAACAGGATAATTTTGGAAGAAGAGCATTGTGCTCGCTGTGGTCCATACTATTACTCTTTTCCATGTTTGTGCGTTAATTTTCTGTTTTCCGCTTTCACAGAACAAATACCTTGCGAACAAATGAAATCTCAGGAATTTGATCTTACAGTAAAGGATGAACAAGAAAATCATGAACCAAGCTGTGAGAAGTCAGAGTTGAGGAGTATAATCCTTAGTGTTAATTTTGCCTTGTTTGTTTACTGGTTTGGTACCAATCATGTTAGAATCAACATGATGAACGATAGCTATGACGCGTGGATGACAGCCATTGTCGATGGAGACGTAGAGAAAGGTGGGATATTATATGTCCTTTGTCTCAGCATATCTACCTATCTGACATGCTCTAGGAAAAGGGACCTTAAAGCACCCTGCACTAAGGGCCCTTTTCGCAGATCGATAACAAAAATTATGTTTGCTTGTTATCAAGAATGTTTCGATATTCCAATTTGTGAAAGCTATTGTTACACAATTATATGGCATAAAGATGGCTGGGGTAGAAATCAACTACTCTTACTATTACACTTATAATTCTTTTAGAATATGGATAATGCTTTCCAAAAGATTTCTTTTCATGAACAGGTGTTTTGATACACAATTCCATTTCATCAATATACCTTTATTTTCCAGTCAGCTATTTCACCAATATGCTGGCCATTGCAAATCTCCTCGCTGTGATCCCTTCTCCAGTTATTGGCATAATAACAGACAAGATGAGAGCTAAGTTTGGTAAGTACAAGTTACGGAATGCACATCCTTGTGTGTGAATACATATGTTGAGTTAAAGGGCAGATGTCAAATGCCTATGATTGATAAATGATGTCTTAATGTTTAAAAAAAAGAGAGAAAATCCACAGTGTTGATATGTCAGATTTGATATTTCCCTTTCCCCAACACTATTCATAGTTTTAGGGCTGTGCAATGCGTTGGCAGTTATTAATTACCTCAGTTACACTGTAAGAAGTAAGTACTGTATACCTACAGCAAAAGTTGCTGGCAACTTTTGTTCCAGTAGATTTTGCTGTAGGTGTACAGCAACTGACTTGCTGTACATTTACAGCAACTTCTATTGTACGTCTACAGCAAACGTTGCTGGCAACTGGGTGCTGTAAAGTTACAGCAACTTCTATGGTAGGTTTCATATTGCTGTTTTCATCAAGTTTATACCAACTAATATACTTGCATGGAGAGTACTTTCCTGCATAAAAGTTCAATTTCAGCTAGGATAATACACTACACACTGTAATGGTTTAATCCTCCTTTAATACAGCTGAACTGTATACGATACCAGCTTTTTCCCAATTCAGGCACTTAAGCATTTAACCTTTCCCACCAATGTGGTGTTTATTCTATACTTTTGCTGTTTCTTTGTATTGATCAACACAATTATGCAAATATCAATACACAATGTGATAACTGCATTCAGTCTCTTACATCCATTCTTATTCTACCATATCTTGAGAGTTTGTGAGGCTTTATTTGACTCGGGAAAGACTCAGTTAATCAAAAACTAGACTTCCCCCCTTCTATTCAGTTTTGTCAAATTAGTTGCTGTGATACTAGAGATTGAAGGAAAGGGGTTGCTGTGATACTAAAGATTTAGCTTGAAATCCTGTACAGGGGCTCGATTCATAAGTTTCTACGACACAGAGGGTCATTTTACTGCTACGACCATTGCTGATCGTCCAGGGGTCATTTTATGCTATTCTTATGACACCTCTTGAACAGTTGTAATGGTGGAGTATAATAACCACACATACGACCAGCTTATCTCATACGACCAACTTATCTCAAGAAAATCGTAGGATGCTGTCGTACAAAAAAAGGGGTGCATTTCAAAAGAAAATCGTAGCAAATTTCCCATCTGCCCTATTGCACAGAATACATGTATATATGGTGGTTGTAAGGAGGAAAATGCCCATTGCACAACAGACGGCTGAGACAGCCTCTAAAGTCATTCTCTAATCTCATTGTGAAATGATATCAAAATATTTGTACTACAGCCTTGTATGATGCCTTGACTACTACCTGTAAAAAAATACGATTTGCCCTCTTTTCCCTACAAACATGTTATTTAGTGGTCGTAGCCTTTCTGAGCTGTCGTACATTGTTATGAATCGAGCCCCTGTTCTATAGTTGGATAAGGCAGAGGGGACCACAGAACTTACTGTACTTGGCATTATAATTATTAGCTGTAGAATGTGAATGGAATGAAAAGTTTCCTTGAGTCGTTTTCCACATGATAAAGGGACAGAAAGACTTTACTTTTTTTCAGGTATAATGATGGGAAACTAGCTGTGTTTAAAGTTGCTATTCAAATTTGTAAGACCTACAGAGTTGTTCAAATCTGCTTAGTTACCAAAAAGGTTGATGCTATCAGACCTCTGTACAAAAGGAGTCTGAATATACTAAGCAAAGGAGTGATCTTCGACACATATGGCCAAAAGATGTTTGTTTCAGGTCACCCGACCGACCCAATCAAAACAGGGCGACCCTACTTTTTTAAATGAAATTTTGAAGATATTTTTACACTTTTTGGGGGTCAAGGTTTACAAAACTTACAAATCTTCCATTTTTACACCTTCTTTTTCAATTGAAGGGTATCAGAGAGGGGCTGTAAAAAATCCGACCTACCGACCCAGACTTTCTGCCCATGTTACGTGAAATAAACCTTTTTATTTGGCCAATGCATGACTCTCAAAATGAGGGCCAACTGTGACGGTATAATTGCAAGACTCTTATAGCATCACCTCTGTTCTTTTTTGGCATGTTCCAAACCAGGAGGGACTGGTTTTTCCTTGATCCCTGCAGTGACTTTGGCATCTACAGTCAACATCCTCATGACAATCTTCCTGTTTCCTCATCGGGAATTTACCATCTATGTCTCTGTGGTCTTCTTTGTGCTGGCTAAACCTATGGTGTATTCAACAGCTGGATCCTACATGGCTTTACTGTGAGTATCCGGAAATGAACTAAACATCTTTGATATATTTTGGTCATCACTCCTCTCTCCATATAAGGTCAAATCCCACAACGCGATAGAGAGGAGGAAAATGTAGTTTATTAGTCTCCTAGCCGAAGTTGCTGGGTATATCGGCTAAGAGGGAGCTGATATTAGCTAAGAAGGGGTCAATATAGATAAGGCAGTGCCGTGATTTGCATAGTAGTAGAGATCAAAACATTTAGATATTTTCTCTTGATTCCCCTGGAAAATGTTGTTTATTTGATAGAGGTAAAATGTCCAGAAAATAATGGGGGTCAATGAGTAATGATTATATTGACATAGGACAGACATAAATGGTACACATGTATAATGACTGGGTTGTTATAGTGGTTTTACGATGGAGTTACAATACTGCACCTACCTTACCACCAGAAGGCCCTATACAACTTGGAATACTTGTGTATTCACATATTACTATAGCTATACAGACAGACATGTGAAGTAACTCTCCCCATATACTAGCTATGCTTATTAAATCGCAGCATTACAGCTTAATAAGCAACATTTTGCCTGCTACAGTGGGATTTGGAGAGGCCCTACAACCTGAGAGGAGTGTTGCGATTTACAAAATCGGCAGCAGCTCCCTGTTGACAGAAGGCTAATTCGCAACACTTTCCCACCCATTTTTCGCGTTGTGGGATTTGGCTAATAAACCACAAGAAGTCAGAACTTTACAAGATTGAATCAATTCATAAGCACAGTGCTAGTTGCTTTTGATGGGCTATATGCCAATAAACCATCCTTTCTTTTTTTGGTGACCCTACTCAGCCAATTTTGACAGTTGACAGCAATAATTTTCGTGGTTGACACCAAAACAAAAATCACGGAAAAGTGAAAAAAAACTTTTCATATGAAAAAGTGATTTTTTTGGGTGACCCTTAACGACCACCGCACTTATGTGTTCGTAGCAACTTTTGAGTATTTTTTCCAAATTAGGTATCCCACTGACTACTTCGGGGTTATTTACGGCATCACATTCCTGATTGCTGGATTGTCAGCTTTCATCATGTACCCCTACTTCTCCTGGATCAAACACACTGAAAGCTTCTTCCCCGTGAGTATGCATTGACATCAGCTGCCATGCACTGCAGATGGATATAGTAGGCTCTCATGACATTGTAACAATTGAAACGTCTTTGACTCGGTGTATTCTTTGACCAGGGGAAGTCTTTGACCGGGTTTAGTCTTTGACCAGCAATCTTTAAAATAACTGGAAGTGGGGCTATAGTATGTACACAGAAATGTCGGGGGGAAATGTTGATGGATATTTTAACACTATATCTTACAAATTTCCCCGAATTTCTGTGTACATAGCCCCCATTTCAGCCGTTATATTTGTCAAAGACTACAGACTAGAAACTGTTTGTATTCTCACACCAACGAGATCTACACTAACTGCATGTAGCAAATAGGCCCTGGGCCTACTTTATGCAGTATAAATAAAAGAAGTTTCAATTCAATTCATTCAATTCCCAGTCCAAGACTAAACCCGGTCCAAAACAAAACACAGTCAAAAACTACACCCGGTCAAAGACGTCTCAATCTCA
The DNA here is from genome assembly GCA_947462335.1 of Harmothoe impar. NCBI lineage: Eukaryota > Metazoa > Annelida > Polychaeta > Phyllodocida > Polynoidae > Harmothoe > Harmothoe impar. The sequence goes on along the minus strand of OX381717.1, from coordinate 43,254,167 downwards.
TGAGACACAACCACTAGTATGGCCTATATTTCTTGACATTTAAGCACCCCTCCTCATTATCATTAAATAAAAATGTGTAAAGAATGACACACTACAATGCTACTTCATTAATAAATTACTGACGTTTAAGGTACTCGTTTTGAAATGTACTTTCTACTGTTGAAAATCACAGTGACATCATCATTCAAAAAATACCACCAATTTGTTATAAGAAAGTGATACATAGCATTTTATATAGGGCAAGGGTACATGCATCCGAGCATTCAGATGATGATAGTACTCCAATATAGTGCTAGTCAAGTGTCAAATACTGGTCAAAACTATCTTTTTTACAAATTGAGCAATTTATTCATTTTTTTCAGGTAAACTGTTTGATCTTGGTGACACTGGTATTGTCCCTGTCACTTCCTGTAAAGCTCTACCATGAATGGAGACACCAGCAAGATCTTGAAATGCAACCACTGATTAAAGCTTCGTAGTTGGAAGTTTACCTGGAAAGCAAGATATGGGTTTTACGTCAATGAGCCATCATCATTCAAAAGAAGGAAACTTAGTTTTGCTTGGGATTATAATTATGGAGATGCTTTGTATAATGATTAATGGGTAGACATTGTCAAGAATGACATGAAAACTGGATAGTCTACAGTTAAGTGTGACTGACATTAGATAAATTGTTTGGTATCGGTCGTTTAAACAATTATGATAACACAACAGTATTTTTCTGCTTCTAGGATACTTGTGTACAGGCAAGGGAAAAGGGTACTCCGAGGAAAAAGCCAATTTTGAAATTGATGTCATAAGCTTTCCAGTGATACACTAGAAGATATTATTTCAAGTTTTTGAGAAATGGCTTCATGAATATGTGTGGGCATCACCCTTTCCAAAATCCCAATAAGCTCTATGTCTCATATTTTCCAAGATATCCCTATTTAATTAGCATTATCTATGATAATTAGAAATTTATGATATATTTTCATTCCTTAAGTCATAAAATTTGATCTAGGAATGGTAATTTAATTTTGTTTTCACCATGGCAATCCTCAGGAATCATTCTATCAATTTATGTCTTTCCTCTATTTGGAATAAAAGTCATGTTTCCATGGCAACACATATCAACAAGCACACCCATTTAGGCTTTAAAACGTTCCTTTTACCTTCCAAATATAGAAGCTTTTCACCAAAAATGGAATGTTTTATGTAATCCTATTGAATTCTCCAGAAAAAAGTACCCAAGAGGAATTTTTACCCTAATTCTCTCATTTTATCCCAAAGTGGCGCCCCCTGGTGGCTAAAATCGGAACTCATCCCGCGGGAACCATCCTTTCTGCTTGCCTGCTCACACTTTTGTCTGAAATAAAATAACCCATACATATTGCCCTATAACGTCTTTGTCAGTTTATTTAAAACAACTAAATGAATGCAAATGATCATCTTATCATATTGACATTGGTAGCTATTATTGTAAAAAGATTCTACATAGCAATAACTTACATATTAAATGTATCAATGGAATATCATTATGCCATTAATACTACCGGGAAATATATAATTGGTTAATAGGGGGCTTAATTGAACTGGTGACCTCGCCGAGTAGTAGCATTTTCATACAAAACCAATTCGAATTAGAATACTACATCGAGTGTAAATGACAGGAGTTTTATGTGATTTATCTGAATGGAAATTAACAAATTTGCACAACCATTGAACTTCAAATGAATAAATATTACTAAACTTGAACCTGATGGTGTGAAAGATGGTGTACTTGGCCTAAGTATTAAGAACACAAGTGAGTAAACACTTAGAGAGAAGTCAACATGATTATAACACATCAGGCAGGTTGGATATGTGTAACACACATATTTTAATAGCAAACCGATATATCACTTTCATTACATTTAGAAATGTATTGTTAGAATCTTATACCCTAGTAGACTGGGGTCCCACAACTCTGGATTCGAAATTCGTATCTCCCCCAACAGAACAGGCATAACATGGTATCAAATGAAAGGGGGATCCCATGGCTATCACCTAAGAGTATGTATCACCCTGTAACACTCCAGACACACAGAGAAAAATGCTGGTTTCCATGACAACTTGTACTCCACAATACACAGACGGCTCATCATAGGACCTAATTTCAGTAAAGACTGGGAATATAGGCTACTACTTGGGTGGTCAGACCATTTTTATATAACGTCCATAGAGTGAATGGGGGAAAAGTATATTGTTGGTTGGCATGCCCTAGCCCTGGAACACCTTCCAACAGGTTTAGACATGGTGCCATGGCCATCATTATGTTGAACAGGGATGCCCCCTTGAGTCAAACAGCTACACTAATGCCTTTAGCTATTTCAATGTACCATTACAAGTTGTCATGGAAATCAGCATTTTACTGTATGTGTCTGTAAGGTTACAGAGTGATAAACAAGCCTGGGTGATAGCCCTGGGATCCCCCTTTCATTTGATACCATGTTATGCCTGTTCTGTTGGGGATGCTACGAAATCGCATTTCTAAGCCCCTTTTCTCATATTGGCCCCCAGTCTATAGAATAGCACTCTCTATGATGCATTGCTTTATGTTGTTTGAACAGAGTATGTAATACTTTACAAAGAGGGTTGTTCTGCATTCACAAAAGTCAAATTTGTTACATAATTACAATACATTTTCATTGTTTTACTAAGGATTTCATTGACAAAAATTAAGAGATCAGCCATTTCATATCAGCTCCATGGCAGTTATCAAGTGTTTTTAGGACTCCTTAACTGCTGAAAACATTCTTTGTTGCATTACTGATTGCAGCCTTAACATGAACATATCTACCCATTAGCTCTGTTGTCCAATTCTTTCCATAGATGAAAGAAAAGGCCATACTGAGCTTTTGCATAAGTGTTGCATCTGTAACATTGTTGATGGATTCATTGAAAGATTCCACAACAGTTTCCCATATCTCTACATCACTCAGCATCTCCAGGTGCTCCTGCCTAAGATCTCGCTTTACATGCATGACAATTCTGTCAGTGATGCGTGAATGATAACGCTCATCTCTCTTGCATCTTCCCATTTCTGACCTTGTTTTCCTGGAGAGAAATGCCCTTATACCGATTCTGATATGATGTTCCATTTCAGAAATGGCATTTTTCCTCAAACTGTCTCTTGCTGATATCAAATGCCTTTCCACTATAGCCCTTCCCTCATGTGACCATAGAAACCTCTGAACCATGTCTTGTGTTTTCTGTCTGTCATAAAGAGGGTTCTTTTCTAGAAGTCCAGTTGCAATATCATGTGGTCGATCGTGAAGGACAATGTTTTCAGTGACATATGCTGTAATGTTTGCCTCCATTTCCTTCATCAATCTGGCTTCCCCTTTTTGTCTGTACCATTCAGCCTCTTTTGCTTCCATTTCTTTGATCTTTGCTAGCTTACCCTCATTTGTCTTTTTCTCTGAAAGTTCCCGAAATCTCCTCCCAACTATGTCTGAGAGATGTTCGGTACCAACTGCCTGCACCAATTGGGTACACTTTATCTGTATGGACTCGGTATAATAGCCCATGCTCAAGTTACAGTTTAGAATGTAACCATCTACAATGTCAATGAGCATCTTGTAGAGCTTTCTATAAACTTGACCCTTCAACGTCTTCATTCCCACTTTTCTAGCATATTCCCTGCGCTGAAGGGGCATTGGCTGTATCACCTTCTCTATTAGGGAAGTCTGCTTCTCCCTAGAATAAGTCAAGGCAAGTAGTCTGTGTATGTCTGCGACTGCAAGTTCATGATTCATCAAGTCTAGGACAATCTTGTCAGTCTCCATCTCCTCTGTCTCAAGCTTCTCCCTGCGTTTCATTCTTTTTGCTTCAAGTGCATGCTTTGCTTCATCAAAGAATGTAGTCGTGTAACACACCCCATGCCCATACAGAGCAGCATGATACACACTCTGCCTGATCATGTCAATAACCCCTTCTCTGTGCAGTTCTCTCTTATAGCCCGTTGATACATTATCTACTGCGATGACTCTGGTGCCAATGATATCAGAGATTTCTCCCAGAGGTGTGTGTTTCATGCTAGCAACGTAATCTTTCAAAAAGTCATTTCCCTTGGATAGCAGTACGTCAGAATGGGTAAGAACAACAGTAGTATGTGTCCTCATCTTTTCGCCAAACATATCCTTGATTGAAAATGATAAGAGAAAACTTATTTTAGGTGAAATTCATTTTAAAATTCAATATGAAACATATTCATATTCAATTTGTGGTTATATTTATGTCTATTTCCATATCAATATTAGAATGAGATTTTTTTTTGTTCAGTTAGAGGTTACCTCTACATATAAATGACCATTTTTGACTTGTCTAAGGAAACTATAAATGTCTACTATACTGAATCTGGGACCTGCTGGCGAGGCCAACAAAGGCATTCCCTAATGATTTAACAAAGTCGTTCACTATAATGTGGAACTTTTATTCCAAATGGAAGTTTTAAACATGTTATACATTGTGATACATTTTAAAGTCATACGAGTATATGTAGGTTTTAAGTAACCTTTTATGTTGTCGTAGGTTTTATATATATATGTCAGTCCTTTTAGTTTTAAGGAATATGAACATAGTAGTACATATATTTATGTAAATTTAAATAAGTTAAATTTAAAAAAAAATAAAATGTTTTTAAAATGTTGTTTACAAGGGTGGCGGGCGGGAACAAATTTATATAGATGTTGTCCTTGTGGCGTTTTAGTTGAAATGGAAGAGTTCTCGGTCTGCCCGCACGAGGGCGCCTCTAGTACCAGACGCTGGCTAGAGGTGGCGCCACTGTTTCCCGCTTCCCCTTTCAACCATCATTAAATAAAATGCTGAAGCATTCCATCCAATGACCTCACAGCTGGACTGGATACCCAATATGTCTTAGAGAAATTAGCAGGGCAATAAAAAGTGGGGTTGGGCTGGTGCTATCTTTAAGGGTGTCCACTTTGAGTTGTAAACTGGTGGTAAATATGGTAACCAGGAGGATGCAAAATTTGTTGATAGTGCCTGTAAATGATGCTTAAGTTAGGTGTTGTCTAAGCTTTAATTGATATCATCAATGTGGACCATAATGACCTCACAGATGGGAGCCTTGCCAGCAGGTCCCAGATTCAGTATACCGTGGTGTGAGCTGGACATTTGGCTGTAATGTTTGTGGGCAGCTGAGGAGAAAGGTATATATGATTTTCTACGTAGAAAATTATGGAGAAAGGTATATATGATTTTTTACGTAGAAAATTATGGTTTTCTCCAAAACATTCTATTTTGGGGTAATCCTTCCATATTTGGAATGTAAATGGAACGTTTTGAAGCCAATATGAGGCCTAAATAAGGCTTTCTGCCCAAAATGTGTTGCCATGGCAACCACAATTAGAATAGAATAGAATACAAAAAGAATAATTCCAATCAATTGAGAAATTCATAGGGATTACTACACTGAAAACAGAATGTAAATATCATTTCTATTTTCAGGTTTATAATAAAAGAATATGTGAAATAGTGGTTAGGTAATACGTGAATTTTTGCAAAATCATGGTAATTAGATATAGGAATACAATTAAAACAACAAGAGATAGAGCCTATTGGCTGTTTGGCAAGGGTAGCACCATCTCAGATTCATGAAGCAATTTCTCAAAAACTAGAAGGGATAACTCCATCTATGATACCTCTTTTGAAAGCTTATGACTTCAATTTTAAAACATTCATTTCACCTCGGAAGGCCCTTTCTCCTCATTTGTCCACGTTTATTTGCATGTATCTAATAATGTATTAGTAGTAAGGTCAGTACCTTAATTGTTCTAAAGATCTCAACATCTACTTCAGTGACACGTGGATTGGCCATGTTGAGTACGTATATGAAGCTGTGGATACCCTCCTTAAAGTTCTCAAAGATCTGCAATAAAAAATATATATAGTATTTGACATATATTCTTTATCACTGAAAAGAAAAGATAGTTGGTGTCAACGTTTAATATTATCAAATAAGAAAATTGCAAACTAAAATGATCTTGTTTGGCAGAATCACTATAAACTTTGAAATGATTTAGTAAACAACATTTGCATTCACATTCAATGTCCTTATAAAAGTCTGTATACTTAATTAAGTTGACAGAAAATACATGTACTAGTTTGGTATTGCTCTTTACTTGATGGTCACTATTTCAGTAACTCCTGGTAATAAATAAATGTAACTTATTGAACACATACCTTTGTGATTTCAAATTCTGCATCAACTACCTTGTCAGGATCACCAAAGCCAGGAGTGTCAATGATTTCAAGACCTGCTGTGTGTTCATATTGGATTGTATGAGTTTTGGATTTTGCATAATTACCAACTCCAAACACTGTACTGCCAATCAGTAAGTTGCCCAGAGAACTTTTACCATCCCCTGTTTTGCCAAGTAAAACACATCTGAATGATGTGTTACTATTTGGATTCCTATCTGAATCTGTTAACTGCATCTCTTTGATGGAGTTCTCAATGTCAGCTTTCTCATCATTCAAAAGTTTCCCCACATATTCACTTGACATGCTTATATTTGGATCTACAATTGTTTGCTTTAATTTGTATGATGCACAGTCATGATCTATGAACCATTCTAACCCATGCTTTCGCAGGTAGTCCTGATATTTCTTTGCAATTTCCTGAAAAATACAACATATTATGTATTTTGGCTTTTCAATCATTGTAGAATGCATTGAAGTAAGTCAAATACTTTTGAATTAATAGTTTTAAGACTGATACTTTTATTTTCAGTTTCTCACCTCTTCTTTTGACTCTCTGCCAAAGACTGGAATTTTGGGCCTGGCTTGATTGGCAGCATCTATGTAGGAACAATAATAGAGAAATAGACAAAGGCCCATGTCCAGAGGATATTTTGGTATCGTTCCCCCCAAGGTAGGGCTGGGGCCGTATCCCATGAAACCGCAGGCTGAGTGGGATGCAGCCGCAGCCCTACCAAGGGGGGAATGATGCCTAAAATCCTCTGGATATGGGCCTTTGCCCTTATTTCATGGTTTTCACTCCTCAAAATATATCTAATTGCATATAAATGGCCATAATAATTTGAACAAATGATGACGTCACAGGCCATGTGGTACAGGGAATGCCGTATCCCATGGGCTGATGGGAGGCACGGGATACAGGATTTGTAATACTTAAGCATAGTGGTCATTGTATCCACCATGAAATAATCGTACATACTCAATCATGTGGATTGTATTCATCAATTGTTTACATGTATCAAATTGCTTCCAGAAATACGGACTACAGAAACCAACTGCATACAAAAGTCAGAGCCTAAATGAAAAACGTAATGTAGTGTGCAAATTATGACATTGAGGTTAAAGTGTCATTATATAGCTACAGAGTAATGCTGCCTATTATATGTCGACAGTACTTATAGGCTGTGAGGGGAGTGGCTTGGAGTATTGCCGTCTGCAATGCATTGGGCATTAGGCCGGTGTGTAGTTGGTAGGGCGACCACAGCTCATAGCAGAGGTTAGAGTTGTAGATTGCACCCAAGAATAGAACGGTGGGGGCAAACAAAAGCCACGTGGGTGAAACTTTACAGGGTATATGAACCATATCTTACACAGTAATGATCACATAAATACATTATAAATTGTTATGAAATAAATATATGCTTCGGGACTCTCTTACATATCATATGTATAACGATAGTAAAAAATACAGACTATACTACTACCCAGGCAAGTAAATATAATAAATTTTGGTCTAATGAATTCATCATGGTACAAGTACCTAACCACATGGAGGCATTTGTTTGCTCACCAGTCACCCCCCTGTGACGTAGTAGCAGAGGAAACTCTAACCTCTGCTATAGAACACTTGATGTGATGCCCCCCCCCAACCCATGCGCCTCTCTCCACCTTACCAGCAGCCTAGAAGTTGTGTCAGGCTGTATTATACTTTGAACATCTCCATAGCTCATACAGTCAACTCCCTCTAATGTGGCCACCCTTGGGACTATGAAAAAGTGGCTGCTTTGGTAGGGTGGCTGCATTAGAGGGGGTCATTTTCTGTACATTGTAGTATGTCTGGGACTATGAAAAGTGTCTGCATTAGAGGGATTGGCTGCACTGGAGGGGTGGCCGCTAAGAGGGAGTTGACTGTAGTACAGCCAATTTTGGCAAGGAACAGCAAACTGTGACGGCATGAGTGCCCTCATAGATTGATGTGGAGCTTGATACTTCCTGTGATACAACATAATTATGGGGTGTTGATTCTTCACAATAACAATAGAAAGATATTGAAAAGTAACAAGAGGGATCATTCTGTGAAATATGATTTCAATTTGATGTGTATATAATATAATACAGAATAGTGAATTATGTTTTTAATAGAGTCCTTAACAGTTAGTGTGACAACTCTATTTATTACTCAATCTCGTTTATCATAAAATAAACATCAAAAATGGTATACATGTATGTATGTATCATCAACTCATCCCCCAGCCATATAATGAAACTTTTTTAATAACACATCACTATCACCAACCCTGATGAGACCATAGCCTTAGTTGATAACCAACAAACAAATATGCCGTCAATGTAGACCCAACAGTCAGCACCCCAATATAACCAGGTTTCCAATAGTCATAATGACCCTGCTGCACTTGCCCCAGTCATATCTATACACCACTGCTGTCGTCAGGGTATTTGAGCCTCCCCCCTCACTAGAATCGTCCCATACATACCTGTACATCATCTGCAGGGAGGGGGGGGGCACTCCCTCAGCTTTGGTTACTACCGGTATGTGTAAACACAATTCCAAAGGAAAGGGTCCGTTTTTGGAAACTAGGCACATATCTGCGAGCATCCTTGAAAAGGGGTGCTTCTTAAAATATTTTGGAGGAAAAGGGGCACCTTTTAAGGCCTAATTGGTCAAAAGAAACGTTCAGATAACTATGTTACTTATTTTCTTCATTGTTTATTTATCCTGGTATGTGATGGGCTGAGCCCAAGAGCTTTGATAAGGGTGATGTTCACTCATAGGTAATATAGAAAAGGAAGTGCCCCCCCCCAGCCCTTGGGCTGGTCGTCAGCTCTTTGCACAGCTTCCTACTCAGAGGTACTGAATGGTATACGTCTGCCACAGGCCATTATGTAACAGAAGTAGATTGGCACTCACTCCCTTTGATGCCTGTTGCATGTGGGAAGGGAGTGGTCATTTCTTCACAATGGGGTTTGGGGTTGGATGGAAATAATTATTGTTGTAAGGGTAAGTATAAAGCATTTATAGTTCATATTCATGGACCTTACTTTTATATTCTCATAGCCTTCTATCAAGATGATAGTCAGTTACCTGCCAGTGGGAGTAGTAATTAGCCTCGACCCTGGGTCTGTGGGAGGGGGGCTGTCCAAAAGTGGTCGAATCGCCCCCCCCCCCTCATCCCCAAAAAAATAGAACAAAAAAAAGCAGGCATCCCCCCCCCCCACGAGTCAGATTATGACTACTCCCTAATCAAATACTACCTGAGGTGTGGTGGAAGTAGGGCACGGAGGTCACTTCAGTCCACCTGATCTTGCCTATTTTGCATATAGATTTGTGGGTGGGATCTATTTCATGCTGGGGGCGGGATCCACATGCAAAACAGGGTCAAAGGTTACCTAAAACGGCCAGCAATGGCGGGTAAACCCACGTATACACTGTCCCTTTAAGAATGTGTCTTTATTTGAAATGATTAATTATACACAGACATAATATTTACACATTATATTGATCATGCATACACATGATACACATACTTGTGTTTTGGTTGGGGAAGCTTAGGTGTGGTTGCTTGTGTTCCTGTTGTTGTAGTTGTTGCTGGTGGTGGGGTTGTTGCATTACCATATGTATCTGCTGCGTGGTAGCATGGCTAGGACTATTCCCCAGTGGTTTAGAATCTGTGAAGTTCTGTCCTGTGCCCAGGTTAGGTGATTTCATTGCAACACCTGACATGTGAAACTGCGGAGCCTATTAGAAAGAACATTTATTTCAGTAAATATGATATGAAATAGTGGGAGAAAGTGATCAAACTCATATAAGGGACTAGTATCAAATCTCTTAGAGAAACTGTCTTTCTAATTTCTTTTGATGTTGCAAACCTAAGAAAAATGAACTAAAACCCTGTTCCGGCTACTGAGAACATAAGTTTTTTTTAAGATAATCTTTTGTTGAAAGCGAAAATCCACAATTTTGCATGTATTCATACTGTAGTAAAGGATATAGACAAATGCCAACGCCCATTGATACCGTCTCCGTTGTATTTCACGAGTGGGGGCTGGGGCAGTATCCCACGAAGCCGCAGGCTGAGTGGGATGCGCCCCAGCCCCCACAAGTGAAATACATCAGAGCGGTATCAATGTAGTTGGCATTTGTGTTTATTTTTTCATTTGAAGCCATTTAATGAATGAAAACCAACTTTTTCTTAGCCCATTGAATACGGCCATGTTGTATTCAATGGGGGCATTGAATACGGCCCTTCAGTGCTAAAGCATAGGACATCTTGTATTTCAAAAAATTAAAATTATATTCGCAGCTTTTTAGTTTTGGTGAATTCCGCAGAAAATAATTATGTACAGCACAAAATAAGGTCTGACCAAAGTGCATCAAGCTGGACAACGTACTGCAGTAACATTCTGTCTTACCTGGATCTCATCACTGTTTGTCATCATGGCCTGTACTGGCTGGTGTTGTGGAGTCCACTGTGGTGGAGTCTGGGTGTCTTGAGGTGAGATCTGCAAACTAAACGGTGCTACGTGGCCCAGCACGTTGATAGAGACATGAGGCGCTTGCTGAGTGCTTGCTTGTGAGAGTAGACGCGGCATTTGGTCAAGTATGCTGTGGTTCCACTGCAAGTTTTATCATAGAATCACAATTTCAGAGCAGTGATGCTCTTATGGTTAGGGGGAATCAAGAGCCTGTGGCGCCCTCTATACCACAGAGCATAATAATTATTTGCAGCTACGCCGGCCTAGTAGTAGCCGTCTGAAGGATACTCTCGTTCCCAAATCCTTCTGAAGGAAGGCTCTGGTTACAGCCAAATGACCTTGAACTTGGGATTTTGCTGGGTGTAGGCGACCCCTGCTGGTAGCCTGGAACCAGTGGACAGGAACCAGAATGTATGATGGTAGTTTTACTGTATTTTATCATCAGACTTTCTTGTTCCATTTCCTGTTCCTGTCCACTGGTTCCAGGCTACCAGCAGGGGTTGCCCAGAACAAGCAAAATCCCAAGGTCAAGGTTATTTGGCTGTTACCAGAGCCTTCCTTCAGAAGGATTTTGGAACGAGAGTATCTGAACAATGGCAGAGAGGATGCCACACTGCCCAGTCCAGTGCAGGGACCATGCATGCAAACATATTGAAAGGTCTTTAGTATACATGATCAACATGAGGTGGTGCCACTGAGCCATTGGAGGGCCAACCCAGGGGCCAGGTTACAAATACAACTCAGAACAGGGCTATAGCCTATCCCCAGTACATCTGTTAACTACAGAGGCTTTATAATGCTAGATTGAAATATTACTTCGAAAAGGGTAACTCTTCCCAAGAAGAAATACACCAGAAAATAAGCTTGAACAGCTTCTACGTTATAACTGCTTAAAGAGAGGCAATCTTCAAGTGACACACAACATGGTTTTGGTCCAAATGAAATTTTCAATACAAAAATACATTGACAACGTCAATCAAGATTACTGCCACAAGCATATCATCATTACCATCAGTTATCTCACTTAACCCGTAGCTCTACCCCTTTCAGCACTCAAGGTAAAAGGCAATTTTAATTTTCTTCAATATGCGATCCATGAGAATATTGCGATATATATTATATAATTACTGTAAACGTAGATATTTTCGCGCAGCTAAATTTTCGCACACCAAGCACATAAAGGCATTTTCGCGCATTCATATTTTAGCGCAGCTGCAATCAGGTGATCTTTAGCTACATGTCAGTTTTTACGGTTTTTCAATCGGACAATTATTAAGAGTTTTACAGCCCAAATTATTGTTCAATTATTTTGCCCCCCAAGCCCATTCCAACTATGTGGCTGCAGAGGGCTAAAAAGCGACCTGGCGACCTGGGCTGTTTTCCAGGCGACCTGGTACAATAATGGTGGGGGAGGGAGGGGGGGATCTAAAATTGTTCTATTTTAGAAATATATAAATATAGCCCTGTATTGTCATATTAAGAGGGTTTTTTTTCTATAAAAGTTTTCAGGATGCGATTTTTCCAGCATGTTAGATTTATTATTTGAGTCTCTCCTGCAGTGCAATATAGAGTGTCAGACATCATTAGAAAGCTAATTTTTTGTGCAAAATTTTCGCGCACATCATAAATTCGCGCACATAGGCATGTGCGCGAAATGCGCGAAAATATGTACTGAGCGAAAATATCTACGTTTACAGTATAAGTTCTCTGGATGCTGAAAAACATGTCTCATCAAATTTACAACAACCAAACACTCCACTGAACATTAATTCAAAGCAAAACTAGCAGCAGAGTTTGACAGTTAGTTATATAATATTAATTATTGTTTCATTTGCAGACATCATGTAAAGTTAAGTGCTCACATTCAAAGAAACGTTTGGTGCCAGGTTCGGTTCTGTCAGCTCCTGGCTATTTTGTACAAGCCTTGATGTCCTATCCAGTTGTTCTAGGTGAGTGGGGGAAGATGCGGTCTCCTGATCAAACTGATGAACAGGGGGTGCATGCCTTATCTGCTGTTTATGTTGCTGCTGCTGTTGTTGCTGTGGGTTGATTTGTTGCTCTGAGCGATGCCTCTGTTGTTGTTGGATCAGCGGTGACTGGCTGACCGGTGTATAAATGGATGTTTGTGGCTGTGAGCTGAAGCCACTGGATGTATCGGCATGGGAAATAGCTAGAAAAATATCGACGAAATTCAAAGTGAAAATCATCCTTTGTGCACATTGAGTGTGTACGAGTGACATCTTATCGAGACAACAATTCTTTGCTATATTTGTACATATTTTAGAAAATAGATAACACTGTTTTTCTTCGAGCTTTTTAAATGCGATATGGAGCGTGATTGTCAAGTGCCTTTTAACTGTCCCTTTCTGTGCCCCAATCATGGCCCCTCTCCAGCAATACTACCCTCCCTTCCTATCTACATTGGTGTGGGATTTCTTCATATCTAGCCCTTATGTGATGATTGCTTTTGCTTATTTGTGTGCATACTAGTTGTGGAATAATGGTATTAAATTTTAGCAGACCAATGCTCCATAATTATGCTTACCAGTAAGCCACGCATCTGATTTTGGTTCAGGGAGATAATTCTCTTTGAGCTTCTTGTCAACTTCCTCTGAAATGGATATAAATATAAACCATGCAGAATGATGAGCATATTAACCATTGGTAAAAACATCAAGGTAGCTTTCACGAATCACTGCCTGTGTAACAGACTGTGTATTTGATGGATAACCTGTTTCTTTTCAGAGACAATGATAATATAGAAACAGCAATCAGTGATTTTGATCAACTGTTTTTGACATACATAGTTACAAGTTTGTGGACAACAGGGAAGGGTTATTCTATTACACATTCACTTGATGTGATATCCATTTATTTAGCAGTGGTAAATGTAATTTCACAGGAGGAATTTCCTTCAGATTATAATTTCGTTTGTTTTACCAAGGACGTGAAAGAAGGATAGGAAACAAGTACTGCAGTCCTCACGGGCGCCATGGATGTCTGTTGCGGTATTGTTATGCTAATGAGGGGCGGGGGGTGGGGGGTGGGGGGGCTCCCTCCCAACTCCCAGAGCAGGGGCTGTGTAGGCCCAAGGAGAGGGGACAGTGAGGCCGGTGTAGCATCAAATAAGTTCCGGGGTGGAAATATGTTCCGGGGGTAGGTCTCTTCATATCTTAGTGGTGGTATAGCAATTTTAACATTAGAATCTCTTTTCCTATGTATATGGGAACAACTATGCATAATTATGTTGAGGTCCATCAATATTTTGTGACACCACTAGTTCACCACATACATAGGATTAAAACTGGCTTACTACCAAGAAAGGTCAGACACAATGCCCACCCCCTCCATATCACTGAAGTCACTTTTTTTACCTCAGATTCTTATTTCCTATCTGTATGGCACCTTGAATTCAGATTTTAATGTTCAGATATAAATTATTTGTGACACCACTAGTTCAACCGATGGGGCCTACTCAGCAATAAAGCCTATTAAATAGTACCTCCCCCGTCTCACCCTCGCCCCTCCTCATCAAAGTATGAGTATTTTGACATGATATTGCTTATCTCCTTATGCATAACACTTAACATCAACAATTTTGTGATAATCAATTGAATGTTTATGATACAACTAAATCCGGAACATTTATAAGGCCGGAACTTAAATAATGGTACACCGGCACTATGGCCACTAGGGGCGGCCCTGTATGAGGCCTAAGGCCGGCACTATCCGCCCAAGGAAAGGAGACAGTGAGGCCGGCACTATGGCCACTAGGGGCGGCCCTGTATGAGGCCTAAGGGGTTAAGTCTGTCCGTAATCTGGCTAAATGGATGTGGGGGCGATCATTTACTGTGACAGTTACTATGGAAAATGGCTAGAGCGAACCCTAACCCTAACCCTAACCCTAACCCCAACCCTAACCCTAACCCAAACCCTAATCCGCCTAACCCTAACCCTAACCCTAAGAAAAAAAAATTCCTAGTAACTGTCGCAGTAAATATTCACCCCCACAACCATTTAGCCAGATTACGGATAGCATCTTCGGCCTAAGGCCGGCACTATCCGCCCAAGGAAAGGGGACAGTGAGGCCGGCACTATGGTCACTATGGCCACCAGGGGCGGCCCTGTATGAGGGATTATGAGGCCTAAGGCCGGCACTATCCGCCCAAGGAAAGGGGACAGTGAGGCCGGCACTATGGGGAACAGGGGTGGTCCAATATGAGGCCTAAGGCCGGCACTAATTTAAGGCCACCTACCACTGATTATATGCACAGAAACTTGAACAAAGCTCAATGCTACGATCTTCTATGGGGAAAGGGCTTTCCAATGGTATATTTCATTAGGCTGCAGTACAAGTAGTCTTTTCCGAATTAATTATCAAAGATTGATAGCTTTACTTATCTGTGGGTATCCCACGGGATCGGACTTCGACACATGCTATCAGTACTCATGCCTGGATTTTTTTTTCTAGATTGAAACTTGAACAAAGCTCAATGCTACAATCTTATAAAGGGAAAGGGCTTTCCAATGGTATATTTCATTAGGCTGCAGTATAAGTAGTCTTTTCCGAATTAATTATCAAAGATTGATAGCTTTACTTATCTGTGGGTATCCCGCGGGATCGGACTTCGACACATGCTATCAGTACTCATGCCTGGATTTTTTTTTCTAGATTGAAACTTGAACAAAGCTCAATGCTACAATCTTATAAAGGGAAAGGGCTTTCCAATGGTATATTTCATTAGGCTGCAGTATAAGTAGTCTTTTCCGAATTAATTATCAAAGATTGATAGCTTTACTTATCTGTGGGTATCCCGCGGGATCGGACTACGACATATGCTATCAGTACCTATGTCTAGAATTTTTTTTCTGAATTGAAACTTGAACAAAGCTCAATGCTACGATCTTCTATGGGGAAAGGGCTTTCCAATGGTATATTTCATTAGGCTGCAGTATAAGTAGTCTTTTGCGAATTAATTATCAAAGATTGATAGCTTTACTTATCTGTGGGTATCCCGCGGGATCGGACTACGACATATGCTATCAGTACCTATGTCTAGAATTTTTTTTCTGAATTGAAACTTGAACAAAGCTCAATGCTACGATCTTCTATGGGGAAAGGGCTTTCCAATGGTATATTTCATTAGGCTGCAGTATTTAGGGTGGTTCCAACCAATCGTTGACAATTGGCCTGTGGGGAGGCCTTTGGGGGATAATTTTCAAATTTATCAGCAGATAAAAATCATTTTGCCTCAGTATATTAGGGGTCTTGTGTCAACTGGGTACAAAATTGGAACAGTTAAATCCTAAAACTGTTGCTATGGTAACCAGGCAAAGTTCCTATGCCAATTGACTTGAATCTCTGTGAGGCTACGAGTCACTCACTTATTCTGCTGTAATAGATTTAGCATTTTCTTTCATCTCCATGTATCCTTAATCATGGGAGTTACATATAATGTGTAGGAGAGATGTAGGTCATGTGTAGATGCTTTTCTTATATCTGGTCATATTTTTCAGAGCTTTTTTTCTTTCTTTACTAAAATGGGTAAAATTATACAGGATTGGAAGGCATTGGCTTTAATGACCAATTTTTCTTGCTCCCACTCCAAATATCTCTAAAAACTGGAACCTTATAGAATACTATTTGACTATATTTTGGGACATATTGCCTTTGAACTGGTATAATGGTCTTGGGCCTCTATATATCCTAAGTGCCCCTGTCATGCCTATGAAAGAGGGTTTATTTATGAGTGACTCGTAGCCTCATATGCCACATGCTGGTGGCAAGGAATAGTAAGGAATGGTTACGGTGTGGAGAGGAGAACAAATTCAATGGTGGTGTGTTCCTATTTATGCTACACCTTTAGATATTTCACTGGGGAATATTCACATTTTTACCTTTTAATTCTAGTCCAGGTGGAACCTGAGATATTTCTACTTCAGGCTGCCATATCCTTACACTTTGGTTTCATAGTACAGTTAAATTCAGGCCCATGAATAAGGGAGGTGGTATTCTAAGAGCCAATTAATCCCCAGCAGCCCTGATGCACTGAGAGTGTTGTACCCTGGCTGGCCCGAAAGTGGAGATTATTAGCTTATTTTCAGTTCTTACGGCTTATAAATCAGACAATTATCGAGGTCTGTAGAGATTAAACCATGAGAGTATGATCCATGGTGTCATATTGTCCATTACAGTTTTACTTTTCTGTACAAATAGACACACTAATTGCATCTCTTCTAATGGAAATCCACCAGGCTCCACCATTGAATTGATCTAGTTCAACCTTTAAATAGTGAAAATATAATATAGCAACGTTCCCCTTCCACAGTTTCCTTAATAATAGTCAGATTTACACCAAACAAAGACCAAAATGTAGCTCTATGTCTAACGAAGACAGATCAGGGCTTTAGATGCGTGACTCGTAGTTGCATGACGCGTAGTTGCGTGATACATAGAAATGGAAATAGTTTTATACCAAAGAAAATAATATTTTTTTGTAACCTAAACATTTCCCTAGCACAGCTCCCTTAATAATGATCCGATTTACACCCAACAAAAACCAAAATGTAGCTCTGTGCTTAGAGAATCCAGATCTGAGCTTAAACTGTGTGCGGCGTAGTTGAGTGATGCGTAGTCGCGTGATGCGTAGTTGACGCTGCTCTACCAGTGTACAAATAAATTTGTGAACAGTCTCGCTTTGCAAGATGGTTTCCTTTGTTATAGAGGTATTTCATATGAAAATTGATTAGTTAAATATGATAAACATGGACGCTGTGATGATATCATATTTTATTTTTGAGTGACTCGTAGCCTCAAAGAAAATACACAACTTTTCAATGTTATCATTCAATTGGCTTTTGTGCCCAGAGTTTTCAATATTTTCTCAAATTTCTTTTTGCATATATATGTATAGGTATTAGGTATTGCATTATCACTCATGGTTTGATTTTTTTATATTTCTGTAAAAGGCTAGGGAGGGTGTCTTTTGGCCTAATAAGTGAGTGACTAGTAGCCTCAAAAGTACACAACATTTATCCAGTCACCCAGGAACTTCACTTTTAGGTAAAATGAAAGATTTAAACATCTAAAGTATTTTATTCATTCGATTCCTATATGAAAATTATGAGAAAAGGCAGATGCATCTGCCATCTTTTTCATGGTACAGTCTAAAACATAAATTAGCTGAAAAAAATCCTTGAAAAATGTCATTTTTAGCCAGATTTGGCCTATTTTTGACCTCTGACAGCTTTAATATTTCCACTAGCGGAATAATTCCACTAGCGGAAACAAGTGCCAGTCAAGTTCAAGTTCAAAAGGATTTTATTGCATTCAGATCATTGCATGTTCTTCATGTGCAATAACGGGTCCACAGCCCTCGGGGATATATCAAAAATGATATAAATTTCGATGCACAAACTCGAAATTGCACCCAAACAAGGTGTAACATGTTGCACCGTATGTCATGTATTAACAAAATAACCTGTAGTGGTCATTAGGTTTGGAGCATTTGTAACTACAATACATCTTATAAGTTATAAGTTAACTAGAATATGGATGAAAAAGTACAAGCTGGCCTTCTTGTATAAGCGCCGGGGGTATGGGGGTCTTGAAATAATTCTTAAGCACTAAATATAGATATCAAATAAGCACCTGTCTTGTAAAAGCACCGGGGGTAGACACCCCTCTAATGTTATAAGCGCCGGGCGCCTAAACACAACAGTACAGTATGCAAATTTACTTTGTTACAGCATTCCTGCCACGAGAGATTAAATTTGTGTTTCTTCTGTTGAATATAGACCAATTATTACAAAAGATGTAAAATGATTGCTGGCCAATAGTAATTCTAATATGCTCAAATATTGCAGGAAAGATTAAAATCATGACTTAAAATTTCAAAACAGATATGGGTCCCAAAGAATAATTATGATACAAAATTAATAATGAACCTACTCGTGCTGCATACTGTGTAGGTCCGCCTGTTGGAGGGGTCGCGAACTTTTCAAGCTCATTGTAGGAAAAGCCAAGTTGTGTACCAAGGGGATGATAGTACCTGCTGCCTATGAGTTCTGCTACTTTCTTTATGTGTCGTCCTGTTATGTCACCTGTTGAGAGTAATAAGAAATAACAAATCAAACATCTCACCGAAGTGCAAGAGTGGTTATCATCATTTAGAAAAGAGGCCTAATAATAAATATTATATGTATTTCACATAAATCGCGAAATCATAGTGCTAATAGTTTTTTTAAATATAATTAATCATTAATAACATGTACGTGCAAGTTGTTAGTTGTACCTTCACCAGGTTAGTCATAGTCATGCTAGTTGCTAGTGATAATCAAAAATTACCTTACAATTCGAAAAAAGATATGACCAATGCCTCAAAGAGATTAACCCGAATGTTAACATCCCTCCTAACATGGTCAGTATTAGCTAAAATGACTGAAAAAATGCAAGTGAATGGCTGTAGTACTTTTCCACTAGCGGATTTGGCCCTGCTTACGGCCGGTAATCGGCAGGTGGGGTCCCAATAACTACACTGCACAGAGTTTGCTGCATTTGAGTTGTTGTGGCTATACTTGTCCATGAATGGCCGACAGCATGGCCAAATTGACTGATGGAAAATGCAACCACCTGGGTTACTCACTACTGACTAAGCTCTCAAGCGCAATGATCGTCAGTGTACTCACAGTGCACTCGATGTTCGCTTTCCCTTTCTTCATTGCCAATCATGGCAGACATTGATTGATTATCTGTTCCAAACTCAGCAAACCTTTGATGATCCATTTTAGAGTTTTCCACATGATTTACCTGTTTACCAGTCAGGCGCAAACACTCTTATGACTTCCATGATCTAGCTGTCATAGATCTCATCAGATAGTGTAATCCGTTCAATGCAGTCGTTAAATGTGCATGCCCTGTAAAATAGAAGTCATTTGTTTCAAATTATAAAGATACTGATAATTCTTCAGTAGAATCGCCAAAGCTAAACACATCTATCAATTGGTGATAGTCTTATGAACTCCTTTTTACCCTGCAAGACATTTGGTCCTGCGGAGCTGAAAATCTGCAGGACCGGTCATGTTGTTGCAGGACCAAATACTTTTACCAACTTTTTGTAGAGTAATCAATATATTACAATAATAAGCAACCTTGACAGTATACAATTACTCTAATGATTTAAAAAGTCTCTCAAATGTGAAGATTTAGGCTTATTCTAGCGTAAAAAGTGTGAAAAATATAATAAATGCTCAGCTGGAGCCTCTAGTTCCCTTAACAATGGTCTGATTTACAGACAGCAGAAACCAAAATGTAGGTAATTGTCCTGGAAATCCAGCTGGTCGATCGGTCTGGCTATACTGGACCTTTTGCTGGACCTGTGACATTTTTGCAGGACATTTCCCAGGCCGGCAAGATTTCAAGCCAGCTATTGTGAAGTAGTGTTGGGGGAGGGACACTTGGGTATCACGGAAATGCCCTTTTGTGTTGGCAAAGTGAGAATAAGATGCCATTTTAAGGTATTTATTTCATGTAATAACTGAATAATTCTACTCAGAAATGACATTTCAAGACTGGTTTCATCAAAGGAATACCTTCACAAACTACAATACAGAAATTAACGGACAAACAGTGATTCTCCCCTCAAGTGATAACAAAATGGTGTACATGTAGTATGTATCCCTAATAGATCAAGGCATAGGTACATTTCAGTAAAGGTCAAATCCCACAACGCGAAAAATGGGCCAGAAAGTGTTGATTATTGACATAAAAACAAGGGGCAACTGTTGCAAATATTGTAAATCGCAACACTTGTCCCATGATCTTATGCCTCTCCAAATCCCACAGTGGTCAATAATAGGCAAGCAAAGTGTTGCGTGCAGGACTGGTAAATGGATCTGTTTGAGGGGAGTTACTTCACAGTATGATTTGTCCTTACTATTCCCTCTCAATTAGCCTAAAGATATTTGGAGTGTCCCCCCAGATCATTGATATATTCCAATAAGCAACATTTTCTAGGCATTCCCGGGGCAAATATCTAACTCATTTGATCCTTGTGATTTCCCATATCACAAGACAAAGGCAACCCTTTCTCACCAATTTGGGCCTGTCTTAACCGAAATAGGGCCCAAAATCGGCAATAAGACCAATTCACAACATTTTTTCACCCTCTCTTGCGTTGTGGGATTTGACCTTAAGGGACATAGTGCTTATCTAGTGTGGCACACGTCGGCTTCTGTAGTCACCACATCAACCTCTGTTTCAGAGTGTCATCGCTGGTACCAAAGCTTCTTGGTGGAAATTGTTCCGGTGCACTAAATATTTTTATACTATAATGTAGGGAGGTACCGCGGAAGGATCCTCCAACCAAATAATATATGGGGGAGGTGTTACGGTTATGACCCCTCAGATACCAGCGATGTCGCTCGGACGCATCCAAGGAGGAGCTGGGGCCAGCTTGTTGTTTCACTAAAAACAAGTATCTAGAGTGTGACGGACCAGTTTGACCTCATTTGGATGTAATTTACAGGCTAAACATGGCTATGAGTGAAGGTACAAAGCATCACGCCAGGTTTAGTCAGTTTATTCATAATAATATGCAAAAGGTAGAGGTTAAGAGGAGTTATGCTGGACATTCTCCATAGACTCAGAATTTAACATGTGTCTTTTTTTGACAAGTGTATTTAGTGGGAATAGATCTACTGAACAACATATTTTCCTTTTTAATAGTAACCTGGAGGGGGATGGGCTGGCGAATCTAGGCCAAACATGTAGCGTTACATGAAGGAGGTGGGTTTGAGGATGATATAGAAGTAAGCAGAGAGACCCCCCTCCCCCTCTGCACCTCCAGAGCCTTAAGGGTCGGGTTATACATAACATATAGATTGTGGAAGCTTGTACTCTACGGTATATATAACTACTAATCAACTATAGTCGGGGTTGGCACGTTCATATGATGTTAGTATGCCACAGCTATCCCCTATTAAAATGCTGTTCAGTAAGTAATTGGCATGTAAGTATGGGAGCTGTACTGGCACCAGTAGTATGATATTAATACCAATTCGTTGCTATCTACCTTTGGGGATCCTCTTGACTTCGATGGCCAGAACTCCTATCACCAATGAGTGGTATACATCATTTACAGTATCCACTTCCCCCGGGAGTGTCTTCCGCCAGTCATGACCCACTGTACATACAGGTTAAACAAGTTATCAGTGCATGACCAAGACTGTGTAGTAAACGTAGAATATATTTCTTAATGTTGCTAGTACCGGTAATACTTGTGCCATGTCGTACATGATCTCCACTTGTTGAAAAAAGAAAATTGAAAAACTTTTTCCCCCAAATACAATTGCAGTCGATGAATATCAATGATTCCGGTTCAGCTTCAGTTTCAAGTAACAAGTCTTTATTGTCTAATTCTGCTTACAACAGCTAATATGTGTGGTTTGTGATTATGTGATCATGATAAGATAACATGCACTATAAAAATATTCCATTGAATATACGGAGAATCAATGCAAAACTTTACGGTGGATCATCGTAAATGTGATTACGGTGAAGCAATGTTAAGTCAACCAATTTTACTGTGAATGTCTGTAATCCAGTACGGTGGAACACAATTTATTCACTTACGGTGAAGCTATGTCTTGTAAAAATATTCCGTTGAATATACAGAGAATAAATGTAAAATTTTACGGTGGATCATCATTATAATTATATTATTACAGTGGGGCAATGTAAAATCAATCGATCTGTAATTCAACACAGTGAAACACAGTTTATTTATTTTACGGTGAAGCTTCGTTTAATTGATGTTCAGTTTTATCACACCAGGTGGCAGTTTGGTTCATGAGGAGATTTTGATGGATGCTGAGAACACCATTTTTGTGGTAATAAGAAAAATATATAGATAAACAGCTGTAAGGTTTGCTCTGTAGCCATCCTAGAGTGACTTCTTCTCATGTATTGGCATTACAAAGTGTCATGAAGCATTCTATAAGGCTGATTCCTAATGATTAGGCCTGGAGTCTTGACACTGAGATGCTATTGCTGATTGGACATGGTACCAAATTTGGCATGGAACCATATTGAGCATAGAGTAAGGTATTGGTGGATAAATGGACGGAATAAATGAGTTAAATGTTGTTAAAACTTTTGTTTAGGCAAAATAACAGTGATGTTCCGTATTTTGTTAGATTAATGGTGATTCACTGGCAACACCGGGTGCCGGACTTTCACCGTTATAATTACGGAGAATTTGAAATGATGGTGACCGTTATTTTTACAGTGAAGGTCCGGCACCCAGTGTTGCCAGTGAATCTCCGTTATTTTAACGGATTTTTTTTTTACAGTGTGGAGCTAATTTCGGTTTTCTCTGCATGAGCAGCCATGTTAGTTCTGAGCTCGTAACTCAAATTGCAGATACAGGTCGTATTACAGAAACAGGGTGCCTTTCCTCAATATCTTTACTATAACCTACACTTCTGGTAGATTTTAGATGCATTATGGCGACGGTCCAACATACTTCACCCAATTTAAATGGCCATACATTTCCTATATAAATTGCATATAATTATAACGACCATATACAGCCCAGTGGATGGTGGTCATTATTACACTCATTTAGAACAACGGATAGGCGTTCACGCGACTTAGCTGCCCCAGAATAATAAAGGAATGTATAAGGAAGAACAATATTTTCCTGCAGTATGAAAAATAAGTGGGGTAGTATAAATTGATCCGGTCATATCAATAAATCAATAAGACTGGCCCAACTCCATGACCGACACACGTCTGAGACCAGCAGAACTGAAAAAGACTTATTTATATCATATGTACATAGAAATGTAATAACCAGAACTAAACCCCCCCTTCCCCAAGGGTCCCTTTACATGTGTTGATCCACTTATCTTCTTAATCAATTACTTTTTTCAACTCTATTATTTTGTGTGATATATGGGCTACCTGGTCAGAGAGATAAGGTGCACTGTTGTTATCTATGTTCTATACGTTAAGTTCTGTGTTTCATATTGCATGGGGAGGAAAATGGTGTAAGGC
Organism: Harmothoe impar; assembly: GCA_947462335.1. Lineage (NCBI taxonomy): Eukaryota > Metazoa > Annelida > Polychaeta > Phyllodocida > Polynoidae > Harmothoe > Harmothoe impar. The sequence continues at coordinate 43,230,373 of OX381717.1, read as the reverse complement.
TAGACCCCAAGGGCTAGACAGGCCATTTCAATTTCTATTTAACACTGGTTTGCCCTAGGCCAAAAAAAACCCACTAAAATCAGCACATTGACACTAAGAAATGCCTGGATAAGTGTGTTCTTCCAATAATGTTATCGCAATGTTACTGGAAACATACAACTATTTTAAAGTGATAAGACAAAATTACAGTTCCAAACTAGAACGGTATTGTTATTCAAAGTGGATGGACAACAGCAAGCGTAAATTGGATACCGCATACCAAAGTAAGTGCAATACTGAAATATATTGTGGATTTTTGTTATAGAGTAAGAGTTTGTACAAAAGGGTAAGATTTGAATTAGGACTTTCAGTTAAACTAAGTTATACGTAAGCAGAAGCCAGATTTATAATTAGACACCACCTGTTCTGTCTGATAACTGGTTCACAATCATGACTTTTTTTTCAGAGCGGCCAATATGGCATCTGGACAGTTCAACATAAGTGCCCAAGGTAGGGTCAATTCCTGAGATGATATCCATACAATTGCTTGGCTGGTTGTTGTTTTATTTATTTGCATAAATTCGTTTAGGCTATAGTATTAGTCTATACGAAAATCTGCCGGGCCCCGGCTCTAGCCGGCTAAAAGCTAAATATACCAGTAACCTCTATTCATGATGTAAATTCTAGCTTTATAATAATTTTTCTTATTACAATCATTTCCTCTGGGTATGTGGGCCTGCAAACATTTAGCCGGGCCTGCAGAATAACAAATCTACAGGACCGAATGTCTTGCAAGGCGAAAAACTTTTCATATAGACTGTAGTATAGGTAAGAACAACCTTTGAAGCTTGTCTCAACTGGCTAAGTGAAGCTGGACTTTGTAATGACACTACACTATTCTATATCACACTGTTGACTTTAACTCTTGACATAACAATGTCAATAGCATTTACTGCATAGCTTTACATCTTATCTCTTATAATGAAGCATTGATGTACCATGTGCACTTACTCGACGAGTGTTGATAACAATGTTGTGATAGTAAGCTATGATAAACAGAGACAGAGTATTTATAAATAGAAATGCTAATGTAGCACGGTCGAACATATAGAAATGACCGATCTTCATGGAATGTTTGTGTCTCTTGCCACAAAAATGCCAAATTTGCAGAATAATTATCTTTGTTTCTGACATTGGGACATTAAATATTAGGCCATAAAGAAAGGTGTGTTTCAGGCAATCCGACACTAGCTTAAAAAAAAGGATCCTATACTAGTGTGTTTCTTCACAATTTTAGAGATTTTTCTATCTTTTATTTGCTCTTTTTACTCCTTGTATCCGAAAAATGATAAAGTAAAATCCGACTTACCTACCCCAACATTTAATAAGGTGAAATCCACTGGTAATGAACCTATTTCACTTAATAAAAAAAGATAGCAGAAACTTATCTATACTACTTTTTTTTATGTAGAAAATGATAGGCCATGTTAGAAGGTTCCCTCTTTGGTGAAAACATTCCATATTTGGAATGGAAAAGAACGTTTTTGGGCCTAAATTGGTGTTGTTGCACATGTTGGTTGCCATGGAAACAGGATTTTCATTCTAAATCGAAAAAAATTAAAGATTGATTGATAGATTGTCCCACAATGATTTCTATGCTGAAAACAAAATGTAAATACCATTTTTTGATCAAAAGCTGTGACCATATGTTTGAAAAAGTTTGGATATTTGGTAATTATTCTAATTAGATAGGAATATCTCTGAAACAATTATTGAGCTTTTACCTCAGAGGACTCTTTTCCCTCGACTGTCCACAGTTGGTTACAACTTTGGCCAATGATGAGGCCTTGGTGATTGGTTTGTGATTTTTCATTTAACAGGTGACATAACCTCTTTGCACATAAAGACAGTAGCAGATCTCATAGGCAGCCGCTGGTGGGACCTTGGCGTAAAACTTGGCATATCCTTCACTGAGCTCGAAGACCTTTCCACCCCAATATCAGGGGGACCCACACAGTATGCAGCACGAGTAGGTTTGAATTGTGAATACATTCTTCTGGTTATAGCTATATATGTATGGACAAAACTGGTCTTGAACTATTTCCCATCTGAAATTATTTCCCGGTAGAATATCATTTCAAATCTATCGCATGCACCAGTATAAGTCATTTTGGCAAGGGATATATACAGGTAATATTATGTTTACCTCTTTTCACATGATATAAATAAATGATATTTCCTTTGAATAGATGCTGAATAAATGGTATGAAGAACATGCTTCCATGAGTACAGAGGAAATAAGAGAAGTAGTAGTGGAGGCGGTGAAGCAGTCTGGGCGGGAAGACATTGCAAATATAGTAAATGCCAAACTTCGAAGAGGTAAGATAACTTTGACATAATACTGTACACCGATCTATTCTGTTAGTTTCATGATAAGCGTCCATAGCCAGGCCGAAATGATCTCATTTACTTCTATAGACATTATTATCTGTAGAAAAGGCTACCCAAACGAAATCCTACACTAAGCATCTTACTTATAGCAGAGTTCTATACAATTTGACCATCAAACTGACTTTGGCGTTTTATAAACTACCCCTTAAGTAGCAAGTTTTTATTATAAATGCTTCTTCAGAGGAGCAAATTCAATGATTCAATTTGGTTCCTCTATACTTACTTTACTCATTTCCTTCTCAAGACACACTCACCCTTTCAGGAAGCACGTCAGGTACAATTGTAAAGTTTTCTCATTTGAAAGAGTTAGCAGTTAATCATTATTTCCGTGGAGGCTAACTTTAGATACTTTTTTGAAAAGTTGGATACAACTATATTTAGCTTTCGATGTACATGTAAATGTATGTTGAGTATTCTGATTGTTTATTTCTTACAGAGAATGACATCCAAAAAGTATTCCAAGAAATTTCTCGAAATCTCACAAATGATTGGAGAACTGTCGGACTGTACCTAGGAATAGCGTTTGATAAACTTGACGCAGCTAAAGCTTCATCGGGTCTCGATGGTAACCCTAGACTACAGATGATTGAGATATGGCAACAAAGAACCGTCCCAAAAGAACAACGATATCAACTGATCACTGCACTCACCGAACTTGGTCTCCGAAATATCATCATAGCTATTGGTATGTATATTTTCTCTAATTACTGTCTGGGAAATAAATATTGATCAGTATTAATTTTACTATGATACCAAGCATTGTGCATTATATCAATCGTTTCTATGCCATTTTGCCTAATTTATTGATCTCACAAGTGTTCATTTCAGAGGACCTTGACAAGACAATCAAGTCTAGAGAACTTGCTCCACTGGCGCAAATATCTGCACCCTCTTGTCTTCTGAGTTCCATACAGGACCGGGGACCGTATGCAGAACTGCAATCTGGTGAGGTTTCTTCAGTTATATAACAATATTTCATTTCAAACCTGATTTAAAAAAAATACTATACATTGATATTAAAAGTACTGTATTCCAGCCTCCTCGCCCGCCCAATTTCATGAGTTCTTCTCGTATCTCATGACCTGTTATGTCATTATGCTTTATAAAGGTTTGTGTATAACATTATCAAGGTGTGTATATAAATGTCATTTTAACGGCCAAATTATGTATGCTTTACCCCATATTATTTTATGAAATAATATAATACTCTCAGAAAAGTGTGATATGGTTACACACATTTTAGCCGGCTTTTTTGGTGCCACTTAAATTCATCACACTTTATTAGGTAACACATTACACACTTCACACCTTTTGTCAAAGATGTGTTGGTCTCAAAAGTGTGTTGCAGATTCATGTGTATTACACTGATAATCAAAATGCCAGGCCCTTAGTCTGTGACTGAGGCAAACCATCAGCCATTAGTCATATTTTGTTTTGCCTCAGCCATTTCTGAATAGAACCCGGTCATGCCTGCAGCACTGTCCCTATGACTAACCTGGGATAGCCACTACAGACTAAGGACCGGGGCTTTTAGATTATCAGTGTGTGGATGCCTGTTTGTGTCTGTGGTTGGATGCATTTTTTCTATACAGGTATAGTAAGCAAGATGTGAGCGTGAGAGTCAAATAAATCACGACACCTGAATTCATCTTCCAAACAGATAATCCTGGAGAAGATACCTGGCCCAAGACACTTGTTCCTTCATCTGATTGTCTAAATGTGCATACTGAAGAGGTATGTTGAGTTATTTCCACAACATTCACATTTAATCACACAACACTTAGTTTACCAGTTATTCATCTTTAGCAGAATCTTGTCATAAGGAAGATCTTCTGGCAAGGCGAATTTGATCATTATAAGCAATGTATTCCTTATAACCAAAAATAAACATAATAGATAATGGGCAATTTTGGCAATGGAAGCATGTTCCTTATAACAGGAACTACCTAATAATAATTACAGTCCTCTTTATGGTGAGATTTCACTCGAATTTATATTGTGGAAACTAGGATGCATTGCAATTCCAGACGGGAATTTCAGTCAATTTTGGAAGAACTGCTCAGAAAAAGTATTGCAGACCTCTCTCCAAACACGCTCTTTCTCTCAATTCTTTATATCAACCTCAACCTCTTAGCATTGATTCTCAATCAGAGGCTAATACCAAGTAGCAAATAATACTGTTATTTGCTGTTTGGTACTTCTCAGAGCACTTGTTCTTCCAGGATGATTCCATCAAGCCGCACATATTTCTTGATGAGGAAGCACAAGAAGAACTACGCACAAGTGGCCAACTTGGTCTTTATGATAAATATCCAACTCTTACTGATGAGGATTTTGAGTCGATCCTTGGAATAGGAATAAATTATGAGAACTACATCCTTAAATGCAAGAAATTGATTGATAAGCGAGTTGGGGAAGTGACGCCCGCTGGTCTTGAATCGGGAGAGTTCACCTGTGTGTTGGTGGGAAAGATGGGTACAGGAAAAAGTTCCCTTGGGAATCTACTTCTTGACAAAGAAGAATTCACAGTTAGTAACAGTGCAGCCTCTGTTACTCATCTACTGCAGTCCAAGGATGTCAGAGTTGGCAATGTGAAGCTTAATGTCTTTGACTCTCCCGGTCTCCGGGATTTGGATGGTGATGAGAAACTCTTTGAGTTGCGAAAGGTAAAAGAACTGTCAACATAATTGATTAGTTATGACACTCAATCGGAAATGTGATCAGGCAAGCTGTAGTTTTGCATTGAGATTGCTGAAATATTCACCTCCATTTGTGGTCAGAAACTCTGAGTATACTACAATTGGGAGGGGGGGGGGTCGACCCTGAAGTAACAGGAAAGGTAAAAAATCTAGATCCTATTGTGAAAACAGCAGAACTAGACTGTCCAACGTAATTACTCGTTTTTCTTATGTGATTGTTTTCATCGATATCACTACTTACCAATGCAAGCCTTAAAAACAGGATAATTCCTTATGAAGATTAAATTAGATTGCTGATATGATCATTCTATATTTTTTAGATTTTGGAGTTTGCGTATGAGGGTGTTGATTGTTTCATCATTACTATGAACATGGCTACCTCCAGAATCGATGCAGAGGATTTGGCTGCCTTTGATAATATCGAGGTTAAAAGTTGTTTTGCACAACTACTTAGAAGTAACTTTGAACTTGTATATTGATATCACCAACTCATCTTTTATTGTGAATCTGGCAAAAAACACTGAAACACTGAAAATATTAGAACGATAACGCACTATTGGATAAAACATAGTTGTGGCACACTGAATTACTGTATGTTGATGTGATTGGATTATTTAAAGTATGGCCCATTTTCTTTTATTAAAGGAACTCTACGGCAAAGAAGTGTATAAGCATGCTACACTTGTTTTTACCCATGGGAAAGAAGTTGAGAAAAAAGGCAGTCTGCAGAAGTATATCGATGGTGTTACTCAAGTCAGGATAAGGGAAGTACTTGAGCTAGTCGAGAACAGAGTGATTGCTATTGAAAACAAGGCTCCTACTATGTATGAGCATGGTTTGTACAGGGAAAAGTTGTTTCAAGAGATTCTTAGAGCAATCAAGAACAAACAAGGTGGCAAGTACACAAATGATCTCTTCGAAGAAACAAAAGCACTCAAAGAAGAGAAGAAGAGGAAACAAAAAGAACTAGCAGAACAACGACTACAACTGATAGGCAGAGTCAACTTGAATATCATTCAACTTGTTCAGGACAAAATCAAAGAGAAGAGCAAATATGAAGATGTCTCTGTTATCATGAATGACATGAGCTTGAGGAAGAATTTTATTGACAAGATCTACAACATTCTTAAGATAAAGGCTTTCTCACAAGAAGATATGCAAGAGTACATTGAGAAGTCTGTAGCTGAGGTTCGACAGAGCATAGAGAAAACCATCCAACGAGCTGGAGACCTAGCACTACGAGAGCTACTAGAGAGTGATGTCGAAACATACGCTAGAAAAACTTTTCAAAACTGTGGCGACTTTAAGAAAACGTCCGACTTATTAGAAAGAAATTTCCGCAATCACCAACACCTCCTGAATAAAGGTTGGCTTTCCAAAACAATCAACCACTTGAAGAATTTATATGAGGTGAAGCTAGAGGTCGAACAAGATAAAATTCTCAAGGGGAAAATTATCGCCTTCCTGAAAGAGAACATACACATGTGCAGCTGGAATACATTGTACATTTTGGATGCTTTCAAGAGAAAGTTTCCGTCTGAGGAGTCAAAGGCAAACTTGTCTGATTACCTTACAGAGTGTATAAACTCATGGGAAGTGCAATTTGCAAAATGGCTGAAAGAAGATGATGACTCAGCCAGAGCAAGACAGAAAGCATTGCTAAAAGTTGAGGAATGCTTTTCCCGGGAGCTAAGACAATTTGTCTCAAAGAGAGCCTATCTTAAGCTTGTTGAACACAAGAAACATCGCTACCAAAAGCACATGGCAAGATTTGTAGCCATTGTCAAGCAAGAAATGCCGTCAGAATCGCTACGACACCTTGACGATGTTGACATACAGGGACGTATAGTCACATGCCTTGACAAAACTGTTGATAGCCTCATGGACGCTAGCTTCCTCGACAAATTGGCTAAGACATTCCAAGCATGGCTGAAGATGGATAGGTCTCAAGTGGATAAGTATGTGAGGCTTGAAACCAGGCAGAAACGTCCTACCTTGCGTACAGATGCCAGATACAAGTTTTCCGGCACGTATCTTCAGCTGCATTCTAACGTACAGGGAGCTACCAGTGTGAGCACCATTCCTCCAATACGCCCATACAGAAGTTCAACCCCCCTGCTTGATGCAGAAGACACAAACACAGAGCACTATGCCACATTTTGATTCAAGGCACTGCTTGAGCAGTTTCATTGATCGACCCCTACAGGTATACTGGTCCTTGCTTCACTCCCACCTCTCTTGCCGGGCAGCACACTTTGCGGCTTAACGCAAACACCAGCGTTACAATGATATGGACATGCAGAGTCTAAGGAAAGCCAATAAGGAGTATAGCATATGAATGTGCTACAATCTGAGAGATTTGGAGATGAACCATCTCACCTTTACACAGAACAGCCTGCCAGCTCTAATAAGTGTAGAAGGCCTGACTTTGTGGCACTATCCATTATCCAGCCTAAATTTTCAGGTTAGGGATGCTTCTTTCTCCACCTGTCCACACCTTTCCTATACATAATGTACACTCCTTTATTGTATACTAACCTACCATTGACCACTAGTCAACAGAATGCTAGAAAATTCTAATTCTATTGACTTTATTATCGATAGTTAAGGTATATTTGACAAGAACATGCACCTAAATGTGCATTTCCTTGTTATACAAGCCATCCTAAAGGCTAAATTTTCATACAATTCTGCCAGGATAAATAAAGGAATTTCAAATCAAATCAACTCATCATAATGTACCTCGTCATATAAGTCTGCTCACATGTTTCATCATCGCTATTCTTGGTGATAATCTTCAAGCCTGAGGCTATTTACTCCAATAGCCACTGTCCACTGAGCTCTAGTTGACCAAAGTTATATAAGAAATATGAAGGCTTAGTCGTCCTCATCTCCCCAGAGGACGGTGGCCATTAGTAAGTAGATACTAAATTTGCTGTTTTAATGTAAGAACAGAAAGATGATTATATTGATGGCAAGACAGAAAGTTTCCTGCGATGACAAAACTGCAATTAATATAATTATATTTTCTAAATAAGTTATAACGTTTGTAGTAGGTACCGTATTTCCCCGTGTATAAGCCGGGGCCGAGTATAAGCCTGCCCCATGTATAAGCCTGGGGAAAAGGTGACTTAGTGCTGTATAAGCCGGGCCCCGAGTATAAGCCCGGGGGTTGCAATATGTAGTCAATAAAATCACATTTCAGGCCATAACTTCACTTCTACTTGGAGTTTTAACGTAATTCTTTCAACTTTGCATTCCCTATTTACCTCTTACATGTCTACGGTCCATATTAAATAGAACCAGCCCCTTTGGGGCCAGAATAGTTGACTAAATAGCCCCCCCCCCCCCATGAGTTGACCGCAAAATAAGAACCCCCCCCCCCCCAGCCGGCGTGTCTGGCCCGTGCTTTCCAGCGCCGGGGGAGTGGCTGGGCGGGAGATGAGTGCCAGCGTCTCAGTGACATAGTTCACTCCACATCTATGACGTCATTACTACAGCAACGTCGCCGCTGCACTCGACCACCCACCGTCCATGGTGGATTTTTATTGCCCCCCCCCCCTCCCCCAACGAAATTGTAACAGTTGAGATGGCTAACTTTAATACTGCATTTTGCCTAGTGTAGCTTAACGATTTTAGGTGTGTTAAGTTTGTATATCATTACGAAATGGCCACCAACTTTTAGTTCCCGTTTTAATCAAGGGAGGCGTGCATGTACTGCTGAGATAGCTGGTGTCCAGCAGGTCCAGCGAAAAAACGAGATTGTTGTAAATGAAAATATTTCTAGAAAGATTTGATATTTCAAAGGCAAAGAGAAAGGTGTTTCATCATAACGTTCTATTAAAAATGCAGTAGTGCAATACCATTGGAAGCTAAGAGATAAAGGAGCAACTAAAGAGGATAGGATTTATGAAGGAAAAAAAAGGTTTAAAAAGCTCAAACTCGTAGCCCAAATCAACGTCCGTTTTGACTTTTCCGGTGCCTTCTTCCGGCGATCCGACCTTCTTTGAATAATAGAGTCTAAAAGAGGCTGAAAGTTTTGAAAAAATATTGAAATAATGTGTCAGAATAATAGATAATTCTAGTAATTATGAGAAGGTATCAGAGTGTTTCCTCAGGTAAAGGAATATAAGCCTACCCCATGTATAAGCCTGGTCAGTTTGCCACTTAGTGGTTGTAGAAGCCATGGGTAAAATACGGTATATCCTAGTAAGCGGGTGCTGGCCGTATGTACCATAATGTGTATCAATTATGTGATCAACTATACATCAGTGCTGACTATCCAGATGTGATCTGTATCAGTAAAACGTTATCTATATCAATTTACATGACTTTGTATCGATGACCCATTATATTATGTGTCAAGTGAACTTAGGATTAAACCAAGTATTTAAAAATGATGAATAGGTATACGTTCAAGAAAGGTAGTTCTAAATATGAATAAATAAAATGTAGCCATTGTCATATTTTACAGGGAGGTTAAGTACAAAATGATCGAACAAGGAGTCTTCCATGGGTTTTCATAGTTTTAATCCTACCAACCTTTATCTATTGACCTAATTAGGGCATAACTAACTAAGGGTATAACATGTGAATGAGAGAAGAATACAGTGCATGCAAATTAACGTTTCAGTTATAACCTGTGATTGGAAAAGCAATTATTGTGTGGTAATGTTAAAGTTTCATTGGCTAAACATAATCCAAAAATGGATGAAAATAAAATTGACATTTAGAGTAGAATGCCGACTTCCTGTCATTAGAGAAGAATGAGTCAAGAGATCAGGTCTCCTAGCCCCCCCCCCTCTCCTCTGAATCAAATGTCATGGGAGATTTTGTCTCTCAGACTATGTTACATATGTATACTGTTATAATCTTAGGCTTTGATATTGGCTTTTAGTTTTCTCAATGTTAGACATGGCAAGCTACACAATTTATTCATTATTGAGACCAATGCACACATTTTAAATCCAGAGTGATGAGGAATGGAGCAGGTATCAAGGTGTCTAGGATCTGCTATTCAGGTTGTTAAACTAACATACAGATGAATTCAATGTTGTTCTGTTTCGAAACATCACTCAAGTTCTTCTTCATTTCATAGATAGAGTTTATCTCATCACACAGTGCTGTTATAGTCCAGTATGACTAAGCCATACTGTTTAAACACATCATACTATTCTGACCCATTGACCCATATTCTTCGGCAATGTCATAAGCTCCATTGAATGAAATTATCAATGCAATTTGGAACTACTGATTGATGTCACTTAGTCTGCGACTATCAAGTTATCTAACAACAGTGTGAAAATTTATCCAATTGAAGCACTAGCATGGTGAAAGTATTGCAAGAACTAAGTTATGTTCATGATTATCTATCATCACTTTAGACGGAAGCAGATAGATACATGATAATGAATGTACATTGACAAACCACTCTACTCTCATTGATATAGAAATGCACATAAAGTACCGCAAGCATATTGTCTTTATACTCCTTACGAGTAACCATTGTCTTCTTCTTGCATGGCAATATGACAGCATAATGATATTTGCCTGCAAGCGAATTAGACACTTTACAGCCTGGTGTTGTGTCAGTGCATCATGCCGACAAAGGGACATGATATATTGAGGTATCATGCCATGCTAAAAGGGTAAACCATAAAATGTTTTTTATTGGACATCAAGTAGTGTCCACATTGCAGCTTCTCCAAAAGAGAGAGCAGCTCTGATAGATTGGTTTGTGATCAACACCTCTTGGCTTAGCAGAGATCTGTTACTTGTATCTTTATCCAAAGTGAACATTAATTTTATAATGAGTCTGCAAAGGACAGTCTTCTTTTTACACAAGGCATACTTTGCTATGTGATATGGTAATTACATTAACAATGTTTATTTCATGCCCGTGTGCCCACTCTCTCACCATAAATGTTACTTCTACAAAAGGTGAAAAAGTTGTTTGATTTTTCAGAGGGGTAATTTTGATCTGTAGGATCCTCAGTGATGCAATAATGAAAGTATTCCACTGAGAGTTTTGATATCTTTAAAGCCATCTGAAATTCTTCATATGAAAACTGATGCGTTCATATCAATCTTAACTAAGTCAACCTAATACCTTTTGATGACACTCTCAGCATTGCCAAATTAGAAGTTTGGAAAACTTCAAAATTGTTTTGATGTCTTTTTTTGTGTGTAAGAAAAAAGCAGTAGCATTATAAATCATTGAAACGATCCCTACCTGCCATTCTGTCAAGCCATATTTTCTTCATATAACATCAACCTGTTATATAATAGAACATGTGATGTCACTAAGATTAATAATATTGATAGTTCATGTGGAAAACAACAATTGCTAATACCACTATGCAATAGATCATTGTTTTACCTCATGGCCTGTTATGTAATGAAGACAGATTACATGAATGTTGTGAGGTTAATATCACATGCATGGCATTTTAAGCCATGTCAAGGGAATTTAGGCTTTTCCTTAGCTTGCTAACTTCAGGGGTGACTGTATCAATCTCCATGCATCCATACTTCTACAATCAGTTCGGAAAATATGACACAGAGGAGAATGCTGGATGGCCAGATTGAAGGGACTGGCGGATGGATTCGGTTGAAGCCAGCCCAAATAGCTGTTTCAATGAATTTTAAGCCAATCCTTCCCTCAATTTCTTAATGGATAGTAATAATCAAAAATTTGGATATTTCCACCTCGCCAAAATGGGGAGTGTGTACTCATTATTTTGAATACAGTATATGATGTGACTAAAATTTAGTAGCACTACCATCAGCGTATATATCAAGGCCCACAATGTAGAAAATACCGGCCAGTAGGAGGATAATTCCTGATATCTGTGCCGGGTCTGCTGCAGCTGGTACAACCGATTGCATCACGGTGTACTGAAAAACAAAGTTCAGAATGATCTTTGCATTGCTAATGATGGCCCAGGATATAATGTGTATATGTTGGTAGTACAAGTAGGCGAGAATCCCTGCAGCCCCTGCTCCAACACTATGACCCAGCAGCAACCATCTCTCAGCCACTGTCAATGTCAACTGGGTGGATTCTGTGTAGACTGATAGCATTGCTGATGCAACAGTTCCTAACACAGACATCCATAGTGCAATAACAAGTGCAGAACTGTCCTTCAAATTCTTCTGAACCACTGTCAGAGCTGAGGTGCTAGAGCCTGCCCCTATGACAATAAGTATAAGTCCAACGCTGTACCGTGACATTCCCTCTTCAGCAGGAGCCACCATTGTTGTATTTGTAACAACCTCAACTCCAGTTCCTGATGATCTCGGTTCAATCACAAGGACCAGGCCAGGTAATATCCCTGTTAGTGAGAACAACTTGAATAAAGGAATACCATTGTTGAAAAACACCTTATTGGTGACTAGTGCCCAGATGGTTTGGAAGACGTTGAGTAATGTGGCATGTATTCCGAGCGGTAATCGGGGAGCTGCAGTATAAACGGTCACATTGTAGATGATGCTGCATCCTGTAGCGACTGCTGTGTAGAAAGCTTGTCTTCCATCCAATCTGACGTCAATTTGCCTGACAGTAATAAGTACAAGACAGATTGCGGCTTGTGCTACATACCGAGAAACATTGAGCTGGAATGGTGGTATGACATCCTGCAGGGCCTGTGCCGATAGAGCACCCAATGACTGCATAACGTTGCCTAGAATACATAGGATGTTTGCTATTGTACCAGGGGAGAGAGCCATTGTTGCATGTCTCTGAAAAAATAATTGGGTCGAGATAGACTTGACTTTGTCAAGGTCGGGGTGAGGCTCATATGAGGATTTTTGCTGGTACAGGGCAGTACTAAATTTGCATTTTTCAGACCTGCTGTGCAGCTAATATGATTCTCCAGAGGTTAGGAGTGTGGCTTATATAAGGGTTAGGCTGGTACAGAAGAATTTTTGGTATGCCATACAAACTTTGCAACTGAGCATTGGAATTTTAATATTAGAAATTAGAAAAACCAACCAAGATGGTTTGACAAGCCTAGGCCTACAGTACTATTTAATGGTTTACCCCTCCTCCTTTCTTACATTCTAGTTTGTCTTCTTTTCCTTTTTAGATATGTTTCCTCCACGAATTCAGAACTAGGTCTGCCCTGATTTTCAGACTTAAAACAGGTCATAATGATCTACATAACGCCTTGACACATAAACGCTCTGGTAACCACAGTTATGGCTTTGTGTTGGGTGGAGGCTGCCCCAGCATAGGGAGGGTTATTACAGAGTGATTTCTTTTAGATTATTATACAGAACCCCTGGGCTCTGACAGCTTTAACTCATATTTTAGCACCGGGTTTTGAATAAGCGCCTATCTGTATAACCCCCCCAAATTTATAAGAGAAGGGGGCGGGTAATATCACTACTTACACTTGTGACATAGCAGACTAGTATATAACAGTACATAGATAGATCTGCACACTAAAGTGACCTCATCAGGGTTATTCCACTGCTGAGCATCGGCAATGGCCATGTTCTATGAGTGCAATAACCACTGATGAGGTCACTTTTAAGTAACACTCTGTATTCATTCCAAGGTATTTCAATAAGAAATGACCAAAATATAGCTATAATTACATCTATAAACATGAAATTAAGCTCTCCAATGTACATGTGACCCTCCTGAGCGTAAAATATGGTCACATCGTGCAATACGGCCTAGGGTTATTGCACACGCTCTTCTGGGGGACAGCCCTACCATTGCATTAACCTTGGTAGGCCGTATTCACCATGAAATAATAAAATAATGTTAATGGGACATGCTCAGTGATTATAACCCTTTTAACACATTCATATGCTAGCAGTGGCTCAGGAGCCCTCATACCAGAATCAACCATTATAGCATATGATGCATATGTATATACACATCCATTTTGGTTCTAATTTGTGCCTAAAACTGACTTAGTTAGTAAAAAAAACTTAAGAACCCCAGTATGAGCCTTATTGGGATTATTGAAGCGGAGCGATATACAGAGACACTGTTAAATAGTTCTTTAGTAGTATTTTAAATATTTTCGTCTCATCAGACAGAGATACAGGGATAGCTATTCACTCTCTGGACGTTCTAGGGTTGAATGTATGAATAGTGGTATTGTTATGTAGGCCAGTCTAAAACTAAATCAGGACATGGGTATGGGTAGATAGGAACGGGGTTCAAACAAGCCGACCAAACCCTGAAGCACGGTATGATGCTTAAGTACAAGCACAATAGAGTCCCGAGGCTGGAACTGCTGAACAGCTACCCACTGACGCTTATCGAATCAACAGGCGACTCCTATTATTCTGGGGGCTTTGCCAACAACAACCCGATCTAAGACGACAAAACCAAGTATGATGAACATCCTAGGAAAGGTAGCAACATGACTGGGAAGTTCTTGTTGGAAATCCGTGAGGAACTGCTGAAAAACTATAGGGTAACATCGAACACGGCCATAGTCACTGAGGGAAACGCAGCAGCCGGGGCTGTCCCTTTGTGGCCGGACGCGGAAGACAACAAACAACCCAACGAAAGTGCATAAATGACGCCAGCTGACATCCTAATGCACATTAATGGTCTCAGGATGGACGGAATCTTGAGTAAACATTACGACATATGGTGACTGCATCATATTGGAGCCGAGTCCAAGCTTAATACTAGCACGAGCGCCGCTGGGCGATAAAGGGAGTAATTGACAATGCATTAGAGCATACAGCGTGATGTAAACAATAACACAGACACTCATCCACAGTGGTTATTATTGAAGTCACCCATCAGTCGCTACCTACTACAAGATGCCAGCTGACAGGGCGCCAGCTGACCCAACTATACAAAACAACAGCTGACAGGTCGTCAGCTGACTCAACTATAGCCTATAATTAAATTCTGCTGATACATGTACTGTCACTGGATCTACTAACAATGGTCTATTGTAATATTATTACATTAACTATGATCTTGATTTATCTAATTTAGGACAGGGAAGGTAGCTTGGGAGGGGGATATTGGACGGGGAGGGCTATACCTAGAATCTTTGTTTAATTTGCCTGTATCCTGGTTATTCATTATGTACTCAGTATGTAAATCCACACAATGCCACATCCGTAAAGTGGTCACCATGAATATATATTTGTTGTTGGGAAGGGTACTGACAGTAATTGATAGGGTAATTCCAAAGCAACCAAATGGGTGAGTCAATCCCAAGAGGAATGAAAATTGTTTTCATGAATACTAGAAGCATGGTGGGTAAACTAACAGACATAATTGAATGTTTTAGAGGCGATGTTGATATATTTTGTATAAATGAATCATGGTTAAATGAGAATATCGATGATGACAACATACGCTGGATAGGTAATCAAATATTTAGGATTGACAGAACTGCCAACAGAAGTGGGGGCCTAGCAACCTATATCTGTAATGATTTAGCTGATTATACCAGGGTCGTCACTGAATATACATACATTGCTGAAAACATTGAGGTTCAAACACTTTTAATAGATAAGCCCATGAGGCGCAAGAAACTGATTGTGAACATCTATAGACCCCCCAATACTGACCATACTGTATTCTTCACAGCTTTGAACGGCATAATTGATAACATCGATCTGGTGGAGGTAGATGTATGGATTGGAGGCGACTTCAATATTGATTTTAGTGATAAAAATGAAACCAAATGTAAAGCTATGGTCAGCTTCGCCGATGACTACAATCTTAATATTCTGATTGATAGGTGTACTAGACCTAACCCTAACGGGGGCACTGTCATTGACAACATTATTACAAATGCCGAAAATGTTATGTGCAACAAACCGCTACCTATTTTTATAAGTGACCATTTACCGGTACTCGCAGTTCAAAAGAAACAGCCCACTGTTATGCATAAAGCCACATTCAGTGGCCGCAGCTATAGGAATTATGACAGAATTGATATGGAAGAAGCACTGTTGTATCATGACTGGACCAGCTTCTATAAAGAAGTGGATCCTAATAAGCAGTGGGAGGAAATATTACATGTAGCTAAATTGTATCTTGATACAGCATGTCCTGTTAAACTATTTAATATCAAATCCAGAGATGTTGAATGGATAACACCAGAAATTCGTGAAGCTATCGGAGATAGACAATTACATATGGAGGAGTTTCTAAAACATGGTAACCCTGTTGAGTTGGATGAAGCAAAATCCTGTCGTAGAAGAGTCAGCGTGCTAATTGATGAATCCAAAAAAAGTAATATTAATGATGCTTATAATATCGAAGGTGATGGTCACCGGACCTTTTGGCAGAGAGTATCTACACTTATAAAGCCTCCTGAGCAAGGCTCTACCGCGAGTTTTGTACACCACGAGACGGGTGAGGTTGTTGATAGTAGTCTGGCAGCTGAGTACTTTAACGAATTTTTTGCCAATGTTGGATGTAAAATGGCCACTGACATGAACTTTGATATCACTTCTACTACTGTTGTTGATCATGTAGTCGATACACCTTGTGTGAACCCCTCTATTGATTATGAGATTGTTGATTCCATGATTGATAAGATCAACATACATAAATCCAGTGGTGTTGAAGGGATTAATGCTCGCGTATTGAAAGACATACTGACCACTGTTGTTCCACAACTTATTAGTATTTTTAAGAATTCGCTGAAATACGGACTTACCCCGATGAATGGTCTGTTAGCTCGGTTGTCCCCATTCCCAAAACTGGAGATCTAACTAAAATTGGCAATTGGAGACCCATAAATCTGTTACCCTTACCGGGTAGATTTTTAGAAAAAATAATGCATACACATATGTTGGAACACCTCCAAAAAAATAACCTCCTTACCCCGACACAGTACGGCTTCAGGCCGGGTCTAGGGACAGCCGACGCCCTTTTTGATTTACAAGTTATATTTATAAGGAGCTCGACGACAATAATATTATGAGTGTTTGTTATGTCGATGGCTCCAAGGCCTTTGATTCAGTCCACCATTTATTACTGTTAAAAAAATGTAAAGCACTAAAATTTGATGATTTTACGTTAGCCTGGTTAGAATCCTATCTACATAATAGACGACAAACCTCTTTATCAAATGGTGTTAAATCTAGCGAATGTAAAGTTAAATATGGAGTGCCACAGGGTAGTTCCCTCGGTCCACTATTGTTCTTGATATTTGTCAATGATTTTCCTGATGTTATACAAAATAGTAAAGTTTACATGTATGCCGATGACATTGTTTTAAGCTCAAAGCACAGTAACATATATGAATCAGAGCAACTTCTTAAAGCTGATGTACTGAGAACTGTTAAGTGGTGCAACGAAAACTGTATTACCATAAACAGTAAGAAAACTCAAGTCATGAGAATCTCTAGAACAAAACTACCGGTAAACACCCAGCCGCTTGAAATATACATTGGTGACACAAGACTTGAAGAGGTGTCAGAGTACAAGTACCTCAGAGCCATTATTGACAGTAATTTCACATTTAAAGCCAATGCCAATAAATTGATACGAACTGTTAGTCATAAGGTAATCCTTCTTGCCAGGATACGTAAATTTTTGGATGAGGTTAAAGCACTGTTAATTTATAAACAGACAATACTGCCATTTATGGATTATACAAGTTTCTTGTTAGACTGTACCACCAGTGCGTTAAATGGTAAGATACAGAAAATCCAAAATAGGGGATTAAGAATTGTCAAGTTTGGTAACATGTTTGAGAGAAGCTCTGCCACAGACCTACACACCTATTTCTCCATGGACAAATTAGACATTAGAAGGCTTCACCAATTACTGTCCCATATGTTTAAGCTCTCTAAGACTAAAGGAATACACATACCGGTAGAGGCCAGGAGAACTCGTGCTGATGCCAAGGTTAAATTCAGAATCGGTAACTTTATTTATAAAACGATGCAAAAGAGCCCCTACTACCGAGGAGTATGGGAATGGGATGATATCTCATCTGACACCCAAAGATTGGACCTGCGTGTCACATTCAAAAATAAGATCTTGAAAAAACAGCACAGAGTTGCCCTTGTCTGAGGCCTATACTTCGATGGAATGTTAGTCCCCACCATGTAAAGGTGTCCATGATACAAGTATAAAGCATAAATCGTGTTAGTCCTCAACCAAGGCTGAGGTCTATTTACATGATCCGCAGCGTTCATACACATTTAGGTGATTTACTGGAAATTTAGCACTGTCAGGGGATATATGGATATAGATAGGCTAAGGCCTTATTTGTCAGAGGTGACATGGTGACCACGTCGAGACTAAGTCTCAAGAGTAGTATTTATTTTTATATCCTATTTCTTATACATTAAATTGTTTTTCGTTTTGTATTACGGTAATTCTATGTGATAATTATGTGTACACTGTACAAGAAAGCCAAGAGTGGCAGTAGCTCAGACCGTTATTGTATAACGACATGTACAACTGGATACCTATCCGAATGCTATGCTATTGAATAAGAATGCAAGCAACCAATATCTATATATGCTATGTTATAGACAACAAGAGAAGGCTTATTAAGAAGCTGTTTAATTGTCATAAGTCAATCATGTCAAACAAACCCCGGCAGGGTCATACATATTTAAACCTATGAAAACATTATTATATCAATGAAGGAGTGGTCGGCCAATTATTGCCGCTGAAGAAAATGTATTTTAATGTTGGCAATAAAAACCCTTGAAATTGAGTTGAATTGAATTGGGTTATACTTGGGGTACTGTGAAAGTATTAATATTCATGGCAAATTCCCACATATTTCTGTGCAGCATATAATGATTTTGCCAATTTTTTATTTCAGCACAAATATATACCCAGCAAAATAAAGTATCACAACAGCTGTGTCTTGGGAAATAACGATCACAAAAAGACCATGATGGCCCCATTCTGTTGGTGATCTAATCTCTATATACAAGACCTAGCCATCTACAGGTGAATCCTTTTCTAATCTTGAGTTATTATGTAAGATTATAACATATATTATGTATACCTACCTTCACTTGATTGCAGTATCAACTAGACTCCTTGTTGTGGGCTAGACACGTTAAAATATACAAGTATGCGCACATGTGTTGGCCTAGTGCTGCATGTTTTCTAAACCTATCTGCTACCTCCAGGTATCTGGAGGCAGCCAACCGACCCCAGCTTTAGAATATTGATTATCCAGGCGTAACACAACAGGGAGTGCAAGTAATATACCAGTTACTTACTTATGCATGGTATATATGATACAAGTGACTTTCTGTATGAGTGTTACAAGTCGAGGATATGGTGATTGTCCAAGGCGTCAGCCTGAGATAATTACAACTGACCAATGCTTTAACACTCATGCAGCTAGTCACGCGTAACCATATCTAACTTACACCCACAATAAGAGAGAGTGCTAATTGGACCACATGAACATACAACCTTGTATGTAAAACACAGTCAGTCCATTCCTTTTGTTCTCTCAGTCAATTGTGGTGTAAATGTACAGCTACAACACTGGTAGCCTATTCACAGTTTTTACCCATATTACCTAAATTCGAATTACGGTACTTTTGAAAAGACCACTTAGGAGATTGACAACAAAACGAAGGGGGTTGGATGGCTCTGAAAGACTCTTTGAGTTGCGAAAGGTAAAATAAGTTTCAACACAATCGATTAGTCATGATGGTCACTAGGAAATGTAATGAGACAGGAAGTAGTTTTGCTTTGAGTTCTTCACCTCCATTTGTGGTCAGAAACTCCAAGCTCACAATAGGAGGGGGACAGACACTGGGGTCCATTTCTCAGTAGGAAACGATCGCACAGTGGCCAAAAATTCTTAGAATTTGAGAATCATCCTGTGTGAATTCTCTGACTATCAAATTCAAATTGAGATGCTATATGTTAAAAGCATTGCCTTTGTCCAGAGCTTTCATCCAGAGCTTTCAACCAGAGCTTTCGTCCAGACCTGTCCTATAAGGTGCATGGTATACCTTTTGGAGAGACATTTAGCTGGGGTCCACAGCCTGGGGGGTGTTCCTATAAGGTTGGTCCATCTTGTTGTCATGTGTGTGTCTGTCATATTGTCATGTGTGTTTGTAATGTTGTCATGTATGTAACCGTGATGTTAGCATACATGACTGTATTAATTTTGTCCATGATGTTGTCATGTATGTGTCCATGATATGGTCATGTGAGTGCCCGTGATATTGTAATGCATGTGTCTGTGATGTTATCATGTATGAGTCTGTGATGATGTCATGTATGTGTCCCTCATATTGTCATGCATGTATTCGTGACATTGTCATGCATGTGTCCGTGATGGTGTCATGTATATGTCGACCACGTTTTCAAGTATGTCTCTGATGCTGTGGACCCTGGCATATAGATTGGTCCTTAACACACACACACACACACAAACACACCCAATGCATGCTGGACGAACACATTCCCAGACAAAGCTCTGTACATAGCTGAATAGCCTGAATAGGCCAGGGTCCACATGGCATATGTACATATATTCAGTAATGTATGACAACATGACGGAAAGAGGTATGTCAACACGACAACACAGACATCTGTTGACATAAATGTGTCTGTTATGTTATCATACATATGTCTACAATGTTGTCATATAACATATGACCTTTCTGACAGGTTTGAAGGCAGGCACATAGTATATACATAGTTCAAATGCTTCCCCATGGCCCTGGCCTGCCGCAGTGTCTAAAGTATGCACTAATTGCTATCCTTGAATCTCTCTATAGCCTTATGGCAGAGCGGCCCTCTAGTGTTATAATATGAAGTTAATACTTGAGATTGGGGTCTGAGACCCCCATATGAGCTCCAGCGGATAGGATGACACTGGCTGGCGCTAGGGCCTATCATTTCCATTCCAAATGCATGATTTAATTTAGCTCTATCTTCAGTAATCTACCCTGGATTACCAATTTAATATTTCTATTAAAAAAATGAACCCTGAAAATACACATTTTTAGGGGGCTTATCTCAAAAGAATACAAATCTCCTGAGTAGTTGTAGGACCCATAGTAGGCATGGCAGTGTAAAAATCGTCATGGAAGAAACAACTCTAAAAACGCACCAATGTGTTGGTTTTGTACCCATTAAAGATGATCCAATATCAAAATTCCAAAATCAGTGTATTTTCCTTAGGTGCTGCTATGGTAAAGATATGCCAAAAGGGGGCTGCTTGTGTAAAAATGGCCCCAGCTGAATAGAACCATTATCTTTCACTCATGGGGTTCTCACTGCACCACGGGGCCCCCCAGGTAAAAAATGTTACACCGGTTAGCATTAGATCCAATGCAAACCACCAGCACAGGCATGCTGCCACCTGGTTTCTAATATACATTATGGTGGTGTCCAGGTAGGCAGTAGAAAGGGGAGTGGCCACTGGAAGGAACAGCCAGTACACTCACCAAGCACATGCAGGCACCTGTTTGCTACAACATGAGGACTGCAGGCTGGTTGGAGACTTGCAAATCCAATGAGTGGCACATATCCTCTGGTATATCTTTTGGTTGGTATTTTGTCTGTTACATGATATGCCATGGGCCAATAAAATCAATTTCACTGTTGCATTTTACCTAAATTATAGCTAAAGGGATCAATTTGCATTTGCAAGTGGTATACACAGTTTGGAATATTTGGTGACTGGTTGTAAAGTTAAGATGCTGATAACTAGTTTTTGAGTCCAGGCAGGAAATTAATTTTACAACATACCAAAACTTCAATATTTTTGGAGAAAATTTGCTTCTTTGACCCATCAGGAATTTCAATGAATTGAGTTAGTTAGGTGACAGCCAAAGTCTGGTCTCTTTTGGGGCCATAATAGGCCGCCATTGGTGGCGCTACAGTCAGGTACCCTGCCATGCCTACCCATAGTGAGATACTTGCATTCAAGATACTTCAAACAAAAGAAGAATCTCATTGATTCATGGATTTGCCATCAACCAGTGCAAATTTTCCCAAAGGCCAGGTTAAAGAGATTTCCCAGTTTTGAGCTCAAAAGAGACTCAAAATCTGAAGGTCTGTCAACATTGCCCCTAAATTATATCATGTAATACAGTTTACAATGCTTATTCCAGTTTGTATATGATAGAGCCATTCAATATCTCTTGATACCAAGTTACTAGAAGTATCTATCTGTTTCCTAGTCAAAATGAGAACACATCATGAAAGGGTCATTTAACATAGGATCAGATACAGTAGGCACTTGGATAAATTTCTCAAATTGTGTAGATTCCGTATTTTACTGTGCCATGTTATTGACCACACTAACAGCTTTCCAGAACATATTTACTCATCCTTCTAGCATAATTAGAAGTGGAGAAATTGACCAGAACATGGAGGGTTGTGGAAGCAAGTGCCCACTATAGAAATGCACAGGGGTACCTGTGAGAGATTGGCACGACTGGAATGGGTCTATACTATACATGTAGTTGGTGTGTGACCCTGCAGTCACTATTCCGCACTAGCTGGATGTCCACTGGACAGCGCCATATTGGACTGGTACTGCTAGTAACTGGTCCCAGTATGCACCCTCTCCTTTCCAGCCACTAGCTTCAGCAAATCATGTGGACCATATCAGGGGGCTAAAGCTCTGCTTGGAGAGTGGAACTACTACATTCCCTGCATGCTAGGACACCTGCAATCTTTTACCTGTCCAATATAGGGTTGTGGTTAGGACAATGGACTCATGACTAGCAGTACCTAAGTTCAAATCCCCTCCAGGCTAAGTGTGGTGACCATTTTAACCCCATTGGTTGCAAAAGCTTGTTTGGGTATAGTCTTTTGGTAACCACTTTTGGTAACCATCTATGTTACACTAAAAGCCACACCAAGGACCGAACCCGGGACCCTTAGATTGGGAGTTCCAGGCTCTCCTGGTTGAGCTATGGAGGCTGCTGGTAGATCAAGGTACAATAGGTAAACATAAACTTTGTTATTGATTATCCTCATTAATGATCAATGCTATTAGGGACCTTTAGCAACTACGTAAAAGCTCATTAGGGACCTTTAGCAACCACGTAAAAGCTCATTAGACGTATCCTATGTCTTCAGCACTGCTACGTCTGCGTTTAATGAGCTTTTATGTGGGTTGCTAAAGGTCCCTATTAAATGCAGATGTAGCAGTGCTGAAAGAATAGGATACGTCTGCGTTAAATGATCTACGTCGGGTTTGCTAAAGGTCTCTAAATGATGGTGCATTGTGATAGGGACCTTGAACAAGCAATGGGGTTGAACCCAGGATAACAGTGTAGACTAGACCATTCACAAATAAATCTTGTTTATATTGGGTCTGCCACTGATCTGTAAGGGAACATGCCTTTGAGTTTATTACCTTGGGTTTGACCCCATTGGTTGTTCAAGGTCCCTATTACAGTGTAGGCCTACCATTAGCAACCACGTAACAGCTCATTTAAAGCAGACGTAGCAGTGCTGAAAGCATAGGATACGTCTGGGTTAAATAAGCTACGTCGGGTTTGCTAAAGGTCCCGATTATTTAGCATTGATCATTAATGAGGATAATCAATAACAAAGTTTACCTATTGTACCTGGACCTACCAGCAGCCTCCATAGCTCAACCAGGAGAGCCTGGAACTCCCAATCTAAGGGTCCCGGGTTCGGTCCTTGGTGTGGCTTTTAGTGTAACATAGATGGTTACCAAAAGTGGTTACCAAAAGACTATACCCAAACCTTTTGCAAAGGTTCATAAAATGTTTTACAAAAACGTTTTGCCAAAACTTTTGGTGCAAGCTTTTGCAACCAATGGGGTTAAAATGGTTACCACACCTAGCCTGGAGGGGATTTGAACTTAGGTACTGCTGGTCATGGGTCCATTGTCCTAACCACAACCCTATATTGGACAGATAATAAACAGTGTGTCCAGGTACAACCAATGCATAATACACATGTAGAGGCCTAGTGTAATCATGGCTCCACTCTCCCCCTGATGTTTGGCCCCCCCTGAGACCCACACTGCTAGTTCTAAGTGTCCCCAATTGTGGCAGCACTGGTATCCCGCTAGTGAGGAATACCAGTTCTCTACCTGTATGGATCTCTTTAGGCTGTTATATTATATTTGAGGGTGTGTGTAATACACTGTTGGAAAGCTACAATATTCCCCTTTCCATATTGCTTAAAGATATTCTTTAATTCACATAAGATTTATATGAAACACCCTATTTACATCTTGATGCTGTACAATCCCATGTCATGTAGGCTAGAGCAGTACTTACAGTGCATCAATTTGGGCAGTCTAGAAAACCCCTTGGGCATCCATGTAGGAGGCTGTCGATGGGTACACACAATCTTCTGATATGTTAGGACCTGGCTGATTTGTTTTTACAGATGGCTGGGTAATATTTCAATATTATCTATTGGGTAGAAAAAGACCATCACTTTTCGCAAACTGTCATTTTCCCCCTTTGTTATAAACCTATGTTAAATGCCCACTATGAGATAATACTCTTCAAGGGCTTTCCAACATGCTATTCCATAGTGTCATAGTCCTATCAGGAGCTGAACAATCTGGAAAACGATGAACCTCATCGCAGGCAGACTCCTAAATGCAGAGCCAATTTTGTGTGTCACCCATGGCTGCACTTTGAGACCACTGCAGTGCGTATTTCAGAGTGCCTAGATACAGACTGGGCGATCAGCTAGGCTCTCCGACCACCCTATTACTAATGGTAGAAGGCCAGCTTTTTTGGCACTATCCAACATCAAGCCTAACTTTTCAGGTTACGGATGATTCTTTCTCCACCCGTCCATATCTTTTCTATACATTATGAACGTTCCTTTATTGTATACTAACCTACCATTGACCACTTGTTTACCTATCATTGACCACTGGTTTACCTATTGTTTATAAACGATAGGTAAGGCATACATGACAAGAAAATACATCTACCGTAAAACCTCGTGTAGAAGCCGCGGCTTGTATGCAAATCAGACTCAGCTTTCTTTTGATACCAAACATGCCTATATGGCTTAGTCTCATGAGTTTGTAACACTTGAAATGTCTTTGACCGGGTGTCGTCTTTGACCGGGTGTCGTCTTTGATCGGGTGTCCTCTTTGATCGGGTGTCGTCTTTGACCAGGGAGTTATAAGATGGAATAAATGAGGCTTATATAGTAAGGAAATCGTTGAAATACTGCAATAATATGTTTATACACATTCATTGGAAGCATAAATAACATTTTATATATCTATATATGGCACTTACTATGCACAGTTCAGCTATTTAAACTCAAAGTTATATATAAAGTGACATCTTTGACCGGGCAGAGGAAAATAATAATATAATGTTCTATTATGCATAGTATGGTCAGTATATGAATATAACAAAATTCACTTATGTTTTCTAAAAACGTGTATCAATATATGGGTGTACTATTTCCCCGCTTTTCCTAATACATAGGCCTTATTTCTGCCATTTTAATGCTGCCTGGTCAAAGACGACACCCTGTCAAAGACGACACCGGTCAAAGACGACACCCGGTCAAAGACGTTTCAACTGTTACAAACTCATGAGACTGAGCCATATAGGATGCGGCTTATATAAGAGTTTTTATATATATGAGGTTTTATGGGATCGCACCAAACTCGGGGTGCGGCTTATACGCGAGTTAGGCTTATATGCGAGGTTTTACGGTGAATGTGAATTTCCTTGTTATTGATCCTAACGGCTTAATTGACCTTTAATCAATTCCGCTCATCGGAAAATGCTGTACATGTGAACAATACAGTTTACCAGCACCCTCAGAAAAGTGAGCGTCACTCAGAAAAGTGAGCGTCACTTTTCTGAGGGTGAGGCCATACATTCCTGCCAGGATAAATAAAGGAAATTCAAATCAAATCAAATCAACTCAGCATAATCTACCTCGTCATATAACCCAAAATCATGTCCTCAGCTCTCATGTGTTTATCATTGCTGTTCCTGGTGATAATCTTCAAGCCTGAGGCTATTTACTCTAAGTGAAGTTAAATACTTAATTTGATAAATGTTTATCCTGTTTTTAATGTAGGTCCAGAAAGCTGATTACCATATTCGATGTAAGAAGCGCACACCCCCGCTTTTGGCCAATTTTTATACTACAAATAACCAAAAATAGGTCAATTTTTGACCCCAATTAAACTCTCAACTACTAAAAAGTGTCCATAACAATTTTTTTAAGCGCACTGTGCGCTTATTACGTCGAATACGGTATATTGATAGCCGAGGGCATAAAGTGTCCTGCCATGACAAAACTGCAATTAACACCATAATGTTTCATTAATAAGTGATAACATTTGCAGTAGGTACATCCTAGTTAGTGGGTGCTGGCATGTACCATATTGTGTATAAATGGTGGAATCGACTACACATAAAGGCTCACTATCCAAATGTGATCTGTATCAATTTAACATTATCTGTATCAATTTACGTGTATCAATAGGTTGTTAATAATTATAATGTATCAAGTGAACTTAGGATTACACCAAATATTTGCAAATGATGAATATACATGTATGCATTCAAGGAAGGTAGTTCTAATTATGAATATTGTATTCGACGTAATAAGGGCACAGTGCGCTTAAAAAAGTATCATGGACACCTTTTACTAGTCAAGAGTTTATTTGGGGTAAAAAATTAAGATACTTTTGGTTATTTATAGTATAAAAGTCAGCCAAAAACGGGGGCTGTGCGCTTATTACCTCGAATACGGTACATAGAATTTAGCCATTGTCGTACTTTACAGGAAGGCTTACCATAAAATGATTGAACAAGGAGTCTTCCATACGTTTTCATAAGTTTTATCCTGCCAACCTTTATCCATCAACCTCATTAGGGAATAACGAACACAGGGTATAAGATGTGAATGAAAGAAAAATACAGTGCATTCAATATTAACGATCCAGTAACTGTTATATATAGCACGTGGTTAAAAAAGCAAGTATAGTGTAGCTATGTTAAAAGATTCATTGGCTAAACATAATCAAAAATGGAGGAAAATAAAATTGACATTTAGAGTAGAATGCCGACTTCCTGTGATGAAAGAAGAATGAGTCAAGAGATCAGGTCTCCTTACCACCCCCCTTTATACTTGTCATGAGAGGTTTTGTCTCTCAGACTATGTTACATAATACTGTTATAATCTTAGCCTTTGATATTGGCTTTTAGTTTTCTCAATGTTAGACATGGCAAGCTACAGTTATTCTTGAGACCAAGGCACACATTTTGAATCCATAGTGATGAGAAATGGAGCAGCTAATGAGGTGTCTAGCATACACTGTTCAGTCTGTAAAACTAACATACAGATGAATTCAATGTTGTTAGGTTTAGAAACATCACTCACATACTATTATTTCGTAGCTAGATTTTATCTCATCATGCAGTGCCAAATCCTCTTATAGCCCATTATGTGGAACACATGTATGACTAAGCTATTCTATTTAAACATTATATACAGCAATATCCTGACCCAATGACCCATACTCTTGGGATATATGTCAAAAGCTCCATTAACTAAAATTATCAACACATTTCAAAACTATTAGTTGACTAAACTCAATTCAAGTTATCCAACAACAATGTGAAATGAACATCCAGTTGGTGCATAATAAATCAGTGTGGAAATATTGGAAGTTATGTTCATGATCATCTATCATCCTTTCATACACAGAAGCAGACAGATACATAATAATGAGTGTACATTGACAAACACCCATTTTTACAGTAAAGACACTCTTTCTTAAATTTTGCGCAATATACCTTCGAAGTCTCCTTTGTAGTTTTGCTGCAAATGATACAATAATCTAGCCATTTCATCACAGTAAGTAGTAACCAGTTCTTCTCATTAGACAACGAACACACTTTATCTATAATCTGACATTGTGCCTTGAATAAAACATTGAAAAACATGTGCATATTGACTTTGCAGTTATTCACAAATGTCTTACTTCATTAGCCATAGCACATCATACTTTCTCTGCTATTCTTAACTATCGGAAACATTTTAGAATGAGCCTTTCACATGCACATATTGATCCATATCCACTGAGAAGAGGAAGGAAAATGCCATTCTGATCTTTTCAATAAGTGTTGCATTTGTGACATTGATGATGGATTCATTAAAAGATTCCACAACAGTTCTTTGTATCTCTACATCACTCAGCATATCCAAATGCTGTGGACGAAGTTTTTTCATTACACCTTGAACAATCTGGGTGGTGATTTCTAAATGAGAAGCTTCGTCTCTTTTGCATTCTTCCATTTCTGATCTAGTTTTCGCTGAGAGAAACTTCCGTATGGCAATTCTCGTATGAAATTCCATTTTAGAAATTGCTTCTCTTTTCAGACTGTATTTTGATGACCTCACCTGCCTTTCCACAAGAGCCCTTCCCTCATATGACCAGAGAAACTTCTGAACCATGTCTTCAGTTTGCTGTCTATCATAAAGCTCATTCTGCTCTAGAAGCTGATTTACTATATCATCAGGTCTATCATGAAGGACAATGTTTGCAGTGACATACTCCTTGATCTTAGCCTCCATATCCCTCATCAATCTGGCATGTGTTCTTTGTCTATGCCTTTCAGCTAGTGCTGCTTCCTCTTCCATTTTGTTGACAGCTGCTAGCCAATCCTCATTCTTCTTTTTCTCCTGGAGTTCCCGATATCTCCTTCCAATTATGTCTATGACATGTTCCTTGCCAACTGCCTGCACTAATTGGGTATTATCTGCCTGTATTGACTCAACAAAGTGGTCCATGCTCAAGTCACAGTTCTGCACATTCACATTTACAATGTCTATGACATGTTTGTAGAGCATGCTATGCAATTGATTCCACAATGTCGTAATTCCTCCTTTTCTAGCATAATCCCTATATTGGGGAGGCGTGGATTCTATCACCTTCTCCATCAGGGAAAGCTGCTTTTCCCTAGATGAAAACAGCTTGAGCAATGTGTATGAGCCTGCAAATGATAGCTTGCGATTGATCAAGTCTTCAACAACTTTATCAGCCTCTATCTCCTCTGCCTCTATCTTTTCTCTGCGCTTCATTCTTTCTGCTTCGAGTGCATTCTTTGCTTCATCAAAGTATGTCGTCGTATAACAAGCTCCATTCCCTCGAAGACAAGCATGGTACACACTTTGCCTGATCACATCGATAACCCCTTCTCTGTGCAGTTCCCTCTTGTAACCTGCGGAATCATTATCTACTGCAATAACATTGTTGCCAATGATATCAAAAATTTCCCCGAATTCATTACCTTTCATGCTAGCAACATAGTCTTTCAATGAACTATTCCCCTTTGCCAGTTTTGCATCAGAGTGGGTAAGAACCACAATGGTATGGTGCAGCATCTTCTCCCCAAACAGCTCCTATTTGAAGAAATAGAAAAAGTATACCCATAATTCAGAAATGTAGGTGTCTACTCTTAATCAGGATTAAATTACATTTCTGAATCGATACCAATTTATTTGGCATTTTTATAGTAACAGCTTCTACATTTTGCAAAATTACATTGGAGTTTAAAAGTAAACCATGCAAACATACTGTAAATGACTTAATTCACCCAGGATTAGCTGGTATTTGATGACAATTTTTTGAAACAAGGGAAATTTAAGGATGGTCAACAGGAGGCATTACTATGGAGTTCAATTTGCCTAAAGGTTAGCACAAGCACGTGCACAACAGTTTTCAATACAAAATGTCCTCTTAATAGGTGTGTTCAATACTGGATTCTAAGTTTATTTGAAGAAATAGAAAAAGTATACCCATAATTCAGAAATGTAGGTGTCTACTCTTAATCAGGATTAAATTACATTTCTGAATCGATACCAATTTATTTGGCATTTTTATAGTAACAGCTTCTACATTTTGCAAAATTACATTGGAGTTTAAAAGTAAACCATGCAAACATACTGTAAATGACTTAATTCACCCAGGATTAGCTGGTATTTGATGACAATTTTTTGAAACAAGGGAAATTTAAGGATGGTCAACAGGAGGCATTACTATGGAGTTCAATTTGCCTAAAGGTTAGCACAAGCACGTGCACAACAGTTTTCAATACAAAATGTCCTCTTAATAGGTGTGTTCAATACTGGATTCTAAGTTTATGGCAGCTTTCATTGTGGGCAACACAAGTGTCCATTATTAGAGTGTTGAATAACATAAATCTAAATGTATCACTGTAGTTGATACTAGTATCAGTCAGATTTAGATAGTATGAGAATGGTACCTTTATCTTCTTGAAGATTTCTACATCTGCAGCTGCAATACGTGGATTGGCAATATTGACGACGTATATGAAGCAGTGGATCCCCTCTTTAAAGTTCTCAAAGATCTGCAATGTCATGAAGTATGTCATATATAGCAGAATAATTCCAACAATATCTTTAGCATGCAGCAGCAATGGTAATAGAAAACCAGATTCATTGCAGACTATAAAGTTATGAAAAACTGCTTCTTTCTAACACAAATTGCACAAAATAGCATCATCGTATAAAGAAATCTTCTACATCACAGCTGAAACACTAGCTGAACCCAAATCACGGAAGTAAACTGCTCAATCCTCCTGAATAATTTTTGCTATGGATCTTTGTGAAATTGATAATTTCAGTAAATCCTAAATCCTGAACTGTAGAGAACTATAAAGACATACCTTTGTAATTTCAAATTCTGCATCGACTTCCTTGTTTGAATCACCAAAGCCAGGAGTGTCAATGATTTCTAGACCAGCTGCTTGTTCATACTGAATCGTGTGTGTTTCCGAATTTGCCTTGTCACCAACTCCAAAAACTTTACCGCCAATCAGTAAGTTACCCAGAGAACTTTTACCATCCCCCGTTTTGCCAAGTAAAACACATCTGAATGATGTGTTACTCTTTGAATTGCTGTCTGCATTTGTTAATTGCAGCTCTTTAATAGAATTTTCAATTTTCAGTTTCTCAGCAGTGAGACGCTTTCTCACATATTCCCTTGTTGTGGGAAGTTCAGGATCTGCAATGTTTTCCTTCAGTTCATCTGATGCACAGTCATGATCTAGAAACCATTCAAATCCATGGGTCTTCAGGTAGTCTTGATATTTCATGGAGATCTTCTCCTGAGAAGTGAAAAAATTTCAATTAGTTCATATGACATGGCGAAACACACAGAGATTATCTGCCTGCTGGCTAAAATTCTAACTAACCCTCGAGGAGCATCCATTCTGTCCAATTTATTTGTACACTCGGTATAATATGCATTGTTGCTGGCCAGTTCATTTGGATGGCACTATTGTTTAATAGCATCAAATGTTTGCCATGGTAACTTAAGTTGGAATGTACTCAATAATATGACTATTAGAGAGAACATTCCAACAGTGGAAAATGAGGAGGGGGCGATAGTAAAATATTGGTTGAATAAGTCATGCTTGGCTGAAGGTTTATCACATTTCAAAAGTAACATACATAAATTTGGCATATATCTAAAGGGGTTCTCACTCTTTCTGATATTGCTGTGCTGGGATGGGCTTCAGTCGTTGGTTGATCGGCAGCAGTACGGTCTTTGAGTATTTGCAGTAGACTGTGACCCTGTTAATGTAAGATTTACGTTTTGAAATTTAATAAATGCACTTATAAAAAAAAAGTTACTAGAGGGAAATGTAATACAATGGTAAACTAATCCTGTTGATTTTACTATAAAGGATGTGTGTTATTGGCATAAAATAGAAATATATTCCTGGAGAAATATGCTGAATTCCTGAAATTTCTTTCATTTTTGACACTGCGATGTCCCTCTAATGTAGCAGCAGCAGGCACTACAAGACTGCATAACAACATATGGAAAAGTCTCAAATACTGTCTGAAGTTTTCCCTTGTGACCTACTCTAACATCAAACTGAGTTTGAGTATAGCATTAAAGGTTACCTGGCTCGCATTGTCGCCTGTCACCATGGACTGCACTGGCTGCTGTGTCTGTACCGAGCGCTGCTCACCAAATCCATCTCCTAGATAATGAAAGAAATACAGAGGGAAAATAGCATGCAAATTAGTCTGTGGTTAAATAAATCGGTGCCCTATTTCAGCCATACCTTCCATCCACCGTGGGCGTCATCCATGGGCATTTGGAGTATGAGATATTGATAGATGGACTCTTATAGTCTTCCTTACTGTTTGATTCAATCTTGATTTAACCCCATGCAGGAACAAGGCGCTAACTATGTGAGTGGTAATTTCAAAGAACAGTGGGGATCGTGCAATTTATCTAGCCCTCAGAGGGGTCAAATTGCATGCCTCCTACGATGGGCAAGATATTTTTCGAGATTGCTCACACAGGGTTTTCACAGACACCCTGCAGGTAAGCCCTTTTAAGGCCTAGCGTCAACTATAGTCGACACCATTTATATAGGAATACTATAGGAATTGAAATAAGGCCCGTCCTTCTGGGAACTAATGGTTCTTAGAGGTCGCCCCCATGGCAAGCTAAGTATTCTTTGGTCAGGATCCAAAGGGTTAATCTACCCTCACAGAGTGTCGGTCAATGACTGTTACACTGATGTACTGGCTTTATATGCCACTGACACTTTGCAATAGACTGAGGCGCCAGACGCTTGGCAGTATGAACTATTTCTAACTTTCATACAAGCTTGTAATTTGTTAACAGAATATGATACAGATGAAAAATTAGCTGTCCATTGTTAAGTAAATTGAGTTGCTAGAGAAGTGTATATCGATCAGGGTGAGAAACTAAATCGATGATAAAATCACAAAGTATGGCTTGACTAGAGATCTTATCAACATTTACAGGAAATATGATAGATCATTTTCTTACAAAGTATCCATACCTATAGCTTTGATGACATTCATTAGTTTGAGTTCTGTGAGTGCGGTGATCAGCTGAGGACGTTGGTCTAGAGGATCTGTTCTTTGCTGCCACAGTTGGAGCATGCGCTGTGTAGGGTCTTCTTGGAGATCTAAATATGACTTGCAAGCTTGAAGGGTATCA
The DNA here is from genome assembly GCA_947462335.1 of Harmothoe impar. Taxonomy (NCBI): domain Eukaryota; kingdom Metazoa; phylum Annelida; class Polychaeta; order Phyllodocida; family Polynoidae; genus Harmothoe; species Harmothoe impar. The sequence continues at coordinate 43,197,288 of OX381717.1, read as the reverse complement.
GCTGGTACTCCCAAGTGGATTCCAACATCTCTCCACTCCTTTACCAGCTTCACAGAAATGTTCTGGAATACCTTTTCGATGTCCTTCTCTGTAATGAAGAAATAATCAGGGTCATATGAAAATAGTTTAACTTAAGTTTATAATACCTAATCATAAATGGAGAGTGTACCTGCTATTCCAAAACAAAACTTATTTTCATTTTTTAAATTGTACTAACTGTTCTATGCAAAGCTATTGATGTAAAGTCATTCATCTGCCTCAAAACTGGAACTCTTTTGGATGATAAAGTTTTCACTGTACTTGGACCAGTTTTCAGACACATAATTTATAATCCATTGGAGCTTCTAAACAATAACATTATGTGGGCACAGAAAATGTGATCCAAACGCCACAAAAATATGAGTTGTAAATTTATAAGATATAATAGCATGAAAATGGCTGATAGTAAAGAAGCAAAAGTAAAAACAAAATTATCCTACATAATTATAAGCACACCTGTTTGGAGTTTGACATTAACTTCAGCAGCAATGTCAGCTCTTCCAGATGCCAGTAATGCATCAACTACTGTCTGCCTCACTTCATCCACACTCAAGTCAGCGTGCTCATCATACCATTTATTTAACATCTGTTTAAAATGAATCGATAATACTGTAGGGGCATGATATTACATATTAATCTCATACACGGTATTTCCGGGTAACGTCTGTTTACTCGGCTTCTCCACCTGGAGCTAGTGCACACAGTTCCCGGGAGAGGGCGCAGGTCCTCTTCAGGTGACCGTGTGCCGCTCTCAGGTGGGCGGCCGACCCACCCACCTGGCCACGTGACCTAAGAGCCGGTGTTATATAAGACCCATGTGTTTACCTGGAACGGCAGTCAGGACAGGCCCGACTGACGAGAGACTTCACATGTCCAACCGTGCGGACAGAGTTGTATGCTAAGAGTTGTATACTGACCGTTTCCTCTATTTATAGAGAAACCTGATCTACCTGTGTGTATTAATTCTACACTGATCGTTCCCTAGTAAAGGAACTAGAGTTGTTATTCTTGTGAATAAAGACAGATATATTCTCGCACCTGGAAACTGCCGTGATCGTTGTTCTTTAACCTAGAGTTAACTACGAACCACCACACTGGTGCCGTGACCAGTAGCAGTGAAGGTAGCAGAACAAGCTAGTTGTTCGAGAATATGTTCGGGTTATACTGAACAGGAAGTCCTTGAGTGGACAGGCAGTCCTTTAGTGGACGGACAATGGCTACCGGTGGTAGCCTGGGCGGCTCTGGCCCAGAGCTGAGTGAAGGGGAGTTGGAATCAACTCGCCTGGAGGTGCCAGGGTTGGACCCTGGGGAGGGCTTGAAGCCAGAGCAGAAGAAGAGGAAATTGCAGGATCTTTCCTGGGTGGAACCCTATGTAGGGGATGAGAGATTCCAGAGGGAATATGACGAGCGTTTGGCCCGGGAAGAGGATGACCTCTACTGGGAAAATGTCCGATTGGACAAGCAGTCAATGGAAGATCAGTATGCTGCATTGACTGAGGAATTGACTTCCCTGGTAAAAGAAAGGGATGAGATCCTCTCTGAGAATCAGAGGGTAAAAGGAACTCTGATAGAAGAGAGAGAACGGTTGATAGAGGACAACCGGTATATGAAAAAGAAGGTTGCTCAGGAATCGCATGAATACCAAAAGATTCAGGCAAAGATTGCTGAGAACCAGAAGGAGAATGACCATTCAGAATCTCTTAAGGAGAGGTATGAGAGGGAGTTGAAAAAATACTCCAGGGAATGGTATGCCCTGAAGAAGGGGACAGAGGAGCTTGAGAAGGGCAGAGACCAGCTGGTCAAAGATAACGAATCCACCAGGATGCAAATCCTGGAGGAAACGGAAGAGTTAGAAAGGAAACGGAAAGCTGAGGTAGAAGCTGTCTGTTCCCTGGAAGCCAGAAAAACGCTCCTACGGGGTGAATTATCAAAGGCATTGGAAAAACAGGGGAAGGAACAGGTTCCAGCTGTCAGGCCGGAAACTGTTCCGGATAGTACTCCTACTACTAGTAAGGGGGAAGCATTACCTCAATTCGATCCATTTATTAATGATAATGGATTGAGGAATGTGGAAGACTCTGTGTATAAAAACAGAGAGAAAGATTCAAGGAGAGTGAATGTTACCGGGCGCTCTCTTGGATGGGAACCAGTTAATCATGCCAGTAATGGTCCGGTTAACAGGGAAATGTCTCCGGAGGAGGAAGTGTCTCGACATTATAAAAATAAATTTCGAGATGAAGTGGTGAACCATAGTTATGGCTCATTGAACGCCTTTGCGGGAGATGACCCGGCTCTATATAGGAATCCGGGAGGGTATGATAGCAAGGGTAATTATAGGTATTGCCCAGATGCAACTTATTCGTACCCACCTCCGGCCACGGAAACACACTCGGGAATCAATAAAGATCCTGAGATTAGGCCGAGGGATAGGATGAATAAGGGGACCCAACCGGGAACAAAGGGAAGGTCAAACCCGGTGCATAAAAACACTGAGGGACTGTCAGGCTATCAAGGCCCACGCTTTGATGAGGGTTCAGAATCTGAATCAGATAAATCATCTGACGATGTACCCAAGAGAAAGGTTCCTTTGAACTGACGGGTCACAATGACCCCGGCGGAGCACCGATTACATAATCGAGACCCCGCCATAGGTAATTTGGGACTAGATTGCTCTAGCCGAGGTCAAGACGGTACAGACCTACTGGCTTGGAGTAGACGCATGTCGGGTCAATTAGTGCATTCTAATTATGCCGCTAAAAGAACTGCACGTGTGACTAAGCCTTACAGGGGTTTACGACCCTGGAAGGAAGAATATCAATCACTTCTAGATGATTGTAAGTACAATTGCTGGAACAAGGAGGAATCCTTGGGAGCTTTTGTGATTTGGTTGAGTGACGGGCCGGGTAAGATAGTGGTTGAAGAATGGAGGGACACTTACGGGCCGGAAGCTACATACGACCAGCTGGAAGTATTAGCTTGTTATACCTTTGGGAAAATGGTGACAGTAGATCACTGGACTCTGTTTCAGAGAAGAACGCAGAAACCAAAGGAATCTGCTAAAATTTTTGGGCTGGAATTGCAGCGATTATTGCGGCAGGCTAGGCCAGAATGGAGTAGGGATGCTGAATATTACATAGAATCCCTATTTGTAAGATTTATTAGTGGATTAAGTGATCCCGAACATGCTAAAGTTTGTGGTAGAGCTTGGGAAGCTGGGTCTTCCCTAGCAGATTTGTTCATGGCGATTGATCAACATGACAAGAAGAAGATACTGTTGGCTGGTATGATACCCGCTAATAGGGGGCAGCGCGTCTCTGGAATTGAACATTCCTTAGATGGAGACGATTCTTCCGCGGAAGAATCTGAAGGGGAGGAGAGAGTAGACGCCCTTAAATTCAAGGGTCGACAGAAATCTAACTCAACCCCAGCTTCCGGGAAACTTCCTAGTAACAAAGGTTATTCGGAAACCCCCCGGAAACCCGACATTCGGGAGCCTCAGACTGAACCCAGTCAGAGAACCCAGACCCCGGAGACGACCACTCCGGATAAAACAAATGCGTCAGGAAACTCATTAAATACCTTAATGGAGTCCATGATTAAACGCATGAACGAGGTGTTTGATAATCAAACCAGGCGCCGCCCTAGGGTCGATCGTAACACCGTCCAGTGTTACAGATGTCAAGTCAAAGGGCACTTTGCATCTGAATGCAAAGCCGAGAAACCTGTTTTAAGAAGTGAGGTTTCGGGAAATTAGAGGGGGTTACCGGGGATGGCAGGACGGTAACCCCTGAGGAAATATGTCAGATTATCACCGACGTTGGCGGTGAAGATTCATTAGCAGTGAATGCGTCCAGCAAGAAGGGAGATGGGACTGTACATCCCGGAAACCATGAGGCTGGGGAGACTGGTACAACAGGCGCCCAGGGGTGCGCGTATGGGAAACCTAGTGCCAGTTTAGAGGAGTCAATAACCAAAGAGTTGGTTAAGGTTGGAGGAACCAGGCTTCCCCCGGGTCATCCTTGTCTGGAACACCTGAAAGGATGTGGATTCGACCTGGGCACTGATAGTGACCTTCACCGGTTTACTAGGAATCCCTCAGTAACTGATGGGAAGAGGTGGTACGTTTCCTGTTCTGTACAAGGAAAGACTGGGGAGTTTCTTATGGATACTGGAGCTAGCCACTCCATGGTCTCTAAGAGATTCATCAGCTTATTGCCGAATATGTGTGAGAACCTCACAATGAGGGTAAACGCATGTACGGCCGATGGTACCAGAATGAGGACATTTGGACGGACTTTTCTGATAATCTCTGTGGCCGGGAAAGAATTTGTTTGGGCCCCGACCATAGCTGAGATTGAAGATGATGGTATTCTTGGTTTGGATTTTGCGGCGCTTTTCGGTGCGACTTTGAATCCGAAAAGTGGGAAGTTGAAAATTGAATACCCGTATGATATGACCATACTCTGTAAGTTGAGAGTGATAAGTAGTGTCGCTAGTGTGGCACAGACTGTGAAGATTCCCCCGGGAATGACCTGTGACGTGTTAGTCAGTTCAGGGAGGCTAATCCAGAAAGGATTAGCGGTAATCGAGCCGGATATGGCTGTATTATCCCGGAAGGGATTGGAATCTGCGGATACCCTAGTAGGGAATTCCAGATGGACAGTGACACCCATTTCCAACCCCGGAAACTCCACAGTATATCTTGAGAAAGGCACTGAAGTTGGGAAAGTGATACTTGCGGAGGCAGTCACCGGTAGCCACCAAGACCTGAGGTTAGAAGAAGGAGGGGAAGAGGAATTGCATGAAGAGTTAACTAAGTTGTTAACAGGATCGTCCATAACGGATGAGAATGATCAGGAAGCCCTAAAAGCTATGCTGAAGAGATGCAGGCAAGCTTTTGCGGCCCCAGGGGAACCCCTGGGGAGAACCAATAAGGTATTGCATGAAATTAAAACCGGGGATAACCCCGCTTTTAAGATTCCTTATAGGAGGTTACCCCTCAAGAAGAAGATTGTAGCTGAGGAAGAGATAGCGAAAATGCTGAAGGATAATGTTATTGTTCCCAGCATGAGCCCTTGGTCCTCCCCTGTGTGTATGGTAACCAAGAAGGACGGTAGCATACGGTTCTGTATTGATTACCGGAAACTGAATGGGTTGACTAAGAAGAACTCCTATCCTCTTCCTAGGATAGATGAGACGATTGATTCCCTGGGAGGGAATGAATGGTTTTGTACCCTGGATTTACAGTCCGGGTATTGGCAAGTAGGCATGAAGCCTTAAGATATGGAGAAAACCGCGTTTTCTAGCCATATTGGGTTGTTTGAATATAAGGTAATGCCGTTCGGGTTATGTAACGCGCCGGCCACCTTTGAAGCCATGATGGAGACGCTGTTAAGTGATTTATTATGGCGGAAATGTCTAGTTTACTTGGATGACGTAATCGTGTTTGGAAAGACCTTTGCGGATTGTTTAAGTAATTTGGAAGAAGTCTTAAACCGAATCATGTCTAACGGTCTCAAATTGAAACCAAAGAAATGCAATCTGTTTAAGAAGGATATTAACTACCTAGGGCGGATTATTTCCACCGAGGGGGTTAAGGCGGATCCGGAAAAGATCAGGAGTGTGACTGAATGGGAAGTCCCCAGGGGTCCTAAAGATGTGCGATCCTTTCTAGGATTCTGCTCATACTATAGGGATTTCCTGCCGGGGTATTCCCGGGTAGCCTATCCGATCCAGTGTTTGTCACACTGGACACCCGGAAATAGGAAGGAGGAGTTCCCATGGGGGAGGGAACAGGACACAGCTTTCTTAGCAATAAAAAAGTTGTTTGTAGAGACCCCGGTGTTAAAGTATCCCACCCCGGATGGTCATTTTGTATTGGATACAGATGCTAGCAATGAGAGTATTGGGGCCGCCCTCAGTCAAGTCCAAGGCGGAGTGGAGGTTCCCATTGCCTTTGCTAGTAATACTATGAGTAAGACCCAGCGTAATTACTGTACCACTAAAAGGGAATTGTTGGCTGTGATAGTTTATACTAAAAAGTTCAAACATTTCCTTTGGGGGTCCGATTTTACGCTAAGAACAGATCATTCCTCTTTGAGATGGTTATTGAATTTCAAAGATGCGGAAGGAATGATTGGACGTTGGCTAGCACACCTTTCCGAGTTCGGTTTGGAGCAAAGTCAGATCCAGCATAGAGCTGGGGTAAAGCATGTAAATGCTGATGCACTTTCCCGACGTCCTATCAGGAAGTGCGAAAACACCAACTGTGATGACTGTGGTCAGCATGAAGCTGTCATAGCCGGAGCAAGGATTCCCTTTGAGATCAAGGGAACTGGGGTTCTGGAGTGGTCCATGGGAACCATCCGGAAATTCCAGGAAAAGGATCCTAACCTTAGCCGGTTGTTGGTATTGTTACCTAGGAAGATACGGCCCCCGCGGCCTGAGATTTCCCTGGAGAATCGGGAAATGAGACGACTAATAGCTCAATGGGCAGAGCTAGAGGTCCAGAGCGGAATCATCTACCGGTGGAAGATTAATTCATCCGGTAGGAGAGTCCGGCAAGTGGTAATACCTTCCGGTATGAGGAGGGATGTTATGTATTATTGCCATGGACACCTGACCAGTGGACATTTCGGAAAAAAACGTTCCCTGGAACGTCTGAAAAGGAGATATTACTGGCCAGGGATGAGTAGTGATCTATTAAGATGGATTGCTACTTGCCCGGATTGTTGTAAAAACAAACCTGGGCCTGGGATGGGTAAAATGCCTTTGTGCCAGGAGTTGTTTGGTGTAAGATTTGCGCGAGTCGCCATAGATATTATCAGTGGGTTTAAAACTACCCCTGAGGGTAATACTTGTATGATGGTCGTCACTGACTATTATACTAAGTATACGAGAGTGTTTCCATTAGCGGATCACAAAGCAGCAACCTGTGCAAAAGCTTTTGTTAAAGGTTGGGTATTGCATCTTGGGGTTCCCCTAATGATGCATAGTGACCAAGGTCGGGAATTTGAATCTGATCTTTGGCAGGAAATGTGTCACCGACTGGCGATTTGTAAGACGAGAACAAATCCCTATCGGCCACAAAGTGATGGAATGGTTGAGAGATTCAATCGTACATTGATTCAGGTGTTGAAATCCCTGGTGAATGATAGAATGGATGACTGGGATGAGCAGTGTGATTATGTATGCCATGCATATAATAGCACTGTCCATTCTAGTACTTCCTGTTCCCCGAATCTATTAGTTTTCGGGGAAGATTTGATAATGCCCGCGGATCTGGTATTCGGGGTGGTTGGAATGAACCCGGAAACCCCCTGCCATGTGATGTTTGTGGAGTCATTAAGAGATCAATTCAAATATGCTTATGAATTGGTGAGAACTGAACTGCAGAAGAATGCTACCTGGCAGAAGACCGGCTATGATCTAGGCCTTAAGCCGCGACGATTCAAAGTTGGTGATCAGGTAGTAAGATTACATGAGCCGTTATCGACTCTGAAACTTGCTAGTAATTGGGACGGCCCCTTTGTGGTTACCCGCATAGTAAGTGACAGTACTGTAGTGATACGTTCATTACAAGGAAAGATGTATAAATCTAATGTAGCTCGACTAAGAGAGTGGAAGGGATTTGTCCCTGGACTCGTATGAAGGGATTTGTCCCTGGACTCGTATGAGTTGGAAGTTGATACTTTGATAGAGGAAAGTGAACAGCGGAAATTAGTGAAGGAACCTCCCCGGAAACGCGGGAGGCCGCGGAAGGAGGTTTCCCGGAAACTAATGGTGCAGAAGTCCGTCATCCCAAAAAGATCCGGGAAGAAGGCGGCTAATAAAGTCTCGCTGGCTGAAGGGAAAAGGACCCGGAAGAGTGTGGTTAAGGCTAAATCCACTCTGGAAAAAGCGTGTCCTAGAACCAGGTCTAATGTTATGCCTAAAAACATAAGACGCAGTCCCCGGTTACTAGCCAGGGACGGTATAACCTAAGCCGGTACACAACGAGTGTGGTGTCCTGTAATCTTGTTAAATATTTAAATGTTGTAATCAGTTATGTGTGGAAGTAAGTACGGTCGGAATGATCGTGATAGTCCCCCTGTCAAGGATCCCATGGGTGATGGACGGATAATCCGGTGAATGTGCTTTATTATGCCATTCATATATATTTCATTGATACTCTCGACGAGTTGACAGAGCGTAAGGATTAACACGTGGAATAAGGGTACCTGTTTACAATTGAACGCGCGGTGACCTGGTTCCAAGGAACTGGGTCACGGGACGCGCGGGGTTGCGCATGCGCGGTGGCGCGCCTTATATAAGGCCCGCGGAGCGGCGGGAATCGCCAGTTGGGGTTGAGAGGCGGTCCAGAGCAGACGTGAGAGCTCGGACACGACCATTGTCGCTGTGGGGAGGTGGATCCCCTATAAATCCATCAACAAACACTTTTCTTGAGTGTGACACAAAAACATGTCCTCCGAGACAGACCACCAACAGGTGGACCCTCTTCAAGAGGGCGACTCCGCTAGCGGAGGAAATGAGGTTGTTAATCAACCTGACCTCGTGGACCAGGAATCTCTGGATTTCCTGGGACAAGGGGAGATAATGGACGTCGACGCTGACTCTCAGTCACCGCTTCGCCCTGCTAATGTCGCCGCCAATTACTTGGAAGGTCTAGACATTGAGGCCATCAGCCCTGCTGACGGTCGCGCTGATACCGGTGAGGCTGAGTATCAGGATCCGGGTCTATTGTACCATGGAGAACCGCCGGCGGACGTTGAAAAACCCCGCCCGGCCGTACCAACACTAGGAGGCTTCATGTCCAATTACGATGGACGTGAAGTAGAACTGCACGAGGACGTGCTAAGACTCACGGCGGAGGGAGCTCCCCGCCGGATAGACCCGCTCACGAGCCAGGCGATATTGCTCTTCCTGTTAGTGGAGGAGCAGGAGGAGATGCCCCCGGACTGGTTTGTGTACTGGGAGGCACTCCAGAAAGGACTACGCGTATGCTACTGCTTACGACGAGCTGTCTTCGATTTGCATATCGCAGACATAAAGCGGTTAATGCCCGCACTCCCAATTCTGTCTCTGGACCCGAATTGTGGAGTTGCCGGGATGTTGTTGACTGGGGTCAACAGATACCGGGCGCGAATCGGGAAACTCCGAGAGCCGAAAACCCGGAAGGAGTACGAGATTGCTGCCGCTAATACGCAGGGGGTAGTTTCGTATGTCCTGGATGTAGCCACTATTGAAGACTACATGGATTCTCACAACGTCAAACGAGATATTGCCATATCTTGTTTGGTTGATGAGGCGGTTCGTACAGTACGAACCAGATCTTCCAGTGCGGAGGAGAAGGCGCGAATAAAAGCGCTGAAAGCCACACCTAGGGGGCGCGGCAGTAAAGGTGAGAGGGGGGCCTCAAACCGGTCAAGCTCGGCCGACAGTAACCAGTCGGACCAGTTTGTCCAGGAGAGAGGACGTCAGGCTCGCCGGAACGAGAAGGCAAGATTAGCTAACTTGCCGGACTCTGTATTAGCAGAGGGATTACCGGAACAACCTTCCGGAGGACAGCCCGTTATTCCCCGGGCTGAGGAGGTAACGGATGAGGCTATGGACATAAACGAAGCCAATACTCCGGCGCCCTCCAACACCAACACCACCACCACCACCCCGGCCCTTGTGGCAGATATGACCGCCGCCGCGGGAGCAGCGGCCGCCGTGGCGGCTGCGCTGGTATTTAATCCAGCACGTCTCAGCCCTCTCCGTAGTCCGGCTCATTCGGATCCGGAAGAGGGAGAGGTTCCAGCTAACGCTGAGGAACCAGGAAATGCCCCAGAGGACCCCATCCCGCCTAATGACGTGATGAGGCGGATCTGGCAGAACGCGAACAATAAGTTCCGCGTGTTTATTCCCAATTCATGGGAACAGTGTCCGATTGGTCCTACCAATTTCGGATGTCCACTTGCGATCAACTGTAAAGATCAGAGTGACGATGAGGATTGGATCCGGAATACCCCCCGGGACCGTCCTCCGTCTGCTTTTTATCAGCAGTGGCTAGATCAACTCAGGATCCTGCCGGATACTTACTATAGTAAGGAGCAGAAAGAAAAACTTCTTTTTGCGATTAACCGCTGGTATAGCCAACGGGAAAGAAACTGGTGCCCATTCGCTACGTGTGTAAACACGATTGGCACAGACAGAACCGTGTTTGTAACAAAGCAACGGTTTCTGCGTCACCTCTGTGAAAATCACATGCACCACTGTGTGGTGTACCACTGTGATATCACAGTAGGTAGGGAGTCCCAGCTGTGTAACGGGTGTTTAGAACCCCGGAGAGGTGAGCTCATGCGCCACATGAAGGATTGCCATAACATGGGAATCAGTGTAGCTCGCAATCGTGTGAATGCGCTACATGATGCCGTATGTGACCAGTACAAGTCACTCACGGAGGAACAGAAGGCTAAGATCCGGCCGGCAACTCCCTTCTACTGCGAGGTCGCAGATGGGAAGTTCAAAGCCAGGATTGCCAGAGTGGACGGACGACATAAGTTCGCCATGAATGACGAGGAATATACGGTGTTATGCACTACCCGTACTTCCCGCAGAGGTGGCGGTAGTTTCCGTCAGCCGGAAACCCGGGGTAGTTCCCGGGGGAAGAGCCGGTCCGCCCGCAACCGCTCTCGATCTCCTGCGGTCTCACCTGGACCAAAACGGAGACATGCCGGATCCAATTTGGAGGATCTCGATAATTCCTACTATGGGATTTATCATGCCCCGGAAGGTCGCGACTATTATCGCGAGTATCCAGACCCGCTGTTTACAGACCGGAAAGATCGGAAACGTGATTCCGGTGGTCAAGCGGCGGCGACTAACATGGATTACCGTTCTAGACGTCTGAGCAGTTCAGACAGTGCCAACAGTCAACCTGACTGTGGAGGTGCCCGGCCTAAAGAACCGGCTACCAGAACAAAGGCTTCCCTGCCTTTGACGTACCATCTGGGGACAACTGCAAAGCTAACCCCCAGGGACGTCCGGTCACCCACTACCCCAACTCGGGACATGCAGGGCTTGACCGTGAAAGCTGAACCAAAATCACTAATCTCAGTGGTAACGCCTCGGGGCATAACTGTCCCGAAGGCTGCAGCGGTTGCGAAAGCGCCGCAAGCGGATGTTAAACCCGTGATTCCTGCAGCCCAGGAGCCGGTTGTCATCCAGCCAGTCGCGGGCACCTCCCGCACGGAAACTACCGGTGGCGTAAAGTTAAAATACGTCCCGATAATCAACTACTTCTCTAGGGAAGAGAAGGCGAGCTGCGAAGTGGGACAGAGAATTGTAACAGAATTCCAGGAGTCCCAACGCGAGCTGGCGGTGGAGTATAACACCAAAATGTTAGGCCTGTTCACGCATGGCCTAAAGATTGCCCACCGGGAGGAGAAAGCATTGGTCGCTGTCGGCAATGCTGACTACTTGGCTAAAAAGTCAAGGGAAGCTGCTTCAGGCCAAAAGACTGCTGAGGCCGCCGCAGGGTTCGTTCAGCAAGAGAACGAGAAGTTAACCAAACGGTTACAGGACATGAACGTAAAATTTTACGGGGTGTTCGGCGTGACTATCGATACCTGGGATGGCACAACTGAGCACGCGCTTGCTTTAATGAGGGCAAGAGATGAACCTTTAGGTTAAAAAGACTAATAAAAGGTTCTGAGTCTATTTCTAATTCTTTTAGGAATAGAGGAGGGAACTATAATAGTTTCCGGATAGATTAATTGTTGTTTCATTTAATCTGACGTCATAAATTGTTTATGACGGGGTATCCCTTTTTGAGGGGAGGGGCATCTTTTTAGAGGCATATGGATCAACGCGGGGGGAACCTTCCGTGGAAGCTCTGGACTTACCTAACTACTCAACTCTCAACTATAGCCTACCGATGGGGAATCAGGACTCCACCGGGAAGCTACCAAACTAACGTCCCTGAAACTAACTTTTGGGATACGTTACCATGATGTGTTCCTGATACTATTATGCTGAGTTATAAACTGTTCCCGTCCAAAGGATTACGTGTCAAACAGACAATGCTCGTGGTTCCAGATCTACTTATATATTTCATGAACATTCCTGGAGCTAGGATTACGTGTTAAACGGACAGTACTCGTGGTTTCCAGCCGGATTATAGTTATATATGCCATGAACTTTACTGGAGCGAGGACGGGATACTTATCGAGCTGTATATATATGAACTTACCTTCGGGTGATATTTATCCAAGAAACAGTATTAAGAAGAGGAGAGCACCTCACTCATTCGTCTATTAGAAGCGGAGAGCACCTTGACCACAACTAGATCACCAGTAAGCTATATTTAATTGTAAGGGTTTCCGGGTACACTGCCAGGTTACTCATTAAAACGTTTTTAATATATAAAATATCATTATTATGTGATACATATCACCTCAGGTGTTCCAATAAGGTATTCTCATATTTACCTTATGAATCAGGTTTCATAATATGCTACATATGAAGATTGTATGATCTGATAAGCTAGGAAACGTGGCTACCCGTAATGTTTATATGAAGTCGTTAAGACTATGTGTATATACTAAATATACCGCCAGGTATTGTCGTGTGTGTTGACTCTGTTGTATGTTGCGAGAGATATTAATACTCCGGTTATATAATCGGATTACCCGGCTTAAAACAAAGGCTGTGGTTACTGTTATCCATTGTGTGAATGTTTTCATTAAATCACAAATCAATGTAAGACGCTGGTGGTTGTGAGTCCTTATCAGGACTGGTTTTTAATAACTTTTCTGTTCAACTTAAATATATACACACCCCACGCGCATTTTTTTTAACCGAGTAAGGAAACTTCATAAGGAAGTCATATCGAAATGTGTCAAGCCGTTCGATTGTATGTATGATATTATATTCACTTGTCATAAAACATACCTAAATCATCTATTATGGTTGCTATTACAGTGTAATGCCATATTTATATTGAGTTTGATGATCTCGCTTGTGTAGTATGTCGTGTAATATGTTACGCCCCTAGTTACTGTATAGACAATAACTATAAAGTCGTTGTTCTAAAAGGTTTTCTATGTACTAGGAAAACAGTATATATGTTCGTTACCACCTAGTTTTGTCTAGGGGGGGTAGTGTAGGGGCATGATATTACATATTAATCTCATACACGGTATTTCCGGGTAACGTCTGTTTACTCGGCTTCTCCACCTGGAGCTAGTGCACACAGTTCCCGGGAGAGGGCGCAGGTCCTCTTCAGGTGACCGTGTGCCGCTCTCAGGTGGGCGGCCGACCCACCCACCTGGCCACGTGACCTAAGAGCCGGTGTTATATAAGACCCATGTGTTTACCTGGAACGGCAGTCAGGACAGGCCCGACTGACGAGAGACTTCACATGTCCAACCGTGCGGACAGAGTTGTATGCTAAGAGTTGTATACTGACCGTTTCCTCTATTTATAGAGAAACCTGATCTACCTGTGTGTATTAATTCTACACTGATCGTTCCCTAGTAAAGGAACTAGAGTTGTTATTCTTGTGAATAAAGACAGATATATTCTCGCACCTGGAAACTGCCGTGATCGTTGTTCTTTAACCTAGAGTTAACTACGAACCACCACAATACTGTTTAATTTAAATCTAATTCTGCCATCCAGTATGCTATTTCAGTACATTTTTGCATCTTTTTCCAACATTTTCAGGCAATGTTTGGTTATTCAGAAATATCTATTAAAGGACAGTTTGGGATTACATGAGATTTGAGCTTATCAGCATTGAAGTCTATGTGAGTGATTTTCCATCTTTACGGAATACATTCAGTCTCAATGCAAAGGAAGAATGGTTGCAATTTCATCCAATATCCTGCCATCTCATAACCAGAAAATAGTGAATGACCGCCTTAACATTATTCCTTAACATTCGGCAGCAATTTTTCATCTTTGATTATTTGATATGATTGATAGACTATAATTGAAGTAGATAATTAATAACATAAAGTAAGTGATACACCTTGGACCAGTCACAAATAATTACATCTATAATCATATGCAATGGCATTATATATAGATATCGAGTACTGGTATCTAAACGTTGTAAAGAATGTATCGGCATTATGCTAAGAAGATAACTTATACTATGTATGAAGATGATTTAAAAAACTAAACCTACTCGTGCTGCATACTGTGTAGGTCCTCCTGTTGGGGGGGTCGCAAGCTTTTCAAGCTCATTGTAGGTAAACCCAAGTTGTGTACCAAGGAGATGATAGTGCCTGCCACCTATAAGTTCTGCCATTTTCTTTATGTGCCGGCCAGATACGTGACCTATCAAGAAGATAAGGAATATGACATAGTCAAGTTTAACTTTTCTTGAGACAGGGGGGGGGGGGGGGGCGGAGAACTAACTTTCTACTAATTTTCACCTGTTTTAAGTGAAAAGTCTCACTTGTTACTATGCTTAACTGGGATTCCGCTAGCCACTCACCAAATCGCCAATGGCAAATCAAAGTTCATTTTGGCCAATGCTACCCACTAAAAATTCGCCAAATTGGCGAATTGTGGTTGTTGTGGGACTGCTGTTAACGTATATTTGGCTGAAATTAGGGGAATTCCAGTCCAAACCCTTTGGTGCCCAGAACTATTTGATCAATATCTGTTTTATTCAACATGATTATTCTGATGTTGTAAATCATGTCCTAACTTGCTAACTTCATCGCTTATTTTAAGATAAGGATTATAAAACATTTCCCGCAAGGTTCTGAAATGGACACTTATCTTTGACCATGGAAAATTATTTGACTCTGGTTGCCATGGCAACCTAAAAACTTCTCTTAGCTGTTATAAGCAATATACTGTATTTATAGGGCAAAAAGGGGGTATATTTTTCCTATGAATAGACTATAAATAGCATAGAAAACAAAATAAATAAGAACCTTCTGAACCTTCTTAACGAAAATTGAAGAATATTGATACTGTAATAAGTATCTGCAGGAAAATTTGATACAAGATGATTTTTGTGTAAAAAAATTTATATTTTGCATGTATATCAAAGGTCATTCTAGGGTTAAGTTTGGGTAACAGTGATGAATCACGTACCTGATCACCTATTTTATAATTAGGCTTGCACTATTCCTCTTATATACAATTTACAGCAAGAATGATGGTCTCATTGAAGTCGTGAGATCATGGGGCTCAATATGAGGGTAAAACTTTAAAAATCCACCCAACAGAAGTTTCTTGAGGGTTCTTTACTTCAATATAGTTGCTTTATGCCTAATAAAAATGTGGTGCGATAAAACTGAACATCAATTAAGTGTAGCTTCACAGTAATTTAAACTGTGTTTCACTGTAAAATAAACAACTGTATTGGATAACGGATATTCAAAGCAAAATTCATCGATTTTACATTCCATCGCTTTAACCATATATTTTGATCATCCACCGTAAAATGTTACATTGATTCTTTGTATCTTCAACAGAATTGTTTTAGACATAGCTTCACTGTAAATGACTAAACTGCGTTTCACTGTCCTGGATTAAAGATATTCAAAGGAAAATTGGTTGACTTTACACTGCCTCACCGTAATAACATTTACATTGATACACCGTAAAATTTCACATTGATTTTCTGTATATTCAACAGAATACTTTACAGGGGTAGGATGGATTGGGCCTTTTAAGAGGAGATGAGCCAAGATCTTCAAAAAAGAATTATTCATTCTGAAAATGACCACTCCCTCCCAGTGTCAGATATGTGGAAATCAATATTCAGAAAGTCATCATCCAAAGTTGTCCCAGACCCTTGCCTTGTCTTTCAGTCTTTCTCTGTCTTTATCATGATCCCTCATCATAATGCACCAACCTACCTATTGTCTCGATTCTCACAGTATCCTCAGGCCTGCTCATGAGAGTTGTGTCCCTCTCCAATAGACTCAGCTCTTCCATACCCTGTTCTGATTCTCTTATGGTAGCATGTGCTATGCCTGAATATATGCAAAACACATGGCGAAAGAAGAGAGTTATGAAATATCCTGGCTAACACTGGCTAATCATCCATCATTCCTTTCTATGACCTGATATGGTTTACCGATTATTTTCGCCGGGCACTTGACGTTATACTGTATACAGAGTATATGATATACATATATAATTTGTTGAAATAATTTAGTAATACGTAATATCCTGTGCTACAACTGTCCAAGGCTATACGCGAAATATGGTTATGTGCTTTTAAAGCAAATTTATCATTTTACCTCACAGATGCAACTTGAATATACTATAATTTTGACTCACCACTGGACCTTTCTTTCACCGATGGTGCTGACTCCATTGTAAATGCCACTTGTAGTTCTTGCAGATTGAACCTTTTAAATGTAGGATGGTGCAGGAAGATGTTTCTGGCAAGGTCAGCAAGTTTACCGCCGGTGCACAGTTCTTGTAGATCTAGTAGTGACTCTGATGAAGGGCAAGACATCCTGAACACCAGACTGGCATAGAAGAAGCGCACAGCATCTCTGTTCTTGTTCATCAAAGTGTCAACCAGTTCACGGACACATGGGCCATCACTCCTGTAAAAGATATATATAATTACATAATTTTATTTTTCTGTCCATATTATTGTTGTCATATTACCTACCCTTAGACTAAACTAGTGATTATATATCAAACTCCTATAACCATCAGATTGATAAAATACTGGATGCAGCAGGGAGAACGATTTACTTCAAGACACCTCTTGTATTTGCGATTTTTAAATTTGATTTACTTCATGATAATTTATCATTATAGAGATAAGTGCAATGAACTTACCCCGGACTTGTGATGAATACAAATTCTTTATATATCTCTTTGTCCACTTCTTGTCCTAGGACCCGTACTTTCATCTTAATATCAACTTCTACTGCTGTGAATCAAATTGGTGTATCATAAACACTACATCTTTATACAATTTTGTACCACTCGAATCATCCTGTGTACAGGGCAAAATAAATGGCGATTCCTCAAGCAAGTCTACTCAAGATGAATTCAAAACGATTCAGATGTTGGTGTATAATAGTATTTCTAAGCTTAATCTTGTATGACAGATCAATTTCAGAATTAAATGATTTTCATAAAGAGCTATAAAGGCAGCTATTTACTTGTTTTTGGTGAACTAGGTCTTTTCATCTCACGTCTTTCTCCTTCTGTGTCTCCATCACTCTTTTCGGCATCTGCATTTATCAATGATCATGCAATCCCGGTTACATTATTGTGTACAGTATTCAATACATTTCATATATCAGCATCAATCGTTCATTCAAATTATATATTGGAAAAAGATTTATCCCTGCACATGAGCTGCATGCAATTTTGTTAAAATTATTAAGATTATGCCATCAAAATGGAATCACTCGCAATCATCTTCATCATACCACCATCCATATTCTTATCCCTTTTTCAACATCAGGCTTTTGGTTAAGAACCTGAACGAAAGTTGATAGGACCAGGCCCTATCAACTGTTATAAAAAGAAAACAGAACTAGCCAATAAAGTTACATAACTGTGGATCTTAAGTATGTGTGATATTTATAAGCAGAAACATTTATTACTACCTTGACGATGAGATGAAAATACCCATTTAGAAAACAAAAGCCATATTCAATACAGTAAAAAAGCTGGTTACCTTTTAATGTTCTGAGGTTTTTTATGTCCAATCCAAAGTCGAACGAAACAATGTCTTTTTTGTTCAGCTTGTCATGAAGGATGAGACAGAAGTCGACAAATTGGCTCGGGCTGATTTGATATAAGCGTGACAATAGTTCATTGCACTGATGTGATGGTATTTTCGCAGACTGGAATAAATGTTCAATGGAAATTATTTTTAGTTTGTATTTATCATTTCCTATGTGAGGTATGTATGCACCACGGGGTGGGTGTAAAGTCCCTCTTTCTTTTAATATATTAAACAAAACCTGTGGGGTGGGGAAGCAATTTCTAGTGGAAATGTGTGTGTACATACCTCAATTAGGTATACAGTTTCTCTCACGTTGAATTATACAAATCTTAAACTTATTTTTTCAAAGAACAAAGAAATACTGTATATAATTTGTCCATAGCCTGATGTAATGATCATTATGCATTTGTATAACAGTATTTAGTGATATTACATATAAATATGTATAATAAAGAAATACTAACAAAGATGTCTTGAGATTCTCTGTAGGTTAGGATACCATCTTGCACCAAATAGGACAATATCAAAGGTTCGATACCTGGAAATTAAACGTGAGTAATGTGTAAGACTTTTTCATATGTAGAAAAGACATCTATATTCGAATAAACTGGATCTTCACGGCCCAATTCTCCGCTAATACTATCACAAAGCTACGAAACAAAGGTCATTGTCAAATAGAATTATGCAATAGTTACTCTGAATAGATACAGAGATCCACGAAAATCAGTCCAAACTCTAGTATCTTTTTTCACTAGGGGTATACCCTGAGTCGCATCTCACGAGGCGACAAATACACCACAAAGCATCACTGATGAAGGAACTAATCATTTATTATGAGCCTCTGTCTATTACTCCAATATCAATTACCAAGTAACCACCGGCCACTCAACCAGGTCTGTCAGGCTCTTTTAACAATATCTGAAAACCCTATTAATACCCTATTTTCTTCCTGTTGAGCAGAGCAGTTTTTTTTTTCAGATTACACAGAAAAAGAAACAGTGTCAAACTGGAGTCCAGGTTGCCCCCAGAATGAGTCCCCTCTTTAGGGGAGCCCAGGCAGTCAGAGGGAATCTAGCTGACTCCCTTGCTGACCTAAAGGAGTCACCCTGGGGAGTCACATTGCTCACATAAGGACATGGGCTCCCCTAGAGAGGGAAGTCATTCTGGAGGCAACCTGGACTCCATTTTGACGCTATTTCTTTTCTCTGTGTAATCATATCTTTTCTGTGTCACTATACTTGATGGTGTTGTGGCATACATCACTCCTACTTACTGAGTTTTTTTAGAAGTGCAGGTCCTGCCTTGTTGAGTATGCTTTCTATTGCCGCCTCATCTAAAGCTCGAGAAGCCATTGTGTTTCTTATATCTGTAAATTGTTATTGGAAATCAATATTAAGATATCTTAAACCACAGCGGAGGGCTAAGACAAAGGAATTCACACCTTGGTTATTTCCACTTAGACTCACATAACCTCAGAGCTGTGGTTTAAAACAGATAGACAATAGTTATGTGAGGCTAACTCAAAATATACTGTAGAGTGGCAGGCACCCTATAAGGGTGCCAGCCACTCATTTTGGGTAAGCCTCTCATAACCATAGTCTATCTATTACATATCATGCACGATATGGTTAAAGCGCAAGGTAAAAAAATTCACAGAGAAATGTGAGCGTCACTGTCGGCAGGACTACCTAATTATGAAAATCCGGCACTGCCTTACTGTCAGAAATAGATAGTTTTGCCAACAGTGACTGTAGCACTTCTAACTGTGTGTACTTTTCTTGACGTGTGATGTACACAATTAAGTCATGACCAAACCCCACCAAATACCGGATTTAGTCATGACCAAACCTCAGCAAAATTGACCAATTTGGTCAGGACCATAATGTGCCCGTCCTGGTTTTATTCGGACTGTTAGTGAGCAGGTAGCAAAATGTTGGCCTGAAGAGACTGCGGGGTGTGTGGGAGTGTGGTTATAGGCACATGAGAACGGGATTATAGGCATTATACGCCCGTCGGGACGATCTCATGAAGTGACCAGACAACACACATATTTGCTGCAATCTTAATAACATGTTCATATTTCAATAGTTCTAATTAGTTTCAAGATCTCAATCAATTCAATTTCAATTTGCAAGGTTTTTGTTCTGCAATCACGAAAAATATAAAAGTACATACAATTATATTTGTTTCAATCGAATTACAGAGAAGGTTGATACTTACAATGAATGACTAATTACATTTGCATTTTTGACTACAGCACCTCCATTTCATTATTACTGCATGAGAACTTACAAAAAGGTCAGTTAGGGTGATATTACCCCCTAGATGGGACCACTGTACGCTGGTACTGATATTATATTATTGTAAATATCAGAAGCTTTGTCCCCCCCTCCTCCCCCTCTTCCTTTCTTTCTTTTTATTTTCTGAAACTGATAACACAACTACATAATCTGCCATCAGCACAGGGAATGGTGTCCCAAAGGTTTTGGGGAGAACGATTAGGACTACAGAAAATATGACTCAAGATTGCAGGTAATATGTGCTGCGTCTAGTCACTTGGTGAGTTCGTACCTTGTTGCGCGTTATACACACACCTACAGCCATGGCAAGCCTAATGTGTAAAAGTTCTATCATTATTCCTGGTACATGTATAGCGATAAATCGGATTTGTCCATATGCGCGGCCATCATGGTCTGAAATCTCACGGGAAATTCCGTGCTCAGAGCCAAGGTAACGTCGGAAGTTACGTGGCAAGGGCGAGATATGCTGGTCACCTAAGTGGCCTTTCTGTGCATGGGGCACCAGCAGTGTATCAACAAAACACAACAGCCACAAAGCCCTCCATTGTGACTCATGGACCTGATGTGTCCGTGAAGAAGGTGATCAAATGTGCAACAAAGACCTTTTACATCCAGGGAAGGGAAGCAATTAAAGAATCAGGTGAGTCGGGCATACTGTCTCTATATATTTTATAGTGATATTCACCAAGGAAAGGGTCATTCAGTGAGTCTATCTACAGTGAGGTCACCCCGCACTTGGTCCTAGTCCACGTATCTGCAGCTAGTGTAGTCATATTAGAGATGGGTCATTTATTGCTGGGGGAGGGGACCTGTGAAGTGAAGTGTTTGTATGTCCCTACGTAGCCTACTAGGCGTAGGCCTACTAGTGTGGCTGCAGATGGGTCCTAAGCGACCTGGGGATCGACTTGTGCTGTTTTCCAGGTGACGTTGCGACCTGGTATATTAATTAAGGGAGTCATCATTTTTTAACAATAGGGGGATGGGCTTATGCACAAGAGATCTTTTACATCCCCCCAGTCTAGGGGTCGACATTTTTTACACCCCCCATGGGTCAAAATAAGTGTAATAAGTGCACATTGTAATGTGCTGAAAACAGGTGACTTCCCCCCCCCCCCCCTTCTTCCCCAAAGGGTCGACATTTTTTACACCTCACCTTGTTGTTAAAAATGATCACTCGCTATCTATAGCCTATCACTGATCATTTTGGGCGGGTATGTTGTCTATTGCCTCAAATGGAAACAGAACATTTTAATGGATGGCCTCAGGGACTAGACATTCACGTTGAAGTTAATCTGAACCAACCTATTGAGAGCCCTAATAGGCCGAGGACCCCCATAATGAAAAAGTGTTTCAAAGAATCTGTCTGTTAGGCTTGGCATTATGTGTCCAGTATTCTGTTTCTCCACAAATATATGGACGTCCGTGTATTAACGAATGTCTATTCCGCAAATTTGTGGATGTCCGCAAATTCTGTTTTCTAGTACTTTAGCATACAGATGCGGACCTCCAGATATATTTGCGGAGATCCGCATATATTTGCGGAGCTCCAGAAATATATTTGCGGACGTCTGCAAATTTGTGGACGTCCGCAAATTTGTGGAGAAACAGCATCCTGGGGTCAAATTCGATTCCCCCTATTGTTAAAAAATGTTCAGCCCCTGCTCACCACTTTCCTACTCTTCTTTTTCAACAACACTATCCAAACGCTGAGACAAGCATGAGGAATCTGGAACTAGCAGTGACAAATGGTCACCCGTGGGAAATACCTGTACTTGCCAACAACTACATCACATTGACAGAAATCTTCCATCAAAGGACAGCTGCCAACCACTGATGCCTACACGTTACTAAGTATCAATATGAGTTTGGGTGGGGTTTGTCCCCCTCACTGAGAAAAACAAGAAATTTGTCACTGAGTAAATAAATTAGGAACTGATGATCACAACTGTTGGATGATTAAGATACTTCAATTTTCATCAGGGCAGATAGTTATTAGATAATTAATCCAGATATGTATCATTTATTTTTCATTCCTGGGTAGGCCTAATTTAAATAGTAAAAAGGAGCTGACACTGGACATAATAATCCCAAATAAATCAGGACCTGACAGATGCTGAATATGTACTATATCTGTCAGTGAGTAGGCCTAATTCTAAGCAGGAATTAGGAACTGAATTAATTAGTTTAAGCAGAGTGTGATTCACTGGTTTGGCATACAATATTATGGTACTTTGTTTCTTATCCCAGAAATTTACTTCTACTTCAGATGACCGTGTACCAAGGACAAGTGGGTGCCAGGAAAGAGCACATGCCACTGACAAGCGTGTGCCAGAGACAAGCATGTGCCATGGACGAGCTGTGCCATGGACATGTGCATGCCAGGGATTAACAAATAAAGTATTTGACATTGTGTTATTTCATTACATGCTAAAAAAACTAATTTCCCTCCCCCTGGAAACTCCCCCAGGGTTAACATTGTCAATGAAAAATGTATTTGTCAGGATATTTCAATATTTGTCAGGGAGAAATAGATTTTTCTTTTTTAAAGTTTCGGAATTTCAACATTAAATGTTGTCAGGGAAATCCCAAAGATGATGTCCACTCCCCTTTTAGCAAAAAGAACTATACGCTACATGTGTTACATGCGTTTATACTATAATTCAACAGTTGTTCTGTATTTGTATGAATTGAAAATATATAGACCAAAAATTGAAATCGAAATAATTTAGATATCAATGACATCCCTAAACTGAGCCAAGCATAAAGATTGTCCATGAGGGACTAGTGCTAACTTCAACCACTAGTAGGGGGGGGGGGACTACCACCTAAAGTGTTTCGTTCCGAATAGAATTGATAGAATGACCCACCAGGGTGCTGTTTCTCTACGGAAGTAAGGATGTCCATTTAATACAGATTTTGCCTAAACTTTCTGCTTGTCCATTCCAACATTATGCAAACGTGTATTCGAATGCAGACCTCTGTGTATGTATAAGTACCATTTTTGGTGAAAGAAACAATTTTGTTTATCATTTTTATTTACTCCACAAACAACAGACGGACATCCGTATTTTGTGGAGCACCCAGGGTTGCTATGCTATAACCAGAACAGAGTTGCTAGATCAATCTCGGTTCCAAAGCAGGAGAAGATTATATGAAGAAAAATCATTTATTTTATGTTGAGAAACAAAGCTACTATATGCTTTTAAAAAGTACTAGAATAGCCATTCTCCACACCCCTGTTGAGAAACAATGCTCATTCTCCATGGGGTGTTTCTCCATGATGACATTATTTGAATAGCTATGAAACCAATCTTTGAATGTTGTTTTTAATATTAGTTATTAATAACCCCATAAAGTAAATACAGAGATCCACTCAATTCAGTCTGAATGACATGTTTCTCTACTCGTGGTACCTTGCGTCATGTTGCACGAGGCGGACCTCTGTCACTTTTTTCAGCAAAATAGCCAGCATGTTGCTACAAATGAAATTCTGAACCCTTTTATGAAAATTAGATATTGCTGTACATTAAAAATGTATTTCTGCTAATAAATATGATAAACTGAATTTGACTGTGTCTGCTTTTGTGTGTTATGTACTTTTATTCATTTAAGGAAGCGGTAATTTATTGATTACAGGGGGAAACAATGTCTGTTTTCAGCAAAAAAATATTGTCCTTCTAGTTGCTATGCTTAAAATAGGTAGGGAAACAAGTTTTGACCCATGGGGCGGGGGGATTAAATGTCCACCCTTCTAGAAATGTCACTGCCACCCCCCACCCCCGTTGTTACAATATTATATATATAAAATTAAAAACGGTACCCCTGTTTGCCATTTTCTTAGCTTAATATGTTGACTCCCCCCACATCGATTTTAACCCCCCCCCCCATCCCCCCCCCCCCCACCCTGTCCCGTGGGTCGAGAATGAGTGTTTCTTGGGGCCAAGATTATTTATCAACAAATCTTTATGTCGTTATGAGCCTGTTTATCCAATTCTGAAAAGGCACAAGAGACTCCGTGACCCCCCCCCCTCCCCTTGCCCCATGACCACTACCTTAGGGTCTAGGGCCGTAGCTAGAGCACACCCTGTGTGGCAAACCCTTGGTCTAGACTGCCAGTCTCGACTCTATGCTATGACTTAGCAGACGAAACTATGAGTGACAAAGGGGGATTTACCAAGATATACATGAGATAAAACACTGTTTCTTCTTGATATAGGAGTTGTCAACATTTCTCCTTCGGGAAGGACCAACAATTTAACATTATCTGTCAGTTCCAGTATTACAGATGCATTAATGGCAAATAATGCATGATATATCGAACCATAAAATAGACTACAGAAAGAGAGATCTACAGGCACAGAGGCCTTCCAGGAAGTGTCCTCACGGACCAGAAACAAGTGCACCAGCTCAGATTAGTTCCAAATCTGACCTGTGTCATTTTCATAGATGGCGCCACCTGTTACGTTACATCGCTATATGGGACCATGAGGCTTGCCATATAGCAAAGTCTCGGATTTTTCCATATGGGCAGCCATGTTAGTTCTGAGCTCGCAATGTATTGTGAGACTAAGGCAGTGACCAGGCACTCACAACTCACAGCTTCCGGGCAACAAGCTGCAGCACGAGAGCAGAGCCAAGGTCTCACGAGATTGCTGGTGTCAGTGTAAACATTGCAGTTGTGGGAACAAGTCCGCACCAGATAGGGAGTGTTCATTTATTAATTACAGGGGGGGTGGTGGGTTTGGGGGGGGGCGTAAAAACTTCCGACCCCCTCCTGCCAGGGGGGTGTGAAACCCTTCTGACCCCTCTTGGGGTGGGGGCATAAAAATGTAAGCCCCTTTTTAGCAAAAAAGCCAGTGCGTTACTATAGTTCAAAGGGCGGGGGTGAAAAAATGTTGGCGCCTTTGGTGTGGGGGGGCGCAAAACGTTCCACGCGCTCTCGAGGGGGGGGGGGGCAGTAATAAAAATGTCTCCCCTCCTCGCGAAATCTCATCCCCCCCCTGTAATTAATAAATGAACACTCCCTTAGAGAGCTATACAGCCCACCCGAGGTAGCGCTGGAGGTGTCGGACTATCAGTAGGGTGTTCACAAATAGAACGCCTTGATAGCCACATTCTGAACGGGATCCAAATCACATAGACCACCTTCAACCTATATCCAAGAATACCATTCTAATCTGAAGTAGATATAACCAATATCATGTATACCTACCTTCACTTAGTTGTGGTAAAACTCATGGTGTCCTAGTGGTCGGCTACACACATACTACGACAGGAGTGTGTTCACATGTGTACATACTGCTTCATTCTGTCTAGACCCGACCCCGGCTAGCTTACTCACCACCACTGTATAATATAGTGGTCAGCCAGGTGTAGCGGATAGCACAGGTGGGGCTCTGGATGAGGGGGGTCCCTTAAATTGTCACCTGTAGGTTTTAATAAAGATGGGTAAGGGGCTAATTTGGGGTAGATTTTTATAGTTACGTAACGTAGTTGTGTTTATCGTGTCCATATAAATATGTGTGTAGATTTTAAAATCATTCTGATACAAAAGAAAAGAAAAGCATGGTCAGAATAGGTCAGGGGACCCGTCACTATTACAAAGAGAGGTCCCCTGACCAGGTTTTCTCTATGTCTTAAGCCTGTATAACTATCAGAATAATTTAAAAAGCTACACACATATTTACATAGACATTATGAGCACAGATACATTGTGTAACTCAAAAGTAAAAATCTACCCACAATTAGCTCCTAACCCATCTTTGATTAAGGTCATGTCCCATAATATTGGTGAGCAGTCCAGCCAAGTATATATACAATCGATTCCAAATTGACTAGTCCCATATCGTTTGTTATCAACTCTAATGGCCATGTCCCATGTCACTAAATTCCACGTTTCATGTCATTTCTAGGACAAGGCCATATAACGCTCAGTCTCATGAGTTTGTAACAGTTGTAACGTCTTTGACCGGGTGTCGTCTTTGACCAGTGTAGTCTTTGACCGGGTGTCATCTTTGACCGGGTATCTAGAAAATATTTTTTTCCCAAATTCTTTTAATATTATATATGTATATGATGTAATGTACTTGGTGGGACTTCTTATTGCATAATACTTTGGACAGTGCAGCTGGTTAAAATCTTTTCTAGATACCCGGTCAAAGACAACACTAGGTCAAAGACTACACCGGTCAAAGACAACACCCGGTCAAAGACGTTTCAACTGTTACAAACTCATGAGATTGAGCCATAAGCTTGCAGAATTTAGTGGTCCGGACCCATATAGGTCGCATTTGAATAGTATGAATACTACCCACTTACTTAGGGAGCAGTCATCATACATTATACCATCAGCCTTTAGGGATAGTGGAATCCCCCCCCCCCCCCCCTGTTAGGCTAGATAGTCTCAAAATTGCGAGATAGTCTCAAAATACTATAGTGTTGTTAGTACCTCGCAACCCTCAGGCTAGATAGTCTCAAAATTGCGAGAAAGTCTCAAAAGGCTGCAAGATAGTCTCAAAATTTGAGACTATCTTGCAACAGTCAGGCTATATAATCTCAAAACTGCGAAATAGTCTCAAAATACTATAGTTTTGTTAGTATCTTGCAACAGTCAGGCTAGATAGTCTCAAAATTGCGAGATAGTCTCAAAACACTAGCCTGACATATCTCGCAATTTTGAGACTATCTAGCCTGAGGGTTGCAAGGTTGTCACAAAACCATAGTATTTTGAGACTATCTCGCAATTTTGAGACTATCTCGCCTAACAGCCCCCCCCCTCCACCTCCCTTAAACTCAAAAGGAGTCAACACATCTCATGCATCCCCTCCCTCACGAGAGGGGTCGATTTATTATCCCCAAACCACACCTCCCACTCCCTCCTGTTGACTATATTATGACCACTCCATGCCCAGCCTCGAGCCCTCCAGGCCCATTCATACAGTCAGGGCCCGAGACTGCTCCATGCCTAGCTGTTAGTAAACAATGGTCCCTCATACTGTTACATAATTGTACCTGCATGCTACTCACACAAGTCTAGCTTACCACTCCCCAGCAGGGTCACTCACTCAGTTCTGCTTACTTTAGGAAACTACCCAATTTTGGGCACAAGGCACAGACCAACGACGGACAGTGATATTAAGTGGATATTCTTTGGAAGGAAATGGCTACATTGTCGTATTTTGAGGATGTTCATGAGGGTAACGTTTATGCTCTTTTAAATATGATATTTCTTGGTCACCTCAGAGATATAGAGTGGGACCCCTGGTCACTTATAGGTGATTATGGTATTCAATTAGGGCCGCCTATATAGATAATTATAGTTAGGTTATACTTATGTATCCCTGCTATACGGTTTCCTGTAAATAGGGTATCCATTTTGATGTTTCCCCCTTGATCACCAAATATGGCTATGACAAAAATAGAGAGACCCCCCCTCCTGCACCATCACCACAATGGCATTGCCACTGCATTGGCATTGGACAGACATGAGGCTTAAAAAGATAGTGACATGGGACATGGCCATTTCTTGACATTGACATGTGACATGGGGATTCCCCATCTATACCCCCTCCACCACCATCCCTGGGTCACCACTAACCTGAGTGCTGGTCGGGTAGCCGTGCGTAGTGTGGGTGCAGCATGCTGGAGTACAGACCCGCTCAACCAGTACCCTTTTCCACCACAAGGGTTCCAAATGGGACTGGTGGGACTGCTATACTGAGATTGTTACTTCCTGTCAGACTGTGAACAGGAATAGGTGTACAGGATTTCATTAGACAACTCGAAACAAGTTTTTTTTGGGAGTTTGCCCAGACTCTACTATTATAGAGTCGGGGCCTGAGACTGGCTGGAGTAAGCCTCTGGATATACCGTACACATAGTTATATGTGTGACCTACGAGAAGGACTTTCTAAGTTTTACCACTACCTAAGTAGTGAAGGTAGATATTTATCATAATATTATATTCAAATTAGAGCAGTATTCATGAGTGGCATCTGTAGATATCATATATAAAGATCATCTTTAGAGTGTAACGACTGCAGGAGGTATAATATAGGCTTCTACACTACATTCTATTTCTGACCACCCTACCTATTGACATAAACACCCCCCCCACCTCTCCCCTACCCCCTGCCCCTCCCCACCACGCCAACCTCATACCAGACCCCTCCTGCCCATATAACCACTAGTATACCCAGCTCCGACCCAGTTCTACCCATATAACCTTTGTAAGGCACAGCATGCTTTGAATAGCACAGGGATTTTACTGGGGAATAACCAGTCTCTGTATTTCCTTACCATTTGAAATGATTCATTTTCCTTTTACAGAACTGCCACTTCTGCATAATTAACATGCGACAGCAGTGAAGCCTAGAAGGAGGGTTACAAAGACTTTTTGTACGATCCCCCACAGGCCAGGGATAATCCTGCAAGTCATAAACTGCTAATTTGTATGGAGATGTCCCTACACTGTAAGTATGTTCAATAATTTATTGCCTGTAAAAATTAAATCTGCAAAATTATTGTTATCAGCAATTATGTTATGCTATCAGCCGTTATGGAACTATGGGTTTATGTTGATTATCCATGATCCTTTTCAAGCCTAACCTAGAGTGGGAACGCTGGTTGGAGCAACCAGGGCGGGTAGACCAGCCTAAGCAGGACCCAAAATCAATATCATATTTCGGTTATTTTGTGTGGATTATCATTTTGTTCCCTTCCTTTTGAACAATTAACACATTTGAATCGGACATGCAAGCCCAAATATGAGAAATAAAGGGAATATATATATAGAGAGAGGGCAGGGGCGTGGCAACCGGGGGGACGGGGGGGACATGTCCCCCACTTACTTTTGACCAACCCCAAAAAAGTCAAACCAAAAAGGTCATTTAAAAAAGGGTTAAAAAGGGTCAAAATACCCCTCAGTCCCCCCTACTTTGAAAGTGCTTGCCACACCCCTGGAGGGGGACTTATTTTTCTGTGTAGTTGGAAAATGGGAATGCTGTGTGTCTGTTAAAAATCCAAATAGGGTGAGCAAACATATACGTCTAATTTCTCGGCCAAAACTAGTTAATAAGTATGCCGTATAACATCTCAGAATAATACGGGAGAAAAATCTCAACGCGGTACATGACAGTCAAAGTTGGTTTCGCCGATCCTGCATACACATTGACACTTTGAACGTATTTCATTGAACATACATGTTTTGTTATCCCCAGCCCATGAATTAATGTACGCTACCCGGGTACTACTAATGTGCTAAATCTAACATCCTGGCTGACTATTTAATTTGATTTTGCATATTTCAACTATGGGATAATTATGAAATCTTCATGGCTTTGGAATGGGAATGAAACAAACACGTTCTTTTGTAGATGATTTTCCTTACAATGGGAGTATTGTATAGAAGTATATAATATAATTTCAATGCTATTGATTGTAATGGGGTTCGGTGTACTTACAAAGGGCGATTTTTCTCTGTAGCTATGGGGCTGTTCAATTTGCATAATTACCAAACAATCGTGATTTTCTCAATTTCCCCTGTTAGTCACACCCATCCCTATAGTTTGGTAGACAAGGGCATTATAACCCCGTAGCTACATTCGAGATAAATAAAATGTTTCACTCGTCCACACTACAGAACTATTAGCATTCAACCGATAACTGATAACTAATATTGTGCCTCTACATGGGTTCCCACATTATTGGCCGTGTCGCCGTGTCGATCTTTAGCAAATGGGCCTTGTCACTGTGTCGATTTTTAGATATATAAGAACTTATAGAAAAATTCCTGTTGGTCGATTTTTATCCTAATTTTCCTGTGTCCGTCGATTTTTAAAAGGGCCTAAAAGGGCCGTGTCGGCGTGTTGCCCGTGTCGTTTTTTACCCATGTAGAGGCACAATATTAGTGATGTCATACCTGGACAATATGTACTAGTATTAGAATATATGCGACGAGAGAGGTCCTAGCGGGAGTAGGGCAATGCGCCCGTGCTAGGTTTGGTACATTTACATTTTATTTGGATGTAACTGTATTATTAAACCGAACAAAACATTAACATTTAAAAAAAAAGCATTGTGTCAGCAGTATTTATCTCACCAGATCAGGTAATGGCTACCCGCTTTAGAGGTCCCATTTGCCAGGTATATATGAGTTGTCAACAAAAGATAGGTGCAGGGCTATAGTTTGGTGCAGGTGAGTATATAAGATTAGAAGTATACAACATCAAGACATCTTGATATATTAGGTCAGTTTGACATATAGACAGACATCTTTGTTGACACATGACATCTATGCAGAGTCAGTCACACCCCAGTGAACTTCTGAGATTTCCCACAGATATACATACAATTTACCATAAGCGTCCAAAATTAGTTTCTCCCAAGGGGTTCAAGAATGGTAGTGCAACTGATAATTTACCATCCATATATATGATTCTGCTGAAAAATACTTCTTTTTGGAGCGAGTATGACAGTAAGATCACCATTATTAGGCTATAATCAATAATTATCTGTATTTTTGAACAAGACATGTAGGGTGAGTGGATGAATAGTCACCACTACATCCCCTTCTCTCTTTCTTTAGTGTCTCAAAAATGACAGGTGATGATAATAGGGTAAGTCTTACATAACGATGTGCTGGATCAACTGAAATTAGAATATCATGAAAGGCCAATAAGAGGGCCCTGTCCCACACCAGGCTCAGGCTCATAGGAATACCACAGAATAGCCATACCCGTATGTCACAAAGTGGATTTTTTTGACGCCCAATGTTTTATTCAATGTATTCACGTTATTACACATATTTATTTCTTCAAACAAAATTTATGATCTGCCCTTTTCAGTGATTTGATTTTGGAACTTTTGTGGTATTTCTTAGATTGGAATCGAGTGGAAATGGCGCTGTCCACTGATTATCTTGCTAAGACGGAATAGAAAAACAGGGCCCTGCCCACACTATCTTTTGAGGTGTATATTATATACAGGTGCAGGTGTGGGGACTATTATAAACGGTATTTCTCAAATGGGAGCAGTGGGCGTATCAGGTCAGTGAGCATATATTATATTCACTGCCTGACTAGGTATGAAAAGCTAGGTTATATGTGTTGTATATGTTGTATAAGTAAAGACTAGTATGAACTATCAAGTTCCTACCTGTCATACCTCGGTGGCCACTAGTCTAAAGACCAGTATAGGGATAGATTGTCTTCCCGAGTTGGCTGGAAGTTACAGAGGGGTCTATAGACAATATGCAGGAGAGCACATTATAGGAGATATGTATATAATTGTGTGTAGCGTACCACATCAAAGACACTCTAGGTTTTATCAGAATTAAGGTAGGCAAACAATATATTTGTTATATTTACTTCCTATTAGAAAGGTATTGGGCGTGCAAAGCCCCCCCCCCCCCCCCACTTAAGTCGGAAAGGGCCCCAGTTCACAAAGTCGTTTTTTTTTTATTCTTGATCATAATAACATATTTGTGACCAGGCCAGGGAAAAGACCCATCCAGAGGAGGAATTAGTATTTAAAGTTGACCACCGGTGTCATACCCTTACAATGAGATATCATGAGTTAAGGAATTCCTGGTAGTTTTGTGGGAATTGATTTTCAAAGATTGGTACATATCAATAACTGAAAATGGTAGACAAGCTCTAAAGGCATCGCATCCCATAATAAATAGGGATAACCATAAAAAATCATTTTCATTGATAAATAACCAAATGAATTTGTATTTTTTAGCCTAAATTTGGTTCTAGAAGGAGTTTTTACAGTCTGTTTTCAGTTTTAATTAAATGTGGATCAACAAGGGAAAAGGGACCTCCGCAGGGGATTTTTAGTTCCAACTTTGGCCACCAGGGGGCTCCATATAGCCAACAATGTTCAAAATATCATAAAAATTGTTCTATACTATTTTTTGATGGAGAATACAATAAGGCACTTAAGAAAATTCCAACTTAAGTGAAAACCTTCCATATTTGGAATGTAAAAAGAACGTTTTTGAGCCTAAATTGGTGTTTCTGCACTTGTTGATTGCCATGGAAACATAATTTTCATTCTAAATTGATTTTTTTTTAGAAATTAATGATAACATGCCCCACAAAGATTTCTATGCTGAAAACGGAATGTAAATCCCATTTTAAGATCAAAAGCTGTGACCAAATGTTTGAAAAAGTTAGGATATTTAGGAATTGTCGTAATTATGCTAATTAGAGATATCTGTAGAACAAATTAAGATAAAGCTTATTGGCATTTGAGATTGGACAGTGTCCAAACATATTCAACAAGCCAGTTCTCAACAACTATAAATGGTACCTGCTAACAAAATATATCACTGGAAAGCTGATGACCTCAATTTTATAATTGAGTTTAACCTTTGGAGGACCCTTTTCCCTCGACTGTCCACAAATGATGTGATACTTAAGAAACTGGGACAATTATCTCACATTTTGTGTAATGGAATGCTTTCCATGGCGACCAAAAAATGTCTCATATGCTAATTTTCCATAGAAAACGTCCTTTTTGCATTCCAAATATGGAATGTTTGCAGTAAAGATAGAACAAATTATAATAAGTCTATTGAATTCCAGACAAAAAAAATTAGCCTAGAGCATTTTTACTTGAATTATGCACCCTCTAGCCCTTCTGGTGCCCCTTGGTGGCCAAAGCCAGTACTAAGCCCCCCCCCCCCCCCCCCCCACCGGATGGTTCTTTTTGCTTGTTGGGTCACATTTGTCCAAAAGTCGCTAGGTTGCTCATACTTTTGCCCGGGTTACGAAGTATCCTTGAACATGGTCCGGGTTGCCAGGTCGCTTTTGATCCATTTGCAGGCACAGTATTCATATATAGGCTTGGTCTGGTATACTATTTTTGGATCACCTACAGAATGTGGCCGCCAGGTCCCTTTGTACGGTGTTCTACTTTTAAACACCCAATGCCATAAGTATAGGGTAGACCGCCCATGAGATGACTAGGTGGTGTATTGGTACCATGAGCTGACCACATATGCTGCCATTTATCAGTGTGTTCTAGGGTCTATATAGATTTTCAATGCTACAGATATGTTGCAATTGTTGATAATGTATCACAAGCAGCAGTCATATCTTTGAAATATCTTTTCTGCTATCTTGTATGATCGATCAAACTTGATACATTCCATGTGCATTTGCTTCTCTTTACAATGCAGGTTTCTAGAAAATATACTTTTTACAACCCCTTAACCACATCCTTTTTTAAACCAAATAATACAATATAGGATTCTTTCATGACAGGATTCTTTCATGACCAGTAGACTCTCTCACACATGATGTGATCTTCATTGTTATATATTTATAAATATTAATGTCCTTTTATGCCAAGTTATGGTGAACAGTAGAGTGGTACCATAAGAAAACCACCACTGGACCATGAGGCAACTACTGAGACATATGCTGTCAGTCATGGCTGTCACAGCCTCGGCCAGTGTCTATCCTATCAGATGGATAGCCTGGGAGCAAGTGGCCATACTGCTGAATACACATTTCTGCTGTTAAATACACAGTAGCCCCCATTAATTTTATTGCCCCTTTGATCAGGATAATAATCTGTCTGTACTTGGATGTGTATTGACCAATACACACCCATTTGCGCCACTAAAGTGGCGCAAATGGCTATCAAGTAAAATGAAGCTCTGCTCCCAAACCATACACAGCAGTGGGAACCCGGAGCAGTGTTAGTATGGGAGTCCGAGACTGTGGCTGTCAATACTCTCTGAACATGTAGATGACCATGATTTATCTCATGTTACAATATTAATGAAAATGATGACATAGTTCATTATTTTTCAATGGGAGGGGGGTTATATTGAATAAGTACCAAGGTTATGTATGTCTGTTGTCAAATCAGTGCTTTGGATAGGTCTGTGCTAAGAGTGGTTGGGTCATGGTACAGGGTGGTTAGGTCATGGTACCAAATCAACCAGTATAGGTCTAAGCGTTTAAACAAGTTCATTTAAAGAATAAATAGTCAAAATAAATAATCGAATGTAACTCATCACAATCTCACATATCTTCGGAAGAAAATGAGCCAATGAAAGTGGGGAAATAACATTTCTTTCTATAAAAGATACTTCCTCAAAGTCTAGGTCGCAGAGAATGCAGGCTAAATTGGTCATTTCATGGGCAGTCTACCCTAACCCCGCTCTCTTCTGCACATAACCACACACTTCACTGTCTCTTCAGGCCATACTTCTGCTAGTTTCAGACAGTAGTACAGTCATAGTCGTCGTAGTGGAGCCAGGGCCCTCACGTTATAGAGGAGAGAAGCTGTCTGTTGAGCTGTGTAACACAAAGTAAGGTGGGGGGTTATTCTAAACTAATATAGTTATATACTAGGAGCCTGTTTCTGTTTAGAAACGACCACATTTTTATATAGAAATACTGTGGTAACGAGCACGTTTGGGTGTTAGTTATATTGAAATTTCTTACTTATTACCATGCGTTATATAGAAAAAGGAGCATATCCAACGATTAAAATAGTATTTATTGGTTTGTGAAAACTCTCTTGAAAATTTTACCCATGAGTTTTGAATAGAAACAGGCTCCAGACGTACTAAGACAGTTTTAATATATGGGTAAGGTGGGTGGTAATTCTACACTATTATAGTTATATACCAGACCTACTAAGACAGTTTCAATAGATGTGACATGTCCTGGAAAAGGGGACCATAGTGCACCCTGCACTACGGTCCCTTTCCAAGATCGTATCACATATGGGTCAGGTGGGAGATAATTCTAAACTGTTATAGTTAGGGTGACCAGAGGGTCCAGCTGATTGCCCAGTCTGTATTTGATCCTATGTTAAATGACCCTTTTATGATGTGTTCTCATTTTGGCTAGGAACAGATAAATACTTCTAGTAACTTGGTATCATGATCTTGAATGGCTCTATTATATACACACTGGAATAAGCACTATAAACTGTATTACATAATGTAATTTAGGGGCAATGTTGACAAACCTTCAGATTTTGAGTCTCTTTTGATCAAGCACAATTATTTAATATGGTAAATGATGCTTTTGAGTACCACAGGATCTCTTTTTAATGTGACAACTCCAAATTCCAACCACTAAAATTCCAGTTGAAAACCTTTCTCCAAAATCATGAAAGTGGGTACATAAAGATATGCTAAAATGGCTCCAGACCCCCACCCCTCCCGCCCCTTTTTTGATGAACGCTTTTTTATGCATTTGCCCTGACCCCTACCCCCCCCCCCTTTGGTGCGTACATACTTTCTGGAAAGCCCCAAAGGACAACCTAGCACTACTCAAATCTTTGATCGAACAAATCAAGGAAACTAAGAAAAGTAAAAATGAATAAAACCCAGCGGACTACATGTACTGCTACAATTTTCTCACAATGCCCTAAGGTTAACCAGATAATCTTCAAGTATGATATCATACTAATGTTGATATGCAATAACACTTTACAGAGATAAGGGACACAATGGCATTTTTTCGAGCCTTAGATGAGGCGGCAATAGAAAGCATACTCGACAAGGCAGGACCTGCACTTCTGCGAAAACTCAGTAAGTACGAGTGTTCTGTGTCACAACATGTCTCCATTTCTTTTTAGTAGAATAGCACAGAAAGATAAAAAAAAATTAAACACTAAACTGCTCTGTTAATCTGGAATAACAAATATTAATGGGATTTTCAATTTTATTTGAGAACCTGACAGCCCTGGTTTAGGTACGTGTGGTTCATTGGTGATTAATATTGGGCAATAGATGTCTAGAGGCATATGATTATCTGTAAAAATGACATGTTTCTTTATGTGTGGTAACTTGTGTTTGTTCTCTGCCTAGGGAGATATATATTATGTGACCCAAGTTATACCACTAGTGAAGAAACTAGTTTAGACTGATTTTAGTGGATATCTTTATCTGTTTCACATAATTATTGAATGCTTATATTCGAAAAGTACCTTTAACGATTGGTTGCATAGCAATTTTATTACATGAAAGTGGGAAACGGTGCCATGAAGAAAGAGATCTTCTTTTCTCCAACCCCTAGTGTTAATGTATCCAAGGTTTTTTGTCGCCATATGAAATTGATTAAAGACCACATCCAGAGGTTTTGATATGGCTATTTTGCTATAACACAGGGGTACCTACGTATATGAATTGACTTCTTATATGAAAATCACAGTCTTGTGGGGTCTGCTTATTTATTTATTATTTAGTTAAGTATGGATAAGTTACAAATACTCCCAGGCCCAAAAGAGCTCTGCTTGTGCTGCCCCTGAAGAGGAAGAGGGGGACTAAAGTACAAAGTACAAATACCCAATGTGACATCACATTGGCTGACAACCAACCCCATGGGGGTGGGGCACTCCCTATTATTTTCTATAGTAACTGCATGTATGTATGAAGATCACTGGAAATTTGGTACCTTTAAAAGAAGAGTCTAAAGATAGCTCAACAAACTAGGACCCTTATCATAGGAAACTCCTTCTGGGCCCTTGCCTATATAGGGCCCCAGAATGGATGCTTTGTATTGCAATCCTGTACGCACATGGTAACCAAATGTCAGACAGTGCCCCCCCCCACCTAGCCTGGAATCCCAGCCTTGGCCGTTCCTCCCTCACCCACCCAATCACTGATCACTGGCCCTGATCACTCACCACACTTCAGTGCAGAGTGTAACAATGAGGGTGACCAGTCGGTTCTATGTATGGATGATTGGGGATCAAAGAAAGCCACTGCCTTGTGCTGGGAGTAGGCAACAGGGTCAGTCCAGGTAAAATCAGCCAGTGGGGATCCGCTAGTGAGATATGTGCCTCTACACGGGTACCCACATATTTGACCAGGTCGCCATGCCGATTTTTAGCAAAAGGGCCGCATCACCGTGTCGATTCTTATCCATACATATAGAATATACCAGGGCCTAATAAAAAGTTCTGTGTTCGTCGATTTTTAAAAGGGCCATGTCGCCTGTGTTGATTTTTAAAAGGCCTGTATCGCCATGTCGACCGTGTTGATTATTATGCATGTAGAGGCACATAATCATATGGGTGATTGGTGCCAATTGAGGGTCAGTATGGGGCTGAAAATGCAGCTGTACTCAGTATGCATACATGCTCTACAGAGCACTTGCTCATGGATGCACCTTCAGTTAGATAACTCATGTCTCTGGTACAGGTAACTGGTGGTACAGGTAACTGACCCCAGTCTACA
This sequence comes from Harmothoe impar, assembly GCA_947462335.1. Taxonomy (NCBI): domain Eukaryota; kingdom Metazoa; phylum Annelida; class Polychaeta; order Phyllodocida; family Polynoidae; genus Harmothoe; species Harmothoe impar. The sequence goes on along the minus strand of OX381717.1, from coordinate 43,160,018 downwards.
ATGACCTTATCCTTAATAACTTCCTTCCTATCTTCTGTCAGCCCATCTGGGTCTATACTCAGTCCTATTGCTGCAGCAGCCTAACACAACCCTATGAGGCGAGACTTTTATATAACAGTCACACCATTTGCCTTAAGATGTGCCTGCAACTCTTCCACAGAGTGAGAACTCCACATTCTGTATAGTTCTACCATGGTTTATAAGTGATCCCCACTGGTTGATTTTACCTGGACTGACCCTACTGACTGCACCCAGCACTGGGCACTGCGTTTCTTTGATCCCCAATTAGCTATAAATAGCACAACTGGACAACTCTAATAAAACCGGCAATCAGTAGGGTAGGTTACACTTGTTAGTTCCCCTGCAAGCAGAGTAGGGCCTACTTAACTAAGTATCCAAAGTACCCCCTGCCTAACCCCCTACCCATCCCCACACACACACCTCACACATGCACATCTGTCCTTAGCGAAGGTCACACAGATGCCCATAGACATGAGTGCCCCCTTGTGCAAAGTGTGGAAAGCACACATTGACCAATTCAACATTTGGGTAGGCTTACTACTTATGCTAAAAACAAGGCATCTACATATTTTTGAAGAATATATTACAGGATTATCCAAAATAGTATGTCTGCAGTGACATATTGTAGTTTTCCCATATTATTCAAAACCACCGGATGTGGTCTTTAAACACTATACTAATCTAATATTACTTTGTATTTTCAGGTGTTGAACCTGTGCTATTGTCCTATTTGGTACAGGATGGCATCCTAACCTATGCGGAATCTCAAGACATCTTTGTTAGTAAAGCTTTATTATACACAGACATAATGTATCACTGAATATTATTATACAGTAAAATAACTAGATCCGTCACAAGTTATGAAAACAACTTCTCTAATAATATTTCTTTATGAACTTTGACTTGTCAATCCTTTGTCAATCTGGATCTTACTCAGCTTCAAATACAAGGATGCATTAAACCTGAGAAATACTAATCTTTATGTAAATCTCAATGCCAGTTTTTTAAACACTGATGACAACAATATTTTATTTTTTATGGAATACGGCAGTGCCATTGATTTAACCAGGGATATACCATGATTTAACCAAGGAGCGCCGTATTACACACCCCCTGTTAAATAACCCATGGCCGTATTACACGACCCTGTGACGTCATACCTTTAAATGAGGTAGAAACGGGATATAAATAAGGCATTTTAGGCTCCCCCTATCATAATTTTGGTAGATTCAACCGAAAATCATAAAAAAATGAACACAAAGGTACACTTATTTAAGTCTGTTGACTGGGTTTTTTCACTTGTTGACCCTTGGGCCCCATTTCACTCGGCCTACGGCCTCGTGAAATACTGCCCAAGGTCAACTCATGAAATAACCCAGCCGACAGACTGAAACTTGTGCACCTTTGTCTATTTACTTTATAATTCAAGGTTATTGAACATAAAAGAACAATCCATACCCAGGGTGTAGATAGTCGCATTGGTGACAGTGGACAGCAGCAGGATGGCAATAAACCCCTAAACTACTAGATTTGAAATTGCAACATTTTTGGGGCCTACTGATATGGGACAGGAGGAATAAATATATAGTGATATGGACATGACATTGTCTTACAATCTATTTGGTGACATGAGCATTTCTTAAAACCAAGGTGTTGCATGCAGATATCGTTATCATATCGTTTTCCCATCCCAGGGAAGGAGGGGTAGACAAATTGATGTTTATAATTGGACGTGAGAGAAACTGTATTCATAACTGATTGATAGCCATTGTAAGGAGTCTTCCACGAAGTATATACAGAGATTTCCCCAGAACCCCCCCCCGTCCCACCCTTTTGTACACATTAAAAGAAAAAGGGCCCTTACAAAGATTCCCAGAAAATGGACACCTACCCCTGGTGCACACATACTGTACCCAAATATATGATTTGAATATAAGCGGGAAATAATTTCCATTGAACATTTCTTCCAGGCTGCAAAAATACCATCCCATCAGTGCAATGAACTAGTGGCACGCTTATATCAAATCAGCCCAAGCCAATTTGTGGACTTTTGTCTCATCCTCTGGGACAAGTTGAACAAAAAAGACATCGTTACTATCGATTTTGGATTGGCTATAACACACATGAGAAGGCTTAAAGGTAACTAGCATTTCTTTAATGAATATGGTATTTTTTTTCTAAATGGATACATTTCATCTAATTCTCAAATAGTATTAAAATTTTGGTTGAATGCCAGCGTTAGAGAGGGTCGGTTAAGATAAACCCCTGCGCAATGGACGAAATTAAACCATAATTTTTAGGTTAACTTTATCAATCTAAAAAGAGGAAACTATTTGCCTGGGGTTATCTGTGGTATAGGTTTCGACAATGAAGCCTGATTTAAGTTATTATGACACTAAAAAGAAAAACTACTTTAACCTGGCCCTATCAGCAATAGCAATGGCATCAAATGTACGCTACCTTGAGTATGAATAGCACTTCCGTCTTTATCCCGCGCGAAAGAGAGAGAAAAGTGCGGACAGCGGGTATAATACTTTAGTTCTCTGATTTGTAACATAAACCTTTTCATAGTTGAATGAACAGATACCTTATTTTCGCACTTAGAAACTGCCGTTTCGACTTGTCCTTTAATTAGAAAATAAAGGAGAAACCACCAGATATGTACAAATGAATATACTGAAAATATCTTTGAAAGAATGTCGCCCTCCATGTTGGCCAATAAAATCAATCAATCAATCAATCAATCAATCAATCATGTGAAATGATCCTCTATTTGTTGAGAAGAATAAAGATGAAGGCAGATGCATTATGTGACTAAGGGTCAGTGAAGGAGAATATTTGCAGAAGGAGGGAGAAACACTGATAAATGTAAGGATGGAAAGGCAGTGCAAAAGAAAGGTGCGTGGGATATTTAGGGGGGATATTATTTCTCAGAAGAGAGAGAGGGAGTGAGAGTCAACATAGATTGCATTTTATGGTCACAAAATATAAAATGATTTTTATCCATTTTTCTAACTTGTAGCTTCCAGTTCTGGTACACAGAGAGACTCCACATACCAACGACTAAGCCAAGAGCCTGGCCAGAATCAGCGCCATCAGCATCTTCAGCAGCAGCGGCAACATGATTTTGGTGGGCAAAGTTCAGGGCAGCCTACTTTTACCCCATCACAGTGGACACCACCATCGAGGCAAGCACAGCGGCTGCCGCAGACCACAAAGACAGACACCAATGTAACTGAGGTAACTACCATATATCTAGTACCCAGTGTGATGCAGTTAGAGGAAGTCATTAAGGAAGATTAAAAGTTGCTCTAGATAAGGTTGCATTACTCTAGTAATGCATTCCTAGAATATTGCTACGTCAGAGGGACTTTTGGTATGTCCTATGCTTTGATTCCTGTTGTCCCTGGTAGTCCAGTGTTTCTATTTTAACATGGTTTCAATGAGAGTAGTGCAAGTATTGACGCCTAGGTCTGTAGTGAAATACCAGCCATCCATACACATATATAATATTCCAATGTCAGGGTGTCTACAGCTATTTGATCTGGTCAATAGCTTGTCACATCGTTGTGTATTACACACACTCTCTTAAACATACTCGTTAATACCAGAGTGGAATAGCTGCTGAGCTATGGAATTCCAATAATTTCATTCAGGTAAATATCTTAGCATTAGGTCAACTTGCCAATTATGGCCCAGCTACAGCAAGAACTTGATTAATTCTGTCCTTGACCTGACCCCACAGCTTGGATTGCGGTCGCTTAGCCTGGATGATGGAGATATTGGGCAACAATCCGGGCACAAATGCATACCTGGCTATGCATCGGCCATAGCACCAGAACCATTCTTCTACAACCAAAACCCACGGCAGCCACAGGTGCAAGATCCATGGGAGGAAGTGATGTCCAGGCAACTTTCATGTTAGTTGATCCCACAGTTTGAAAGAAAAATGTGTGACCAAGTTGGGGGAAATACTCACCTGCAGTTAAAAAGAAATCTGGTTCTGGTCAGCAGGTGGCAGTCAGAAAATTACAACACACATGAAAATATTATCTTGGATAATTGTAAAGTAGAATACAATAGTGTTTTGTTTACAATATTTGCTATAAAAATGCAATAGTTGGGATGCAAAAAGGGAAATAGGCAAACATTTAGGACTATACTGCCACAAGCTCCAACTCATGACGCCAACTTTGATTACCAACTCTCCATCCAATATAGCTTTTCGTCTGCTTGGTCACAAATAGTATCTTATATGTAGTGAGAATTTGAAGAAGACCTAATGTAGACACAATACCAATAATGTTATTTTTTTAAAGTTTACACATCACATCTTATGCAGCGTTTTCTGGTTTACTTCTAGTTTAACAGCACTTACCTTATTTTGCTGATATTTCAATTAATTTCTGTTATAGTCCATGTCCGATCTCTGTTAGTGTGCATGATTCAGATGTAATCAAAGCAGAGGACGATTTCAAAAGCAGAATTATACTGTAAACAACTTAATTAGTAATGTAGATAAGTAAAGAAATCAAACAACGTGGAACGCGAAATGATAAATAATTGTATCTGCTGTTACATATTTTCATTGTTTGTTATATCAGTTAAATCTTTTTCTTGCAGACGACCAACCACGCAGCATGCGAAGGGTAAGTAATATAACCTACATGTATAACACTCTCTATGCAGGTAGTTTTGAGCCTGTGTAAGAACATAGGAGGAAGCGCATACCACATGTCCTGGAATATTTTCTCACCATACACTGTAAGTAATGACATACAGGGCTAATTGACAATTGGTGAGAGGAACAATTCACTTAACACCTCCCAATTCTAAAATTAATAAATGATAAAAGATTATGATGTATTACATGTAATTTTGTCTGTATTGAAAAGCGCCCCTCGCTATGTGATACTATGGTCAAATATAAGTATTAAATTACAAACTACAACTGGGATGTATAGGGTTATTTTTCACTACAGATACCCAGCGACAGCGGTGCCGCTGCCTATCGACCCATGCCTGATATCCATGCCTCTGGCAGAGAACCAGTAGAAGAGGTACAGATTGAATATAGTATCATTTCCTTTAAACTTGGATAGTTACCCTAGTAGCAAACACACTGTGGCCCCGGACGGGGCCAGACTGTGTTTGCAAGTCTGGCCCGAAGTGGGCTAACCGACGGGCTCCCGTCGGTTTAGGGCACTGGGCTTTGGTCTGGCCCCGTGCGGGCTTCCCATGTTGGGCGCAGATCGGGTTTTGGACGGGAAGCCCACTTTGGGCTCAGATCAGTTTTTGGACGGGCTTCCCACTTTGGGCTCAGATTGGTTTTTGGACGGGCTGAAAGTGGGTTCAGATCGGTTTTTGGACGGGTTGAAAGCGGGTTTAGATCGGTTTTTGGACGGGTTGAAAGCGGGCTATGATCGGATTATTATGGGTTTTTAGAATCTATTCAATCACTCTCCAATGATTTCTTGTATTTGTTGAACCAGATATCCTAGGTCCTGCTAGTCAACCCAAGGCATAATCATACTCTTCCTACCCAATAATGGAAGTATCAAGCAGGCCTATTATCATGAGGTTTGAGCCACATGCAGCATAGACAAGTGTCTATGGTGCACATTGGCCTTCAAAGCTATAGTTCATACCTACATGGGGCACATGAGTCTTATATTAAGATTGTAATGCCACAGAAATAGTGTTTACACTGGATAGCTGCTTAGAGAACCTCCTTTTCATCATTCAAATATATATTCTATCTTATTTCCAAAGTGTGAGAACATCTATTTATTGTTTCCTATTCTACATCACTTTAACATTTTATTGTATTATTATATAATGTCAATTTCATCTGGCTTTGTTGGAAAACTCTAGATATTGTATAGTAGTGACATTTGGTGTCAAACATCAGAACTATTAGACCAGTTGCCCTGTCCAAACCCAACCTCAGCCCGCATTGGCCCGGAGTGGGCTAACCGACGGGCACCCGTTGGTTTAGGGCACTGGGTTTTGGTGTGGCCCCAAGTGGGCTGCCCGAATTGGGCTCAGAACGGGTTTTGGACGGGTTTCCTGTCATCTGGCCAACATGAACCCAAAGCGGGTAGCCCTCTTTGAAACTGATCTGAGCCCAATTCGGGCAGCCCGCTTTGAAACTGATCTGAGCCAAAAATGGGCAGCCCGATCGGGGCCACACTTCAGCCCAGCCATCTGCCCAACATGAAACCCAGCTCAGTTTTGCCCGACTTCAAACAGCCAATCCGAGCTAAAACCAAATTGGCCCCGTGTGGGCTTGCTACTAGGGTATGCGGCTTTGCTGTCTCATATTATGTTGGAATATATTTAAAGAGGGCTGAGAAACCATTTCTTTTTCAGTGTTTACCTATGTTTATCGGAGCATTTTATCCTCTAATGCATTGTAACAAAACTGTTTCTTAGCATTTAAGATTAGCATTTTTTTAAAAATCAAATACGGTTGTCCTATTGATTCAACCAAGAACCTCCATATTTTGCTGTCCCATTGAATAACCCACCGCCGTATTTCATGGCCTGTGACGTCATGAAACATTTGAACGGCCAAGAAATAAGCTATTTTATGCTCCCCCATCATAATTTTGGTATTTTTGAATAAGAAAAAAAGAAAAAATACCCGCAAAGGTCCAATTGTATTGGTCTGTTGATGGGTGATTTCACTTGTTGACCCTTGGGCGCATTTCACTCTGCCTACAGCCTCGGTAAATACAGCCTGATGTCAACGTGTGAAATGACCGAGTCCACAGACTAAAACTCATGGACCTTTGTGTCTGTTTTTGTGAATAGAAAGGCTGCATGTTCCACATGCCCTATAATTGAATTGCAAATTCAAATTTAACTCCAATGCTTTCAACTTAGCTTTGATTTTCCAGTGTGTGTTTATTTCATAAATGGTTTCCTAAATATGACAATAAAAAAAAAGGTGATCCAGTATAACATATCAGGATGTAACGTGTCTCATTAGTAGGGACTAGTGCCCATATCTTACCATATAGCTGATCAAATATAACAGTCAATATGGTAGTGGATTATGTATGCAGAAACTTAACAAAGATGATTCTTTTACTTACCAGCAGCAAGTTCCCAGGACATATCGAGACTACTTGAAAGACCAAGGGTTTGAATGGTTCATAGATCATGACTGTGCATCAGATGAACTGAAGAAAAATATTTTAGATCCTGAAATTACCCTGACTAGGGAATATGTGAGAAAGCGTCTCAACGATGAGAAGCTCAAAATTGAGAATTACATGAAAGAGATGCGCTTAACAGATGTAGACAGGAATTCAAATAATAACACTGCACTCAGATGTGTCTTACTCGGCAAAACTGGGGATGGTAAAAGTTCTCTTGGGAACTTACTGATTGGCCATGAAGTGTTTGGAGTTGGCCACGATCCAGGTTCAGAAACCCATACAATTCAGTATGAACACACAGTCGGTCTAGAAATCATTGACACCCCTGGCTTTGGTGATCCCAACAAGGCAGTCGATGCTGAACTTGAAATATCAAAGGTATGTATTTTTGGAGTGGGCTATGTTCTCTGTAACGCTGTGAAACTAGGTCAAGCCCACTCTTATATAGTCACCCTCTTTTTTCGTGCAGACGTCTTTTCTCCCATCTATTACACCTTTATGCAATATCATGTGAACTATTTGAGCTATATCATTCTGTTGCGAAACACCTCAGGTATCTGTATCTGTCAAAAGAAATGGGAAAAAAATAATTTGGAGAAGCTAATTTTGGACATGTTTGCACATCTGTATCACTTTAATTCCTTTTCAGTTGTATTCTATACAAAAAATGGTGATGATATATGTCACTAGTTTCTTCAAAACACTCTCCATCTAAGCAATATTTTGGTGTCAAGTGTGGCATTTCTTCCGATCTTTCATGGATCTACCCGGGCAGCATATAGGACTGGGCCGTGGTCAGCAGTGCCTTGTTCAGCAGTGCCTTGTCCCTGCATCTGTAGTCTGTAATTAAACTAGTTTTCTATTACCTTGGATGTAAATACGTCCTTGGCATTGTTATGTTAAATTATGAAATACATTATTTATTTCAGATCTTTGAGAACTTCAAAGAGGGCATCCACAGCTTCATATACATATTCAATATTGCCAATCCACGTATCACCAACGTAGATGTTGCAATCTTCAGGAAGATAAAGGTAACAGTCTTATGAGAATCTAATGTATACTCAAATTCACCTTAATGGGAATTGCTTCCTTTTAGATGAGTTATATGATATCATATTCATATTTCCAAATAGCTCTGGATAATGATGTTAGTTTAACAAACTTATGAGGAGATGTTACACTCTATTGTAAGGCCACTATTTTGTATTCACCAATTCCTCAAAATCAAAAAGCACTATTATCTCAAAACTCATAAAATGGACTTGTTGCGTTTTGTAACGAGAGTTTTCATATAGCTCTTTTCCTAAAGACTAGCAATGCTTTCTGCATATGCACTAGTGGAGTTGTCACTTTATGAGATATAAACTTAAAACCATTGTATGACCTATTGTATGTGTTTTATTTTTGTTCAACTAGGACATGTTTGGTGAGAAGATGATGTCACATACCATCGTGGTCTTTACCCACTGTAACCAACGGCTGTCCAAGGAAAAGGGTTCATTAAAAGACTATGTTGCTAGGATGAAAGGTAAAGAACTGGGAGAAATCTTTGACATGGTTGGCAACAACGTCATTGCAGTCGATAACGAATCCACAGGTTACACAAGAGAACTGCACAGAGATGGGGTTATTGATGTGATCAAGCAGAGTGTCCATCATGCTTACCTACATGGGCATGGGGTGTCTTATACCCCTACATTCTTTGATGAAGCAAAGCAAGCACTTGCAGCAAAAAGAAGTCAACGCAGGGAAAAGTTAGTGGCAGAAGAGAAAGAGGCTGATAGGATTGTCCTAGACTCGCTCAGTAGGGAACTTTCTTTAGCAGACACAGACAGACTACTCAATGTGCTGTACCGGAAGAAGGAGCAGGATTCCCTGATAGAAAAAGTGATACGGTCAGTGTCTCCTCAGCACAGGGAATATGCTCGAAAGATGGGAATGAAGTCACTGAAGGCCCAAGTAGATAGCATGCTCTACAAGAGAGCCATAGACACTGTGTATGCCTCTGTCCTAGACTGTTACTACGGTATGAATCATTATATCCAGGACATACAAACAAGGTATCCCCGATTGGTGCAGGCAGTTGGTCAGCAACAAATTTCAGACATAGTTGGGAGGAGATATCGGGAACTTTGGGAAAAAAAAAAGCACGAGGATTGGCTAGCACAGATTGAAATGATGAAAGAGAATGAAGCAAGGGCTGAACGAGACCGACAAATGAGAGAAGCCAGATTTTTGAGTGAAATGGAGGCTAACATTGTGGCATGTGTGACCGCAAACATTGCCCTTCATGATAGGCCACATGATATCGTAAATGGGATTCTAGGGAATAACCAGCTATATGACAGACAGAAAACACAAGACATGGTTCATAGGTTTCTGTGGTCAAATGCGGGAAGGGTTCTGGTAGACAGGCATCTTAGCGCAGTCAGAGATAATTTGAGGAAGCAGGCCTTTCCTGAAATGGAACAACGTGTCAGAGTTGAAATAAGAACGTATATCTCAGGGGAAACCAGGTCACAAATGGGGGAATGCAAGACAGATACTGCTTATCATTCACGCATTACTGACCAAATTGTAGCCCATGTAAAGAGAGATCTTAGGCAGGAACACTTGGATGTGTTGAGTGATGAAGAGATACGGGCAACTGTTGTAGAATCTTTGAATGAATCCATCAACAATGTCACAAATGCCTCTGTCATGAAAAAGATAAGAATGTCATTTTCATTTCTCTTTTCAAGAGAGAATACGGAAGAACTGATGGATCAATATGTTCCTAAGAAAGGTACAGTGACAGGTACAGTGACCCAATCGTGTTCATTAAGTTGAGTAGTCTGAGTCCCCATTTTGTGTGCTCAGTTTTATCTTGAATCAACCAGGATTCAGTTCCAATTGGGGGCATACATTCCCAAGAGAGTTGCTTGCACAAGACCCTCATTTAGTGTTTAAAAAAGGAGTCTTTTAATACCCCTCCAGGTCATCTCTTACACAAGTTGTAGTTTTTAGTTTAGTGCTTTATTTGGTAAAAGATTCACAATACATCGGGCGCGTTTCAGCAAATGTTGAATGAGAAATAATCTAGTGATCTATATTCCAAAAAAGTTGTAGATGGTCAGAAATGGGGACACGGATATGGCTTTTTATTCATGAAGTATTGACGACATTGTAATGCATGCGAAATTCAATTTTATCCAGGAGCACTTGGATGTGTTGAGCCATGTAGAGATACAGGCAACTGTTGTAGAATCTGTTAAAAAGTCCACAATGAATGTCACAAATGCAGGATTAAAATAGCTTAATCATATCTCTTCTCAAGGGAGGGTACCTGATAGATAAATATATTCCTGTAGAAGGTGCAATGTAGAAAGTAATAAGTAGCTAAGGAGGCTTAATCAGTAGGAGTTGATCTATTGCAAAATATATAGAGGAATTGCTGCAAAGTAATGAGTTCACATTGAAATGAAATAACCAAACTCTTTTAGTACGGTCAATTAACCTTTGAAGCAATACTGATGATATATCGTTGCATGTGTGACATTTAACAAAGATTGTATTCACTGTCAAATGACGGAACATGCATGTAAGATAGGGCTTAGTGTATGGTGTATGCATTTCCATACAGAATGACAATAGTGCGTCAATTTATTTTAATAAGTATGTGTGTTTGTATCTGATTATGTATCAAACGATAATTGATAACATTGAATATAACTTAGTTCTTGCAATGTTACATGCTTATTGTTCACTCTATGGTATATTGATACAGGTTTTTTGTGAGTGCTCATACTAGGTGCAGTCAATCAGTTGATCAACTTGAATTGTATAACTCATTTTAGCCAGCCATGCGATATTTCAGAGAAGTGAATGTGTCATGCTTAAGAGGTTTTTAAAGGAAACTTATGCTGCGGATACTCAACTGAAGGAGAAACGCGTTGCACCTTACCCGATTAGTTTGATCGCAATACAATTAGACCCAATGAACACTAAAAAAATAATAGCATTGGGTACTGCATGACGAGATATAATTTAGCCCTTTATATCGACGAGTCGGCAAGAACTTGTTTATTTTCAACAGATGATCACATGCGTGACGGGCTATAAATCATGTTGAAGAGACAAAAATATATCAAGTTGTTTTATGTAGGTCAGTCATGTAATAGTTTGCACATTTAGGGTTCTTTCATTTACAATATACTAAAGATACAGATTAGGCATGGGCATCGTTGTTCTATATATAGTTTCATAACATCAAAATATTATTGTAATGCATGGGTTCATGATATGATCATATCATGAACCCATGCATTACAATGACAGACTTAGGATTGTTATAAAAGATACATTGTAAGTGATCTACTGACTCATTTCCCTGTAGCTACAGTGATCAGCATTGTACCATATAATTCTTATGACCACTGCTTCAGGCGTCTTACATTATGCTAGATAATTGCCATGCGTTTTAGCTATTGTATATTTGATACCACTACATTATAGTTAGTATTTTTGACCACGGTCTATCATTCAATTTCTAATTGTTGTGTATTACTCTAATATAGGCTATTCTTCCCATTCACTGAGGTTAGCATGTAAAGTTTTGCAAGATAAGACTCATAACAACTTATGACAGACTCCTTGTTTTTATTATTTCATTTTAATTCATCTGCTTTTGATGAGGCATTCCTGTAACTCGAAAGGGTGGCTATATTTTGCAAATCAATGTCATCCATCCTCACCCGTATACCATATCCCCCCTACTGTGTATTCTCCAAACTACCCTTTCTAAACGTCCTTCCCTGGTCCTACAATCATCATTCCATTTCACTCCTCCATGAAAACAACTATACACGTACTGCCCACCCACCCCTATATTGACAATCTTCCACGAGTTTTAGTCTGTTGACAGGGTTATATCACGAGTTGACCAAGGGGCCGTATTTCACTCGGCCTACGGCCTCGTGGAACACGGTCCCTTGGTCAACAAGTGAGCTAACCTTGTTCACAGACTCAAATGAGTGGACCTTTGTGTTTATTTTTATGTTCTCCGGTTCAAATATCCAAAACTATGAAAAGGGAAACCTAAAATAATTTCTTTTTATGCCTCTCAAAAGCAAACCGCCAATGGGACCGGTGTATTCCATAAAAAATAAAATGCAATATTCTATGCATTACCAATATTTCATTATCAATATTCATATATCTACATATGACCGGGTTGTTTTATTTATTTATGATCTCAGTCAAAACAAAGTATAATTATAATGTGACTATAAACCAATTTATAATCGCTCTTGTAACAGTCAATAAAATAATCCATATTTTAATGCAAATTGTCGTACATGTAAAACGTATCAAATAGTACATTTTATTAACCCCGCCCCTTCTCACTCATTTGTCTCTGAGGGCTCTAAGTAATGTTGACCTAATGGTTCTATTAGTATAAGCCGTGATAAAACTATGATGAATGGATGTTTCTTTGCCGACGTCGCTCAGCTGCCCTAACTGCAAACTCAGGCGTCAACACTATCTGTTTAAACAGTTCAAAGCTCTCATGGCATACTCCATAGTAGGGCAGGCTCTTAACGTTGTGCCTCCAGGCATTAAGCTTGGGGAACCTGGAGAAGTTATAGGAACTTGTCTCCAGGAGGGACAGACTACAGATGATGGAGAAGTCAGCTACGGTCGGCGTTGAACCTGTCAGGAACCCAGAGTCCCACAGACCGGGCGCTGTCTCGAGGTCCTCCAGGTGATCCTTAAACCGCTGCTGGCTTCCAATTGGAGGCTCCTCCAGTAGGTGTACCTTAGAGTACTGTGGGGGAGGACATAAATCATTAGCTTCTTAACTGTAATTATGCACCGTTAAAAGTTAGTGTAGCTGCACAACATAATGTATAGTGTAGATTTACAGTATATGGCTGTGTCTCACGACCTTGGGCCAATGTTTTTGTCTCTGACCGGGTGCCAGCTCTGACCGGGTGCCCAAGGTCCTGAGACACAGCCATTAGCTTCTTAACTGTTACTGCACTGTTAAAAGATAGTGTAGCTGCACAACATAATGTTAAGTGTAGATTTACAGTATATACTACGGTATTAATTACTAAACATGGTCAATATAATCTACTGTTGGTTTACAGTATAAAAGGACATATCTTTGGTTTCAATAGGTAATTTCGGTAGCAGGTCTTTATTGGCCGGGTGATTATACCAGCCTGCCAAAGAAAAAGCTTTAGAAAACGTAGCTTGGTCTTTGCGATGGGTGGTCTCAGGTAGTAGGCAGGCTGGTATATCCGTCCTATAGGGCATTAGCGAGATGATCAGTGGGCAGCGCCATTTCCACTGGTCCTAGGTCTATTCCCAGTACTCACAGAAACCAGCTTAGCCAAATCTCGTGGCCGAGATTAGGGTACAAACTGGGTGAAGGTATTGTGAATAGGTCATACCTGGACACTCCTTATGTCACCTGTGTCCAGTATAGTGTAGTGGTTAGCACTGTGGACTCATGATGCAGAGTACCTGAGTTCAAATCTCTTCCAGGCAATGCCTGGTAATCAAATTCATAAGTAAAGCAACTTTGGAAACAGAATACATTATTCACAATACTAAAGAAAATTTAGAAATATGTATTTAAAGGACATAGTGTTATTTGGCCTGGTAGGGATTTGAACTTTGGCTCCCAGCATTATGAGTCCACAGTGCTAACCACTACACTATACTGGACACAGGTGACATTAGGAGTGTCCAGGTACAACCTATTCACAATACCTGCACCCTGCCTGTACCCTAATCTCGGCCACAAGATTTGGCTGAGCTGGTCCTTGCAGAGCAAAGGGTTATGATTGTTACCAGTGGTCCAAAAGGTGGAGCCACTGTATCTCGCTAATGCGGAATAAAAACCTGCTGCTGAACTCACCTACAATTTACAGTCTGTATTTGCTTGTATTTTCTAATTATGATTGGCCACAGAGCTTGTTGCTGACGATCTGTATTGGCAGGACTAGTGAGCTTGTTTCTAGTAATTAAAGACCACATCCGGAGATTTTGAATAATATGAAAACACCAGGATATACCACTGCAAAAACATTGTTTAAAATAACCCTTTAATACATTTTGCACAAATATGTGTATACAGTGTTTTTTTTAGCAAAAGTAGTGAATCTCTCCAAATATTGAATCAGTCAATGTGTGCTTTGCTCACTTTGCACAAGGGGGCACTCTTGACCATGGTCATATGTGAAGCCGTTGCTAAGGATAGAAATGCATGTGCGAGGTGTGTGTATGTGTGTGTGTGTGGGGAGGGGGAGGGGAGGGGGAGGAGTACACCCACCTATATGTATGAAGTTGAGTTGTTACCCCTACAACTTGTGGCAGACGACCATGTGAAAGGTGACTAGCAGTATAACAGAGGTTAGAGTTGTAGATTGCACCTAATAATAGAACAGTGGGAGGGCGGCAAACAAAAGCCGCGTGGGTGATACTTTTTAGGGTATATGAACCATATCTCACACAGTAACAGTCACATAAATACATTGTAAATCGTTATGAAATATAGAAATGTTTCGGTACTCTCTTGTATATAATATGTATAATGATAGTACAAACTACAGACTATACTACCACTTAGGTATGCAAATATTATGAAGAAGTATATGGCCCCTGATACAGATCGTATACTGATGCACATAATGTCATTTACACACATCACAGTTGTACAGGGGGTGGGCTGTATGGGGAACGTTACTCATACTTGATTGTTTCTATTTATAGGGGAGGTGCGGTGGGCAAATAAACCACTGGGCTGTGACCCCTAGGTAACTGACCTCTGTATCAGTCTGTTATGACATATATAAACAGAGATATATTTATTTTATGAGGCAAATACAATCAAATACAAGTAATGCATAATCTTGCATGGTGACAGCTTGAGATTACTATATCCCATAGGCATTAAAAATGAAGTCTAGTGTGTAGCTATCATGGTGAGGTTACCTGGCCACGTTTGGGCTTTGTTTGCCCACACTGTGACGGAGCAGAAGTATTTATGTAACCTTCCCTACTTGAGTAGAGGGACGTTTCTGTGCTGGTACTGGTAGTCAGACACCCCCTCCCCTGCGTGGTCAGTGGCAGGTAAGCCCCTGAGGCCGGCTGAACACTATCCATGTACATGCAAATGTGTGGGGGGGGGGGCACTCTCTCTTATTTGGTTATTATAAGTAGATATGATTACAAGGGAAAGGGTCCATTCTGAGGCCCTTATATAGGCAAGGACCCGTAAGGATTTCCTGTGAAAAGAGTCCTAGCTTGTTGAGCTACCTCTTGTATCAAAGATACTAAACCTGAGGTAATATTCACCTATACATGCATTTACTATAGAAAATATGGGGAGTGCCCCCCATTGGGTCGGTTGTCACCCAATATGCAGTCATATTGGGTATTGGGTACTGTAGTTCATGTGTTTCTCACTGGGGACAGCACAATCACTGATATTTTGGGTCTGAGGGATAAAGAAAGTGGTCCCAACTTAACCAAATAATGAAGTAACAAATATGTGCCTCCATTCATTTATTTTCATGTAGGACATTAGTTAAAGTACCTGTTTATGATAGCGGATTAGCCACTTCAAAACCCCTTGATGTGGCCTTTAAAGGGGATGATCTTTACTTTCCACCACCAGATTTTTCCAGAATTACAGCAGTTGTTTTCTACATGTATTTACTATATAAACGTGTGCGTAAAACAGGACCTTACAGTTGAAATAACCACAGCAGAGCAGCGGATCATAAGTCACCTTTGGAAAATTATTGAAATGACTGTAACTTACGAATTTATGATGCACGAGATCACAAATTCACAGGCACTTTCATTGAAGTGCCTGTGTGCTTATAATACATATTATTACCCCTGCTCTTAATCGAGACATGTTCTTCTTCAAGATTAGTGTAGGTGCCTAATTCTCATTCCATGTAAATCTGACAACGTTTTCACCTGACATGGTAGTGCCTCTACATGGGTAAAAATCGACACGTGCGACACGGCGACACAGGGGGTTTAAAAATCGACACGTGCGACACGGGGGTTTTAAAAGTCGACAGACACAGACCTTCTTATAAGGCTCTAGTATATTTTACATATATGTAGAGGCACATGGTAGGATAATATCCCAAAACTAAAACAGGAAAGACCCGGTGGTACTGACCCAGTAGTTGTAGATGGCAGGGTAGAGTGTATCTGCATTGTAGTCCATGAGGCCTTCTACCACTGCCCTCCTACAACCATCTGTAGGGTATAAATCATCTGTCTCCCCGTAAATGTCTATCAGGTAACGCATTATGGTACAGCTGAAAAAGGTAAATGAAACATTATGATGATATATATATATATTATATATATATATATATAAATATATATGTATATATATATATATATATATATATATATATATATATATATATATATATATATATATATTATATATATATAACTGTAACAGGTGATTGTTCGTGGTGGTGCGGCTGTAACAGGTAAATGTAACACACAATGGTTTGGCTGTTGAGGCAGTCAAAACCAACATGCCAACATTAATAAATGGTTGTAGCACATGTACACGTAATGCATGATTGTATAACTCAAACATGTACATGTTATGCATTATGGAGTTATATTGTATGATTTATATCATGGATTATGGAATTAAAAAGAAAAGAGTACAAATGAAGTAGGTTTGAAGACTTGACTCAATAACAATTCGATCTAAAAGTATGAAAGACGTCCATAATATGACATATTTAAAGTGGTTTGGTGGATTCTTATGTCACAACTTTAGATAGAAAATGTCTATTGTAAAAGTGATAATATGGTAGTGATACAGTAATGCAAACTAATCAACCCTGTGTTTCAACTGATGAAACTATAAAAAAAACCAATTAAGCTTACCTTTCCCATAGGATGTAGCCATCATCGACTAGAGTTGGAATGCAGTGATAGGAGTTTAGCTGAATATTGACAAGGATGTTACACTTTGATTATGTTATTCATTATGGTACCGGTGTATCAAACATCATAGCAGATGATAAATTTTCAGGAGATAGGGTCACACTGAAATAAAGGGAAAGTGTTTTATCATTTCCTATATGCCCATATCTAATTTTGAGATGATAAGTTATCACTATTATCAGATTATGATAGGCATAGTGATGCACGGAATCGACTACAAACGTTAGAACTAATGTACATGAACAATTAAATCAGAGGGTCTATACGGAATCCGACGTATACTTGTTTCATAAAATTTAAAACAAACATACACACTCAGAAAAGTCAGCGTCATTGACGTTTAAACCACTCTCACCTGCCTGACTTTTAGGTGAGAGTGTCTGATATTCAGGTGAGAGTGGTTTCAACGAGTGTGTACTGTATCACTTCAAATGCAAAACAAACGTAATTCAACCGGTAAAACCAAGCACACACGTGCATACGTGACTGTATTGTGTCAGGTATCTGCTGGTAATCCACAATACGTGTTTTTCAGAAATCTACAAGCATAATTATAAATCTTTTCCCTACCTTTCGCAATGCATGGGTCTGTGTTTCGTGTTTGCCAACAGCATTTGTCAAGTTTATGTTGACATCTACTCCCAGGGCCAGACAGGTCATCCATACTGCTCTGCACTGAGGGCACTTCTTGGTCATATACAAGTCCACGGTAGGCATTGTTAGACCACCCAGAGGTGTATATAATATAAGGTTATACCACTTACTTCAATACAATGATACACCGGGTTGCTATTGGTATACCTGTGATCTAGAAATGAAGGCTCACCCAAGCAGTTCTCCTGAGAAGCTATTTCTGTCCCGGCAATAATTATACACTATAAACTATAACGGTGTTGGAGTCTAAGTAATACCATAACATGTCTTTGTAAATACTTTTTCTACCCTACCTTTCTGTTTATGCAATGCACTAACTTATTTTATAAGACTTGTTATTGAGATGTTAAAGTTCCGATAGTGCCCAAATTCCGATATTGCGTGTGACACCTATAGAAGGGTCAGATGTATCCTTATAGAAAAACCCACTTGTAGCCTGATGAGATCCTAGGCTGACTTGTGTGAATAGAAAATATGATGGAAGGGTATTATGTTCCAAAGTGTCCAGACACCTATATATCAGTGTACCATCCTCCCGTGTGTGAACTAAGAATGAATCAAGAAAGGTCCAATATTGTACCCATGGACATGGATGCCTTAATGCAGTCTATGGGGCGCAGGTGGTTTGCAGTGCATACTATAAACACTACACCCACATCATGATATATATGACACCCATAATATGGGTTGACCCCTACCCCCCCCCCGCCATCCTCCTCCCCCACATCCTAGGTGGGGGGGGGGGGGGGATTGTGCTTATATATGACGCCCACAATATGGGCTGACCCCTAGCCCCTCCCCCACCGTGCCTCCCTCCTCCCCCATATCCTGGGGGGGGGGGGTTGGGCTAAAGAAAGGCTTAATTAGACCCCTATAATAATCTTAATTGTAACCAGGATCATTGATTCGTCTTATAAAAGCTACAGTAACCCTTTGCTATATATAATAAGACATAAAGATGTTCAGTTATATATTAATGTCTTTATACTGAAACTACTGCTGGTACTTTCGTTTGTAATGAAACAATAACTATAGGAAGTGGATATGAATTGAAAACTGGGGCATTATTCCTCCACAGCCTGCAAGTGCTACGAAAGGATGCAATGACGTAATCTAGCCGGAAATATCATGGCTGGACATGAGGAATATGTCTCATAATGTTTGGGATGCGTCTTAGGGTCTAAGGCTGAGGCTCCACTAACCGTCTTTTCTCTCAAATCGGTGGTATTCTCACAAGTCAGACTCAGGTATATACCAGAACAACTATATATAGTAGACAGGGGGTACTGTAGATCTTGCCAGGTGAGGGAAAACATGCCTCCAGGGGGAAATGACTTTTCAAAGTCTTTGTTACAGGCTTTAAAATCAGATATCTGGAGCTAAAATATCCCAAGTAGTTTTGCTCTAACTGCTTGTCAAACCGGGGTTGGTGTGTATAACTGAAAATGGCAATAAAAAATCCACTATATCCTATTATTAATAATAATTATGCAAAAAATACAGTTTTGTTGAAAAATAAAGAAAGATATCTGATGTTTTTCATCATAAATTTGGTTCTAGAGGGAATTTCTGAGGTCTGTTATTCGATTCTGAGTTCTTTGTGAAATTTTCAAAAACATTTGTGGCAAAAAATTCCCATTTGGAATAATGGAGTGTTTCCATGGCAACAGGAAATTGTCATATATGCCAATTTTACCTCTTTCCGTGACAACAAATGTAACTTTTACATTGCAAAAATGGAACATTTTCAGTTGAGATGGACTAATTTTAAGCATATCACTGGATTTTTTTTGTATATTTTTCGGTCTTTTCCCCATTTACTGCCCCCTGGTGGCCAAAACCAGTACTAAAAATCCCCCCTGGAGGCACGTTTTTCCCCGATGGCCCACAATTCTCTTCCCCATTAGACAAGTTCTCGTCCTGTTTGTTTGCTGCGTGGGCTATGTTAACCTTTTATTTTTACCATAAGCCCTCGTATAAAAAATAATAGACATCTTATATTCTTCAATTCATATATGATATAGAGAGAGAACAAAATTAATGTTACTATGGCACAGGGACAACACAGCTGTGGCACAGAGGTAGCACAGAGGCAGCACAGGGATTGTATAGGGGTGGCACAGACACCACACGGACATCAGAAAGACACTGCACAGGAGCGCACAGCTGAGGTCTTGTTGAAACCTGTGATGCTTAGGTAATGATTCCTAACGATAACAAATGATTTAGGGTGGTCTCAGCTTTGGACTGAGCCATGTGTGACATCACTAAGGGAATTCCCTGTGTGTTTCCCGGCATGCAGACTGGTTTTTGTATGTTTTGTAATTAGGACAGGTGACAAACAAAACACCTGTACAGACTAGTTCAAACTAATTTCTTTTGAGCCCCTTCATATTCATTTTTGTTTGAGGGTCCAGAAACAAAAACCTAGAGATATTTTGCTCAGAAATGCAAATTACAAATATTGTAAACAAAGTCTCTTCCCCATTAGACAATTCTGTTCTGAGAGCTTTGCTACATTTCGAAGCATTTTGGAGTGTTTTGTGGGGGTGTCGCCCTGAATGTCCACCTGTTCCTGGCAACTTTCAGGCGACACTCCCACAAAATGAAGCCTTACAGACCACTGCAAAGGTCATATTTAACAGGTCCAAGTGTCATCTCAGTGGAGTCTTGGCTTAACTGTGACTCAAAATTCACAAATGAGAGAGTACAAAGGGTTTATTACATCCTATAATATAATCTCATATAATGAGACAAAGAAGCATTAAGGGAAACTATGTAGTTAATTTTTTCTTTTTATTTTGAAGACGTAAAATAAAGTAATCAAATCGGATCTTCTCATGCTTGAGTGGAGAATTTTGAGAAATCAATTTCCCTTCATTTCTCAACCAGTGATATCCATATTATAGAAATATTTAAGGACAGCTCTGGGTAGGTAACTCCAAGAAACCTGTGCATTGAAACAATTCAATTTTGAATTTATTTCATGGTATAAACAAGTTATATAGTGGTTACATTTAGATTATTCTATACAAATTGCAAACTATGAATATTTTGGTTTTAACAGAATCCATATCATTATTATAATGTTAGAGTTCACAGGTACAGCGACAGTTCTTCAGGTGAATATCATCCCGGTCCCTGCACTCTGATAGTAAACTAACACCATCCACTTTATGGGTTTTGAAATATACAGCCTTTCCACTGACTTTTGGGTGTAAATTTCCCCCTTTTAAGATAAAAACACAGACTTTTTGGCCACTAAAAATACCCCCTTTTCAAAAACGCTGACGTTTTCATTTCCGAAAATACCCCTTTTTTTTTCAAAAACAATGAATTTGTGTCGGTGCCTAGAGGGTAGACCCTTACCTCACTTCCTAGAACACTGATTTAATTCAACATTTAACTTATAGTCATCTTTTAAGGTTCATTACTTGATTCGACCATATTCAAATCATTGTATACTTTTCTGTGCTCGACATGACTGTTCCCTTAACAGAATTCGAAAGCGTCATAACCTAAGCTACATCTAGATGTTTTAATTACCTTGTTTGAATGAACAATTGAAGGTTGTTCATTTGATGATTTATGTTTTCAAGTAGACTATTTCAGTGTGTGCGTTCATTACTCAGAACCCCAGAGTGAAAAGGAAGGCAGGAATTGGGTTTATAAAATTTATTAACTAAATTTTATGATTGTAACCTGAATGAATAGTAGGTTGTATGAGATGATATACATTATTTATATTTTACGGTATAAAATAATAGACCCTTTGTGTAGTATATAATATTGAAATGAGTGGTAAAGGTGTGGGTGGGTGGGAAATTGAGAGGTGTGGAGTGTAGAGGAGGGAGAGGAGGAATGGCCGCCCGGAGGGAGGCCAGGTATGGTGTGAGGATAGGTGGGGAGGTGGAGCCACCAGTGTGGCAGGTGTAGGTATGATCCCTCTGGGGGAGTAATGACCCGGCGGGCTGTGGGCACAGCCCGCCACCACCATTACTCAGAACCCCAGAGTGAAAAGGAAGGCAGGAATTGGGTTTATAAAATTTATTAACTAAATCTTATGATTGTAACCTGAATGAATAGTAGGTTGTATGAGATGATATACATTATTTATATTTTACGGTATAAAATAAGACCCAAACTGACAAGGAATAATGTATGAATGAGGGTGGTGGGTGGGTAGGTTTACATAGTAGTGGGAGTGGATTAAGAAGAGGTATAAAATGAATGAGTTAAGAATTTGTTGATTTTGAGTCACTTGCACAGGGCCCTGGATATGACCCTATTTACACCGACTGTCCGTCTCTTCTTGATGTATACCAGGTGGGCGTTGCTGGTCCACCCGCCAAAGGCCTGAATGTCCAGCTCGCTGCAGCCATGGAGGTGAGCCTGGGTCGCTGCGGCGCGCCTTAATGCGTGCAACGTATACCCCTTGTGGCTGAGTCCAGCATTGGCCAGGGCCTGTTTCCAACCCTTCCTGACGTATGTCACGGGTATTGGCCTTTCTGTGCGGGGGAATGTAAAGAGGGGCTGGCGGTCGTGCATGGTGGGGCAGTCCTTGATATGTGCCTCCATGGCGGCCACCGCACAGAACGTGGGTTTGGGGGCACGGGCCATGAAGACCTTCTTGTGTTTTGTGTACTGTTGGAGGTTCTTGGCCCACTTGACCCGCAGCCACATCCCCTTGGAAGTGATCGTGATGTCCTGACGTGTAGGATGCCTGAGTGGGTCCATGCCCCTCACCGACGGGGGGGTGGTTTCTGACTGGCGTAGGGCGCCGTGGAACATGATGAGGGCGGCCGCCTTGGTTGCCCTTCCTCCAGGGCAACGTGGGATGGCGCACACCACCCTCCTCAGGTGTGTCATACTTATGGCCCTGGTTTCCTTGTGCCTGTATGACTTGTCCCTCATCAGGGCCTCCAGTGCCCTGTCGATCCTGTAGTGGTGGAATGGCTTCTGTGGGGCGCCGGCCAACATGGCGTGTACCCTGATGTGGGACAGCTTGTTCTTGATGGTTAGGGGCTTGTCCCCGACGGCCACCCTCTCCTCGATCCACCCACAAATGTCTTGGAATGTGGGGTGGAGGTGGTCTATCCCCATCCTCTTGGTGAAGCTGACGTACTGGCGGACGGTGGAGTGGCGCCCCTTGTCGGTCGCTGGTGCCCGGGCGCATCGTTGTCTGGCTGCCGCACGTCGTTGTAGAGAACGGTACTCTCTGTCTGGAAAGAATAGGGGGTGAGACATTATCGAAGGAGTACAGGCATGGCCACACCCTGGTGATGCAGAGGTCGCTCAGTGCGCGCTCAGCCTCAGTGGCAGCCCCGGGAGTGTTGTGTGCCCGGCTGAGGCGATCAGCCAACACATTGAGTTTGCCGGGGATGTGCACGTACACGAGCTTAGTGGCAGGGGGTTGGGCCTTGGCCTCAGCCTAGGGGAGGCCCAGCTCATGTATTATTGACCTCGCTAGTTCATAGTCCCTGTTGGCCTTCTGTTCTGAGTCCGCCACCAGGATGAGGTCATCCAGATACATTGTGGCGGTCACTCCTCGGGCGGCCAGCATGCCGATAATTGCATTGGCGACCCTCTGCATGTGGGCCGAGCTGGCTCTGGCGCCAAACGGCATTGTGAGGTCGCAGTAATACTGACCTTGCCAGCCGACACACAGCAGGGGCCATGACATTGGACAGCTATAGAAGTTCTTGTACACCCGAGAAATGTCTAAAGTGGCCATCCAGGGTGTGGGGGGCATGCCCTGGAGGAGACCTACAAATTGTCTAACAGTTGGGAGTGAGTGCTCACGTGCCATACCTAGAACACAATTTTTGAAGATAAATGCGTTCACAGAGTAGGTGCGGGGGTACGTCAGATCCGTGATGACCCGCCTTTCCGCGCTGTTGGATTTTTCTCTCGACATCAGCGGGGACACATGTGACCATGGGGCAAATGGTGGTCTTTGGTATGGACCCCGCATGGCTCCCAGTGCCACCTCTTTGTCGATGAACTCTTTGATCTGCGTCGGGTAGTCATCAGCACTGGGGTGGTTGTGTATGTCCTGTATGTCACTCACCGACCCCATGTAGCCAGTGGGGAACCCATACTTAATGTATGATAACAGTTGGTGACCGTCCTGATCGGCGGGGAGGAGCCGCTCCCAGGCCGGGATGTTGAGGGCGGTAGGCAGAGGAATTTGTGCCTGGACCGCGTTGGGAAGGCCGGTGGCTTTCACAGTGGAATATATGTAACACAAATCAGGTGGGAGAGTGCCTTGCACGGGGTCAGGCCACATTGTGCGCCTGTACTCGCTGAATGCAGCAGGGTGGCCTGTGACCGACGGGTCCCATCTGTCAACATCACACATGGCTCAGATTTTTTCAAAGTCCGGCGTCCCGGAGCCGAATGTGTGTGTATCTGCGGCTGTAGGGGCGTTGGGCTGGATGGAGTGCTTGTGCGGGGCGGGTGAGGCCACGCTTACATCGCCCGCCCGATCGGGATTGGCGTGTTGGGGGGCTGCGTCGACAAATTCACAATGTTTTGTTGTCAACTCGAGCGTCCGTGGCTTTCCATGGGCGCCGCCATCTTTGTTTACGTCTGTGGGACTGTACCCATCAGGCCCCGGGGTTACGTGCGCTGGGCCAGCGGGGTGGCGGGAACCAGCTTCAGTCAGCAGGGCCGCGCATGCGCGCGGAGCATCATGGCGGCTTCCTTCCGGAATGGCGGATTCTCGATCGCTGCAGGTGAATAAAACATGATTATTGTCCATTTTATCACTATTAATGCGTTCTAAGATGGCTGGGGGTCGAGGGACAGACGCCTCCCCACGTGTGGGGTTATGGGGGGCGTCTTCTAGGCGTTTTTTGGAAACGCTGCCGGGTTTTGTTGTGCGGCGTAGCCTGTCTGCGCCCACGGCGGGTTGGTGTTTTGTTGGCGGGGGTCCGGCTGGGGATTGGGCCGGGTCCTGTTGATGCATGCCATATACGTGTGGTTAGCCCTTTTGTTGTTCTGACGCCAACAGTATGAACAAAAGTGGAGGAAGTTAGTGTTATTGTGGGGGTGATGGGTGGAGTAACGGCAACCCTTGTCGGAGTTGAAGTCCCGACAATAGACGCCTTGGACATTGTATGGGTCCCCACCATCAGTCCCCAGGAGTTGCCCCGCCCCCGACCCCTGGGAGGTGGTCGGGACGAGGGCTTGGCTTGTTTTCTCGTTGAGGATAGCCTGGGTGTCCCACCAGTCTATCTCCTCGAGCTCTACCCTGTCCCATATGGCCTGTGTCCATCGCCGTACGTCCTGCCATTTTCGCCGGGTGAGGTCCCTGGCCACCTCAGCAATATGGGCCAAGATGTGGTCTCTGTCCTCCTCCCTGCAGGCCCGCTTATCCAATGTCAGAGTGATGGCTGCATGGATGTACTCAAATTCCCCGATTTTATGACGTATGTCGAGTTTCTGCCTGTTTGTATGAAGGCCCTCCCTTTTAATGTACATGTAAGGCTTGATGATGGGTCGTCTGCCATGGAGTGGGTCAACCTGGGGGGTCTTACCATCATGGTACTGCTCCTGGTAGTCCTCCAGGTGGAGGAACTGATCCACCCCTCGGTGCCGGGACCGGGACCTGGAGCGGTGCCGACGGTCACGCCTGGGTGAGCGACGGGGGGACCAGGTGCGTGACCTGGAGCGTGACGGGCGACCCGTCACTGCCCTACTAGCCCTGTGGCGCCTGTCCCTGGACTTGCTGCGGCGTGAGTGGGCCGGCCGAGCTACCTGTGACTTAATCCTAGGCCTAGTAGGGGGAGTGGTGATACGCTTAGAGCCCTTCTTTTTCTTTTTACGGGGCTTCTCTGGCGAGCGGGGTTCCCCGGAGCTAGATGGAGTGTCGTCGTCAGAGTCATCGCTGGCGAGCGACGACTGGGACTGAATGTATTCTGCTATACTATCAATCTTTGAGCTCATGGACTTGACCTTACTGGTGACTGTGGACAGCCCCTCCTCCAGCCGGGCGACTTTGGCGGACGGTGGGGTGGCCTTGCTTTTACCCTTGGGTCCCAGCTTGGATTTTTTGGGGCCCGTGGGGGTGTCTTTTTCCGGGGATTCAACTTCCTCCTCCCTATGCATAGAACTGTCCCTTTTTCCCTTTTTCTTAGTGACCTTTGGCTTTTGCCCTGCCCTGGTTTTTGGACGCCGGCCAGCCGGCTCCTTCTTCTCCGGCGGCATGGCGGAGCGTGGGGAGGGGGCACAATCCAACAAAATCACTATAAATGGGGTGGCATCGACAACAATTGATAGTCTGTGTGTGATAAGCGTGTGTGATACTTATCTGTCGATGGCTGGACGGTGATAAATCATCGAAAAACTAGGTGTGTACAATACAACCGAATAGGATATTATGAATGCAATCTCGGTGCCATAGCACCATTACATTGATCAAAATTATTATAACAATATTTTTTTCCTGAGGGGGAGAGTAATGTGATATTATGAAGGCTCAAACCGCTATTAATTTACCAAGAATATCATATATACGATTGCTTTGTTCCCGCATACAAGCCGAGGACAAAGCACACAAACACCTGCTACCTAGTACCTACACCCACCACCAGTGGCACTGCACCACCCTGTTGTATATAAGGAGCATGCGCTACTAGCCAGGCAGAGAGAGCTGGGTAGGGTACTAGGTGCATACCACCGTATACTTTTTTTTTTTTCTTGAAAAGATTTGGACGTGTTTATTTGACGAATAGGTTGTTAGATCACAATTGATATTCCATCCACAAGTGCTGGCTGACAAAATATGACGTATATATAATCAAATCACAGGAAAGTAATGTTACAAAGGATGTAATTAGCTTCCAGCATATAAGTGGATTATACAGGATAGTATGCATGTCGAACAAAACAGTCCTGGAAGGCCTTCAGCCAATGCCTGGTTTTCAAGACCTACCAATATAGTTCCCGTTAGTCTGAATCAATATGTTTACTATATAATGGCATCAGCAAGATAGAAGATATCAATACATTAATAACAATATGTAATGGGTGTATTGGATTTCAACAAATTTGAAAATGTTATCACAATAAGTTGAGTTTCGTGAACCGGTATATATAATTAAACAACAGAAAGGAAAATAAATTGACTGGTCACAGATATAGAATTAAATTTCCTGATTTAAATGTATCTTACTAAATAAAGGTTTTTTAGCAAGGTGTTTAAATTCTAACATTTCTTCTATATTTCTGTTGTAGGGTTGGGTGGCTAGCCATTGCCACGCGCATTGAACTTCAAGGCTGTGACGATATATGTTACAGTGGATTTTTTTTTTTTTAGAACAGGACCATCAGCCAATCTGGTGGCTCTAACAGTGATTCTCCTATACACTGGATTTTGAGCTCTTTTAAACGCCAATAAAAGCATGTGATAATTTACTCTTTCTTTTAACAGAGGCATATTTGTATTACGATGTACTTCAATGGTAGGAATAAGTCTATGAAAATTTTTACATATTTTGAGGCATCTATTTTGCAAACGTTGTGGCTTTTTGTAACAATTCTACTACAACTCAATTATATAGAACATCACCATAATCAATTATAGGAACAATGTATGCTTAGTATACACTCAACCGAGCGTTTTTTGGTAAATAATCCTTAGCATGTTTTAATAAATACCCCTTATATTGGACAGTCTTAATGAGACCTTTTACATGGGGTTTATACGACAGTTCACAATCTAAGGTAATACCGAGATACCTAATAGTCTCGACAAGTTCCAGAGGTTTGTTATTCATTTTTAGAGTCATTTGTCCCTTTAAAGTTTTAAATTTGGTACTTGAACTAAAGACTATGACCCTTGTCTTTTTTTCATTTATGGACAATTTATTTCTGGTAGACCAGTCCATAAAACTATTCAAACCCCTTTGAACAATAGCTTGAGAGGCTAGAAAATTATGACCAGATGCATATATTACCGAATCATCAGTGTATAACAAAGTCTTACACTTTTCAATGGTGGTCAACATTTGGAGTTTTAGGGGCCCTGAGGGGGTTTTAGCAGGCCCAGGATCCCGGCCTCTGCTTGCCCTAACTAATTATAGAAAAGGAGGACCCTGTCTGGACTATCTTTGGAAGTATATTATACTGGTTTAGGTGTGGGAACTATTATAGACAGTATTTTTCAAAATGGGAACAGTCGGCGTATCAGGTCAGTCAGTATATATTATCATATTCCCTGCTTGACTGAGTTGGGCTTTTTGAGTTGTAGATGTATAAGTAAGCGACTAGTATGTACTATCCAGCTTGTCCCTGTAATATGTCACACCTCGGTGGCCACGTTTCTAAAGGCTCGGGGCGGTGGGTTGGCTACCCAAGTTTGGCTGGAGTTAGCAGAGGGGTCTAGACAAGATGCAGGGGTACACACAGGAGGAGACCTGTATGTACTTATAAATGTGCGTAGCCTACCACAAAGATACTCTAGGTTTTACCAGAATCAGCTGAAGGTAGGTATAACGTTCTATTTGTTATATTTACTTCAGGTTAGAACAGCATTCATAGCTAGGTTTGTAAGACAAGGTTTGGCCTGGTATATATAGATAAATTGGATCATTTATGGAATGTTGCCACCACGGTCCTTTGTATGACGTTCCATTTGTGGACACACTAACCCAGAAGTATAACCCCATTCTCATATCCACGTATAAGTAGTAGTTATAGGACGAGTTACCATGCTGTACAAGAGGTGTGAAATGCTTTGTTCTCTGTGCCCACTGTGGAGTGTGGTATAATAAGCTAAAACGGCACGGCGGTTGCATACAAGTGGTTTTATTCAACGCGTGTACGCCACTGTACCCACAAGTCCGCTTCATAAGCGGACGAGATGGGTACAGTGGCGTACACAAGTTGAATAAAAGCACGAGTATGCAAACCGTGTGCTGTTTTAGATTTATTATACCTAGCTCAATACACCTTTAGAACAATGTAGAATCCAGACTGCTTAATAACTCAATGGCATAGCACCGCCTCGAGCCCTCCCCCCGCCCCAAGACCCCCGCCATTCTTCTAGTTCAGCCACTCTGTCTCTAGTCAAGGCCCGGTCTAGGCCGACACCGGGGGCCGACATGTAGGCCCGCATGCATGTAGGCCTACGAAAGCCAGTTGAGAAGGGCTACCGGGTTTAAAAACAACTTATATCTTATAGCCTACATTTGTATCCTTGTATCCTAACAGTATCTGGCAGTCATTGACAACAGTTTAATAGTCCTACCTTGTTGAGAAATAGAAGAATATTTACAATATTAAGAGATTGGTGAGAAGTGTGACGAGTCGGCTGGTTGCAGCAATCAGAAAATGTGGAGCTATAGTCTATTACACTCAAAGTTGGCACGGGCTCTATGGCCAATTTTATATGAGAAAATTAAATAAAAGGATTTTAAGCCGACTTTAGGTACCCTAGACGATTCCATACGTTATAAAATAGTATAGATCTTTGTAATTACTTCAAATTAACAGCTTAATGTTTGTGTAAAGCTCCCGTCTCCTCATCGATAAACAGACTATAAACTCGGGCCTTAGTGATGGACAATAGCAACAGCAGAAAGACAGGACCTGGTTGGGTCAACCCGGTCCTGTCTTTCTGGCAACAGTGCCGGGTACCCAGGCCCGGCAGTGTGCAGGCTGCAGCTGCAGGGCTGTACGCCACGCTCACGACGTGTACGCCATGCTCACGACGTGTACGCCACACTCACGACGTGTACGCCACGCTCAGAGCCTGGGAGTGGCGTACAAGCACTTTTATGCACCTCATACGCCGTCGGCAGCTTCTATAGTTAAGAGATACGGACTCGATATGCCTTGTTGTCCTAGGTATAATAAAGGTAACCACACTCTCCCAGGTACGTGGGGGAGCCGGGAGAGACATGTTAATACCAACGTTTGGTATTAAGGCACTAGTTGGTACTATGGAAGGAAGGCACTATTTGGTAGCTATGAACGAAGGCACTATTTGGTACTATGGAATGAAGGCTATTACTATGCAATGCTTCATTACCTACCACCGAACTCCTTCGCTCATGGCCTATAGCCAATTGAATATTGATTAAATGCATGGCACTACTTTCCATTGTGAGGAAACTGCTAATGCTCACACCTAGCAGTATTGATCACCTGCTATAAAGGCTCCTCCCATCGGTTATTTCCGAGAGGCGATTCAACAACGATATCCTAAGTCACATGGTATGTTTTGTGATGCCAATGCAGAATAAAATGTGGGTTGGATGAAAGCCAGTTTAGATAGAAGCCTGTTTAGATAAGAGACAGTGATACCAGAATCTGAAGTTCTACTGGGTTGCATAATATGTAATTCTGGGTACTATCAAGACCTTTGTCTCATACTGACACTTTTAACCACCACCACCAGCTTCTAATGCACAACGGGAACAGCTGCATCAGATCCTCCACTGTGAATTTTGGTTCCCAGTTGTTGCTCCCCAAGCTGGCCCCCAACTCGTGCTCGGGCGCGTCCGAGCGACATCGCTGGTATTTGAGGGGCCATGACCGCATCACTTCCCCCGTATATTGGGGGGATTCGTACTCGGTACCCGTCTGCACCTTTGATACTACAGCACCAAGCGCACAGGAACTATTTTAACCAGCAACCTTTGGTGCCAGCAATGACGCTCGGGAACAGAGGTCGAGATGGGGCCAGCTTGACTCCCAATATCAAACTATGATGGTGTGTACCAGAGTGTTTCAGTCAAAACACCAGTGTTAGTCGCCTGCTAAATAATTAGGCGGAACCAAGGCATTCTTCAATGAATAGATAATGTGGTAGGTTGGCTGCACGAGGTTGGCTGGAGTTAGCAGAGGGGTCTAGGCAACATGCAGCAGTACACACAGGAGGGGACGTGTATATAATTGTGGGTGTAGCCAACCACAATGACACGCTAGAGACTGAGACTAGAACGGCATTCATAGCCAGATTTGACCTGGTATATAGATTTAGATTGGATCACCTATGGAATATGGCCAACAAAGTGGAAATATAGGGTTGAATAAGATACGGTTTGTGATGGGGCTGTCCTCGTTTCATTTTCTCTCTAATGCATACATCCAACTGGTAATATGGTGGGATTGTCCTCATTTTATTTTCGTATATATGTATATAAATAAATACACTTTAGATCTGAAATGTGTTTTTGCGGGTAATCTACATGGCCCTGGTGAGGGTAATGCATTATAGTGTTTGGAGTGATGCATAAGAAACCATATTGCTTGTACCTCTTGTTTACAGTGTGGAATAATAGATGTCATGATTATATTTTGCAGGGCAGCCACATTTGAGCTAGTAGTCTCCAGTAGTATTGTACACGATGCAAACTAATTCGTGAGATCCTTGGTGGACAAGGGCACGGTGTCAACATTATCCTATAGGCTTAACAAAGTTACCCGGTTCAAGATGGCAGACAGTGAGTATAATTATCATGGTTACAAAAGCTGTAATATCTATCAGGAGAGCGTTTCTAAATGTGGGACTAAGACTCACAGTAGCATAATCAGGCTATATGTGATGTGCGATTCCTACCTTGATACCATAACATGGGTATCGGGTGTAGCGGTATATAGGAGTGCACTGATAGGAGTAAGTGCTGTAGCTGCACAGTATAAAACGAGGTATTTTTTGGTTCCAGTGATAACACAGTTGTTTGTAACAGTATTACATGCTGTAGGTGATGTGCGATTCCTATCTTGATACCATAACATGGGTATCGAATGTAGCGGTATATAGGAGTGCACTGTTAGGAGTAAGTGCTGTAGCTGCACAGTATAAAACGAGGTATTTTTTTTGTTGGTTCCAGTAGTCTAGATACTGTACAGCGATACTACAGTTGTTTGTAACAGTATTACATGCTGTAGGTGTCTACTAACTTTAATTCAACGGTGGGTGAGTGGGGCCCACAAGTAGCCTTTAAGTTGAATAAAATAGGCTGAAAATAATAAGCCTCAGAATAGCACAAAAAGTTAAAATCTAAATTGGAGCGGTATCCTCTCCTTTTCAGCACCCTTTATCCATAGATTCCAATTGAAAAAGTAACATGTTCATCATATTCCTACCAGACATAGTAAATGTTGTGATCCCCCCCACACACTAAAATGTAATGCATCATATCTGGCATATCTAAGGGTGTTGAAACATGTTTAGGGATGGTTTATACAACTACACCTGGTTCATATTAATTCCCTGTTATACTACAACGATTAGGTAACAGTAAAATATATACAGCGGAATGCAAGAGTACTGACTATTGTAGTAAGCCTATGTGTGTTTACAGAAGGTGAGTCTGTTTAGGAACAGTCTGTGATACTGGAAACCTTTAAAACTGCACAATTATATACAGGGGATCTAGCTCTGCAGCTACACTGACTTTTGACATTGTAGTAAAGAATGGTTGAAACAGCATCAGACTGTGCTCACTAAGTTGCTGGAAGTTGCTGGAAGTTGCTGGAAAGCCCTCTAAAGTACCAAAGTTATATGATTGATATATTTACTCTTTCTTACAGGCAAAATAACAGGCCACCATATAAAGAAAGTGGCAGAACTCATAGGACGCCGTTCATATTATCCCCTCGGTATTCACCTCGGCTTTACCCATGCAGAGCTCGACAACCTAGGCACCCCTCTGACAGGAGGGCCCGCACAGTATGCAGCACGGGTAGGTTCATTTCTTATAAATTATTATGGCATTTTGTTATCAAACACTATCATGGATAATGCGTAGGTTAATATTTAGAGTTTGGGCTGGTATTGGATTTCTCGACCTGCATTAACGTTTGAATGCATGAGGAGGAGTCAATCCTAGTCCTGTGCTGAACGATTACTTCAATTCTAACAGTATTCAAGCTGAGATTTGATCTTTAGTCTGATAGGGTTAAAAAGAATCAGTGAGATATCTCAAATATATCACCGCAGAATTATGGAAATCATTAAAGGCCAAACAAACAGGCATTTCGGGAAAGATCAATTCAATGTGTAGGCCACTCCAAATAATATATTTGTTTTTCATCGCCACGTGCATGTATAAAAGCCTCCTTTGTGGATGATTCTTTATTTGTTTTATTTTTGTAATCTTTAGTGAAAAACATGATTTGGGAAATATGGACATATTTGGTATCAAATTAAAACTTATTGTGTCACGAATGCAATGGGCTGGAGAAAATATGCATATTGTATAAT
This sequence comes from Harmothoe impar, assembly GCA_947462335.1. Taxonomy (NCBI): domain Eukaryota; kingdom Metazoa; phylum Annelida; class Polychaeta; order Phyllodocida; family Polynoidae; genus Harmothoe; species Harmothoe impar. Next base: position 43,126,967 of record OX381717.1, on the reverse strand, counting down.
GCGCACTGTTTGATCATATTTTTATCACTGAAATATGAATTGAGTTTGTCAAGGACTCATATTCACCCATCAATTTGGGACCCAGCAAAAAAACAACAGTTATTATTTGGAGTGGCCTTACCACACCTTCAAAAGATACGCTGAGCCGGACATAACTGTACCTCACATTTTCATTTCCTCTGAAATATATAAGATGCATAACTACGGGTATCCCAGTACATATTATCAAATCTATGTCACTCAAACAAGCTATTCCACCAAAGCTGATTGCAAAATCGAGAGCAATTATAATCTGAATTATCTTTTATCAAAAAGAAAATATAACATCAGAGAATGTGCACCAAGTCCACCCCCCCCCCCCCCCCCGCCATGCAATCCACAAATTCAAATAAATACTTTACACTGTCAGATTAAACACTCGTTCCTCTTTTTCAGATGTTAAGTAAATGGCATGACGAACATGCTAAAATGACTACAAATGAAGTGAGAAAGGCATTAGTTGATGCATTAAAGGACTCAAATAGGGCGGATATTGCTGATGAAGTTATGCTCAAACTCAGAAAAGGTCAGCTCATTATCCTTTAGTCCTCGTGTCCGTTACTACAAGTCTGGCAGCAAATCCCCAATTATAATACTCTTAGGGATCATTTCTTTGAGTCGTCTAGTAACCCAGCTAACAAAAAGAAAGTTGCCCAAACGTTTTACATAACTATAGAACACGTTTTAATTCAACCGTTTAAAATGTTTGCAAACGTTTGGGGAACGTTTTGTGTGTAATGGGAAGCCTTTCCTGTCTTGAGTGTTTATCCCACCAAAACTGCTCTCTTTACTTAGGGACAATATTTCTTTATCAGTACGATTATTTCGATATAGTCTATGTCGCTATCAATCCCTCCTGAGAGAAAATAGTTCCAGCATTATCTCCCTAATTAGTTCTGTATTTTGCACTATTTATAGGCCCCTTTAGAGGCATTTTCTCTCATTTTTCGGTGTTGTTAAGGAAAATGGTTGCCATGGCAACCAAACTAAAAGGAAACAATTTCTAAGAGGTGATTTTGCATTCCTAGAGATCCAGTAAAGATATTTATTTAGGTTGGACAAAATTAACATCCCATGTGCGCGAAAATCCACATGGCCAAGCACTATCTCTCAGCGCCAACCCCCGAAGATCATATTTTAACTAACACTTCTCATTTCCAACTCTTCTAACAACCCAACTAACGCAATGACGGCCATATGGCCATAACACTTTTATTCAAAACTTCCTTGAAATTTACTCTCTCTTATGCCAATTCCATCAGGCATATGTCGTTTTCATAAGACACCCTTTATGCCCTTTTATTTAAATGTAAGATAACCTGTCCACAAGGACTTACAATGTAATTATACTATGCATATTCTATGTTTCTTGTAGCTGAATTTTTAGTCAGACATGCCCTACGCTAATAGAAATTTTCCAGGATAGATAAACACATTCTTAACTAAAATAAATCCTAATTTACAATGCCCTTATCTGTCTTACATAGTAATATTTTGAATTGAATCTGATTATTTAATTTTCATCAACACAGAGTCGGACATTGAGAAGGTATTCCAGGATATTTCTGGGAGGCTGGTGAATGAATGGAAATCTGTTGGAATCTACCTGGGAATACCAGATGACAATCTTCAAGCTGCGAAGGCATACCCAGATCTTCAAGAAGAGCCTACACAGCGTATGCTCGAACTGTGGCAGCATAGAACTCTTGTGGACCAGCGTGCTCGCCTGATCACAGCACTTACAGAACTCAAACTTCACAAAGTCATCAAAGCCATAGGTATGTACAGTTTATAATAGAATGCTGGTTTATTTTATTCAGATTTCATGGGATCTCCATCTACTATAGCCATAGTTGGTGAATCTGTTATCTAATTATTTTCATTACCTGATTTATATTGTAGTGGTCACGGCATAGCCACAGCTCTATATTCATTATATTGACCTGCGTCAAGGCTGATCACCATGGCAAGAGGAGTGTACACATCCATGGTCCAGGCCAGTATGCCAGAAATCGAACCAAATACATCTTGCACCATGAAAAGCGTGCTAACCATTACACTTCAGACCCCATTCTGTCTAATATCTGCTTCCTATTTAACTGGATCGGTATGGTAAAGAGGGGGTTAAATTGATACACCCCTGCAGGCCTATCACCAGATCATAGGTAATCTGAACTCCAATACCATTAACATCCCTTGATCAATTTTTTTATTTTAATTTTACCAAGAACACCCTACTAAATTCCCTGTAAAATTGACAATGATAATGTGGCCCATCTGCTCATCAATCAGCCTGTTCTGATTATTAACATAACCATGATCCATTCCAGAGGAGGTTGACCAGGCTCGTGAACGACCATGTACATCACACACTTCGCAAAGTGGTAAGCATTGCATTTTGAATTAACAATATTATGTCACACAAAATGTGTGCCGAGGTATGTCATATTCAGGGAGAAGCATTCCTGGAGGGTAACCATTAATTTCCACTTCCTTAAAGTGTCACTGAGTTTACATGAATATTTACATTTATTTTTTTGAAATACAAGACTCCCTATGCTTTAGCCCTGAAGGGCCGTATTCAATGCCCCCTATTGAATACAATGTAGTCGTATTCAATGGGCTGGGAAAAGATTACTTTTTTTTCATTAAATGGCTTCAAAATAAAAAATAAACACAAATGCCAACTACATTTATACTGTCTCTGATGTATTTCACTCGTGGGGGCTGGGGCATATCCCACTCAGCCTGGTGCTTCGTGGGATATGGCCCCAGCCCCCACATCAGCAGCACCCACAACAGAGACAGTATCAATGGGCGTTGACATTTGTCTATTTATTTCATGGTTGTAACGATGACCACTATGCTTAAAGGGGCATTCTCACCACTCGTACTTACCACATAGCAGACTAGAACAGTACTAGAATTGTGAGTGGGAAACGCTCGGTGAGAATGCCACTTTAAGTAGTAGAAATCCTGTATTCCAAGCCCCCCATGGGATACAGTGTTCCTGTATCCCATGGCCTGTGACCTTATCATTTGTTCACATTATCATGGTCATTTATATGCAATTAAACATATATTTTGAAGAATTAAAGCCATGAAATAAAGGCAAAAGCCCATAGCTAGAGGATTTTTGATATCGTTCCCCCCTTGGTGGGGCTGGGGCTGCATCCCACTCAGCCTGCCGTTTCATGGGATATGGCCCCAGCCCCACCTCGGGGGGAACAATACCAAAATATCCTCTGGCCATGGGCCTTTGTCTATATATATTCTTTGACCTTGTAGCCGCTTACAATGCTGATGCATTAGGAGACCCGACAACACAGCAACAACCACATTATCTACATCAGCAGCAAACCCCACCACAGCAGACTGCACAACCGTTGCCTGCACAGACAATTACGACAGGTTGCAATGTGACCCAGGTAACACAGGTAAGACTAAATGAGAAATAGGATGCTTCAGGCAACCTAACCCTAGTTTTTAAAGAGGGCCAACCCCAATTTTTGGTAAAATCATTTAACCCTTTTAGAGAAGCATGAGGCTCACTCTCACCAGATCGATGCAACTTTTATTTGGCTGTACATGATCGGCGGCCGTACATGATCGGTGACGTACATGATCAGTGACGTACATGATCGGTGACGTACATGATCGGTGACGTACATGATCGGTGACGTACATGATCGGGGATTATTGACTGCCCTGACCAGGATAAACCATAGATAAACCTTACCAAGGTGTTCATATAATGTCTGTATTGGTATTTAAAATGGTTTAAATGTGTAAATGATTCTAGTAAGAGTATTTTACATGACATTTCAATGCCGATCATGTACGTCATGTGACGTACATGATCGGTGACGTACATGATTGGTGATTATTGACTGCCCTACTCTTTCTGACCATAATAAAACATTTATAAACCTTACCAAGGTGTACATATAATGTCTGTCTTGGTATTTCAAATGGTTTAAATGTGTAGATGAGTCTAGTAAGAGTATTTTACATGACATTTCAATACCGATCATGTACGTCATGTGACGTACATGATCGGCCATTATTTATTGACTGCTTTAATTACCTTTTCTGACCATATTTAAAACATAAATCAATCATAGTGAGGTGTACATATGATGTAGGTCTAAATATGTGTAATCATAGACAGGTCAAGCAGTGGGTAAATAGGAAATTTTACATGACATTCCAAGCCGATCATGTACGTCATGTGACGTACATGATCGGTTACACATTGAGCCCCCCCTCCGGCCCCTATAAATATTTTGGGAGTTTTTTTTTCTAATAAACTCCCCAAAGATAAATTACAGCCTGTAGGTATGGTTGGGAGAGTTAAACATCGTAGTGCAGGGGGTAAAAGATGGATTTTGTACTCTGCCGATCATGTACGTCCACCGATCATGTACGTCCACCGATCATGTACGTCCACCGATCATGTACGTCCACTTTTTAGTTGCACTGATTTGGTGAGAGTGAGCCATATTTCTAGTTTTTTTTAAAGCAAATTTAGGTTAAAAAAAGAAGCTCCCACTGACATCAGTGGTCTAAATGATTGTTTTTAACAGGAATACTCAAGCATAACATGGAATTCCTATATATTCATGCATCAAGAAAGGGTGACTTTTTTTATGATAAATTTGTGTTTATGTTGGTCATAACATTATCTATAATAGCTTCATTTGCAAAAATTTCATATAGGGAGATTTACATGACAATCTTTTAAATAGTCTATTATAATGATGGATGTTTGAGGTTTTATTTTGTATTGTTGGTCCCACTTCAGAAAAGTTCAACATTGTTTTAACTTTTCTGAAGAGCCACCCTTTCATCATGCATTGGTCCTCCGGACCAATGTTACCTGAAACACCTTTTTTTCCCCCCTAATAGACTTTCAATTGACACGATTAGATAAGACTTAACCTATAGTACCTGCTGCAACTAAGTGAGAGGGACTCCAGTACCTTCCTATGTCAGGCCTTTACTACACAAAATAAATGCATTTAAGTTTAGTTGTTCTCCCTGCAAATATCAATCACTAATATAATTATAACATCTTAAACGTTGTTAATATGGCAGTGGTACTATGAATGTTTTCGTTGTTGAATTCACTCCTCAGTTTGGAATAAGCTCACTAAACCTTGGGCCAGAACAAATGGGACAACAACCCAGCCATAGTGACCTGGCTTGCCAGGCAGCGGGCCAACTTCCAGGAACGATGGTCCCAAGTCCAAACCCATGGCAACCGCAAACAGCAGTGCAAAACCCACGACCGATGTTCTATAAGCAAAACCAATGGCAGCCACAGGCAGCGGTGCAACAACAACAACCGTCGGTGTACAACCCATGGCCTGGGATGACAAGTCAGCCACTCACGCAACGTAAGTAAATTCTCATAAAAACATATCTTCTGTACTTGCCTTTTATAGTTTAATACCCCATTCAATACTTGTACATTTAATAACCTGGTAGTCAATGATGGTCAAAGTTATTATCTCGACTTGGCTGATGCAGACAAAATAGCATTCATGTGCATTGCCAGTAAAACTCTATTTGTTGTATATGAAATACACCCGGATGCATGATTTTTGGATTGACTTTTCTTTTCCGATTATTTCTCACATCCATATAGATATAATCTTAAAACTGACATAGCCAATGGCTCCACAGCAGGCCCAGCGCCCATACGGACCTGGATCATATTTAGTGTATGCAAGCTATTTAACTACCAATAGTCATTAGTGTTAGGATTAGGGCATAATTTAGTCCATTTTATTTGATAAAAAGGAAAAGAAAATTGCATTCACCACTGACATGGAGCATACATGATTTTCTACATCCACACAAACAACAAAAAATGCTAAATTCAAGTGGGAAACCTTCTGTTCATTAAGAAAAGGCATAGACATAATATATGATCCTTGGAAAAGGCAAGCTCCAAACAAACTTCTCATTTTGACATTTCCTTTTCTGCAAGTTCTTTTTGTTAACCGTGGTATCATTTGTTCCCAGCTATCCTGCCAACCCGCATGGGAGAAGTAAGTAACTATGAGTTAAAATATTTTAAGAATGCCTTTCTTATATATGCATGCCATTACTTGTTACAGGTATTGTCCTCTTGATTTATAGTATGATCCGATGAGTCGTCTATTTATAAACACACGTCATAGTTATAGGAATACCGTATTCGATGCAATAAGCACCCTCCCACTAATAAGCGCTCTTAGAGGACTTTTTATATTAAAAATGGCCAAATTTCACGATTTTCTTTTAGTTTCTGAGGAACTAAAATGCTATTGTATACGTGGAATACAGTATAATAAACACATCTAGAGCGACAAAACTTTTGTTTTAAATTGGCTTTTATTTACCATGTGACATTATATTGATCACAACATTTCAGTATAAACTGATCATAATACAATTAGTCCATTTTTAGGGTCCCATGCCTCTAGAGTGTTGAGGACACACATGCATATCCCGTGGTGTGATTGCATAGATGACAGTTCTGTGGGCTTCAGTTCAAAGTTACCAGTTATCCTTATACATGTATTGCAAAGCTTCTGCCCTTGTTTGAAGCAATGCCCATACTGGGTGCATCATTAAGTACGACCACCGAGGCTCGATTGTGAAGAATCGGACTCTCTGGCATCATATAACAATTTCCTAAAATAACTCTACTGGTAATAACCTCTCTCTGAGCCTTGGTAGATGTCACCCTTGCAGCGTCCTGGAGTATCCAATGACTTTAATACATGTGAAATAATATTATGATCTCATCTCTGTCAAAGCTTCAATAATATTTAGTTTAAAAGGATAATTATTAAAACCTTAATAGGGTTCTCTTTAGCAAGGGCTAAGATGTGAAGAAAGAATAAACTATTTAAAGCAAATTACTTCACATTTATATTTCAAAACGTGTCCTTTCCTACAAGCTAATAACTCTTAATTGTTTTAAAAGATAAATAATATCTATATATGGTAAATCATAAAATAAATCTAGAGCTTATTGCCATACAACGGGAGTATCACTTCACAGCATAGTCACATTTGTTGCAGATAGATTTTATTGCTGATTGCAGGTACCCAAAGACAAAGTCCCTGGCTCATTCACAAACCCTGCTGCTTATCAAAATGAGACCAAAATCCAGATCTCTGGCACAGAGACAACAGAAAAGGTGAGCACTTGAAAACTGCATTTGTTTAACCGTATATATATATATATATATATATATATATATATATATATATATATATATATATATATATATATATATATATATATACATATGTGACCAGGCATATGGAAACGGGTGTTCAGGGGGGAATTGATGATTAAAGTTTGTGTCATGATCTTTAAAATGAGATATCATAAACTAAGATACTCCTGGTACTTTTGTGGGAATCATATCTAGAACACAAGTTGTCACTCATAACTGAAAATGATAAATAAGCTCTAAATGCACTGTATCCCATAATAACCACCAAAAAGGATAAACATGGCAGATTTCCTAAAAATTACGCTAAATAAGTGTGAATATCTAGTATAGATTTGGTTCTAGGAGGAATTTTCGAGGTCTGTTTTCAGTTTTGAGTAGCTGGAATTGGATCAAAATATTCCATTTAGAAAACATCATATATGGTTTCCATGGCAACCATGAAGTGCAATATGTGCCGATTTCCCATAGAAAACGTTCCATTTACATTCCAAATATAGAATGTTAGCGCTAAATATAGAATAATTCCAAGAACACTACTGTATTCTCCACAAAAAAAGTACCCTAGATCATTTTTGGACATATCTTTCACTATTTTGCCATTCTAATGGCCCCTGGTGGCCAAAACCAGAACTAAAAATCCCCCCCGAAGGTACCTTCTCACGTGTTGAGCCACATATATATATATATATAAATATATATATATAAATATATATATATATATATATTATACAGCTTTCTTAGTATAATAAATCTTTTCAAATGTTAATAAGGATATAGCTATTCACTGTAACTATCTTTTTATTTGAGCTGAGGTGTATATTTATATTATATTTAATGATGTGGAATTGCAATGTGGTTGCAACTATAAATGTGATTTAGATGTATCATATGCCGAACATGGTTTAACTTAACAAATGTCATTTTTGTAACCTATACTAATGTGAAGGATCATGCACATCATTGATTTAAAAACAATACTTGTTCAAATTGAATTTTGAACTCCAAGGCATTCAGCATAGATGTCACCAAGTAGCGCTATTTGGTTTACTTTTCAGGAGAATATCATTACAAAATATCAGGAATATCTGCAGAAGCATGGGTTTGAATGGTTTCTAGATCATGACTGTGCATCATATGAGCTGAAGGAAAACATTGCAGATCCTGAACTTACCACAACAACGGAATATGTGAGAAAGCGTCTCAATGCCGAGAAACTAAAAATTGAAAATTCTATCAAAGAGCTGCAGTTAACAAAAATAGACAGCAATGCAAATGGTAACAAATCCTTCAGGTGTGTTTTACTTGGCAAAACAGGAGATGGTAAAAGTTCTTTAGGCAACTTACTAATCGGTAGCACAGTGTTTGGTATTGGCAATGATGCAATTTCTAAAACTCACACAATCCAATATGAACACGCAGCAGGTCTAGAAATCATTGATACTCCTGGCTTTGGTGATCCCAACAAGGCTGTCGATGCTGAACTTGAAATCACAAAGGTATATATATCCTTTAATACAATTAATTTGATATCAAATGCATGTGATTGTATCCTATTTTACCTCTATACAGAAAGAATTCAAAAGTGCCACAATAATATTCTGCAAAACTGTATGATGTTTATAAAAGCATTTTGCTGTATGAATGCATTCATTTTTCAATATAATACATTTTAGCTACCTTGCACGAAGTATTCTCTGCCATGATAGAACTTCATTCAACTCATATTGGATAGAAGTGAATAGAATGTCAAATATTGTATACTTTCCAGATTTTCGAGAACTTCAAAGAGGGCATCCACAGCTTTATATACGTATTTAATATTGCCAACCCACGTGTCACCAAAGTAGATGTAGAGATCTTCCAGAAGATTAAGGTATTGGTCTTATGCTGTATTACTCAATAGTTTGAATTGTACTCAAATGCCCATACAGTGGTAATATTTCACACAACTATTGTAGGCCTCAATAAAGCAACAGCTGAGCCAGAACTGATCTACAATGAAAATTATTACAATGGTACTATCAATCGTCATTGTGAATAATCATGCTAGAAATTTTATTATTACTTATTAGGAAATGCAAACAACATTGCTGACACCAAACTATCTTTCATGATGAGATAATTTTATCAAAAGCTAGTTCACAGAGGAAAAATAATTTGATAAAATAAGGTCTTCGAAGGAGATTTGATAGAATTAACACTTGTGTTTTTATCCAAAGCAGAAAATTACATATTTGTGATGTATGTATTAATCTGTGTTCTCTCTTTTATTTTCAACTAAGGACATCTTTGGGGAGAAGATGCTGAACCATACCATTGTGGTTCTCACCCACTCTGATGCAAAACTGTCCCAGGGGAGTGGTTCTTTGAGAGACTATGCTGCTAGCATGAAACACACACCTCTGGGAGAAATCTTTGATATCATTGGCACCAAAGTCATTGCAGTAGATAATCTATCTACAGGTTATAAAAGAGAACTTCACAGAGAAGGGGTTTTTGACGTGATCAGGCAGAGTGTGTATCATGCTGTTCTACATGGGTGTGGAGCATGTTACACCACTACATTCTTTGATGAAGCAAAGCATGCACTCGATGCAGAAAAAATTCAACGAAGAGAGAAGCAAGAGGCAGAAGAGAAGAAGGCTGATAGGATTGTTGAAGACTTGCTCGATCGGTCACTTTCAGTAGCAGACATAGACAGATTGCTCGAGCTGACTTACTCTAAAGAAGCAGAGGGTATCTTGATGGAGGAGGTAGTAGCATCAGTGCCTCCTCACTGTCGAGAATACGCTAGAAAAGGGGGAATGTATATATTGATAGGCCAAGTTCATAGCACGCTGTACAAAAAGGTCACAGAAATTGTAGATACATATATGTTAAACACTGACAAGAGCATGGACTATTACATTCAGGCACTAGAGAGATATAATGGGCTATTGGTACAGGCAGTTGGTAAAGAACATGTCTCAGACATAGTGGGGAGAAGATATCGAGAACTTGAAGAGAGAAAAAAGAATGAGGAATGGTTAGCCCTTGTCCAAGAAACGGGAGAGAAGGAAACTGAACAATACAGGCAAGGAAGAGAAGCCAGTCTGATGCAGCATATGGAGGCAAACGTTACGGTGTATGTTACCAAGAACATTGCCCTTCATGATAGTCCCGATGATATTGTAAATGGGCTTCTAAGGGAGAATGAACTGTATGATAGACAGAAAACACAAGACATGGTGAAGAAGTTCCTATGGTCAGCTAAGGGACGTGCTCTGGTGAATAGGCATGTAAGGTCGTTAAAAGGAAGTTTGAAGAATGAAGCCATTTCTGAGATGGAGAGCAACACCCGAATCCACATTAGGAAGTTTCTCTCAGAGAAATCTAGGAAAGAAATGGAAAACTGCAAGACAGATAAAGCTTTGCATTTCGAGAACACTTCTCAAATTCTCCTACAGGTAAAGAAAGATCTAAGCCAGCAACACCTTGATGTGTTAGATGACAAAGAGATCGCAAAAACCGTTGCAGAATGTTTCAATGAATCCATCAAAAATATCACAAATGCAACAGTCCTTCAGAAGATCAGAATGGCGTTTTCATTCCTCTTTTCAATGGATAACAATAATAAGCTCATGGATGGGTTTGTTCAACTGAGGGGCGCATTCAGTAAATACAAGTAGTGGACTATTTGATAATAAAGAAGGCTAAGTTTAAAAGCGTAAATGATATCATATAACATTTCTAATATGGCAGATGGTTTTATTAAATGGAAGGTCCAACCTTTCATTCGTAATGAAGAGAATGTTATTTGATGGTTGATGATGTCTTGCGGAACATGATCGAGCCTCAGTACTAATGGTTAAAAGTACTAATTGAAATCTCATACATTTTTATAATAACTAGTTATCCTAACTGTAATGCATATCACTATCAAAACACCATTAGACAAAGCCAGTTGGCTCCAAAACTGGCCACTGTAACGCATATAATTATATGTGTAATGTGGTCCTATAATATTTCATCATCTATTAAGTAGTCTTTTGCCACCATGGTGCCCCCTGGTGGTTAAAACAAGAACTAAAATCCAGAGTGTTGGGTAATGCCATTCATTTGTAATCTCAGTCACAACACAATAAATGATGTCACTGTAGACCATGTTATGATTGTTCTTTTAACAACCAATCAAACAATTCATCTTTTAATGCAATGTTGTATGTGTGGCATTTATGCCTTTATTAAGTAATAAATTGTATATACCCCAATCCTAAATAGTCGCCCACATACAGTTACCATAGTTTTTGTTATTACTGGACATCAATTCTGTTTCTTTGTAGCTCTATAGTGATCGATGCCAAGTTTTATACTTCAGACCAGTGGCTCATTTTGGCTTCTTTTTTTCCTTACAGATGGCTCCTAGCACAAAATCCTGACTAGATGGCTCCTAGCACAAAATTTCATTTGCCAATGTGTAATATAAGGGTAGAAAACACTGGAACCTCAGTTAGAAAAAATCCTACTGAACAGTTTTCAAGAAAATTAGGGTTTTGTTGCCTTTTTTTCCTGTTTTTAGTACATTTCCTACATAAACCATGAACGTCAGCATTTCTCAATTTTCAGGTATTAATGATTCGAATTTGACTTTTTTTTATTCACAGTAGGATTCCTGAGTATCGGGCCATTCTACACAGGGTGTTATTTTGAAAAAATATATATCATTTGATACTGTATTTGTGAGCAGGCAAGCAGAAAGGGGTATCCCCGCGGGATTAGTACCAATTTTAGCCACCAGGGGGCTCCACCATGGCCTAAAATGGTACAAACAGGCTAATATTTGCATTTTGGTACTTTTTTCTGGCGAATTCAGTGGTCTTATACAAAACATTCCATTTTTGGTGGAAAGCGTCCTTATTTGGAATGTAAAAAGAACGTTTTAGAGCCTAAATGGGTGTCTTTGTTGATATGTGTTGCCATGGAAACATGTTTTTCATTCCTAATAAACAAAATAAAAAATCCCATTGATAGAATGATTTACGAGGATTACTATGGTCAAACCAGAATAGAATTATCATTTCAAGATCAAAATCTATGGCCTTTAGAATGAAAATGTATGATCATTTTCTAATTATTCTAATTATGCTAATTAGATAAAGATATCTTGGAAACTATGAGACTTAGAGCTAATTTGGGTTTTGGATAGGACAATGCCCACTTATATTCAAATAGCCATTTCTCAAAAACTAGAAATGATATCTTCTTGTGTAATATATCACTGGAAAGCTTATTGTATCAATTTTAAATTTGACATTTTCGTTGGATATCCCTTTTCCCTTGCCTGTACACATTTGGTCTCCAAAATAGAGGGAGTTTTGTCATAGTTTAATTGATTGTTGACAACCCAGTTAAGGGCTATTAGGTTCAGTTCAGTGCAAGTTGCAAAACAAGTGACTTGCACTTTTTAACTTGACCTCATGTCCACTATGTAGGTCTTCACTATGCATGGGTCTATCCAGAGTCTATCAATAGGATCACGCATGGAGGCAGATTCCACAGCTTAATTATGGCGAAAAAAAGTTCAAAAAAGTTCAAAAGTGAAATTTGCCTAAAAAAACCCTATTTGGCGAGAAAAAAAGTTCAAATCAGTCAAACTCATGACTTTGCAACAATTAAAAGTAAAAAAAATGTAAATAAAAAATATTTTCATTCTGATTTTCTTTCAATTGCAATAGAAAATAGGTCTTTGGGATCATGCACATATAACGTGATATAGCTATGATTATTTCTCACTGCTTCGTAGCCATGAAATTGCCATGTAAAATCATGAGTTTTCATGGCTTCAACAAAAGCGGACATTTCTCATATAAAAGGGCTGGTTGCTAAGCAACCGTTCAAGATAGAGACAAATGGATAGCCTCATTGGAATCCTTGGCATCGATTTAGGGGGGTAGGTACTCTTAGAATTATTATGAGATAACTATTAACGACATTATGAGCTGCCATATGTTAACATTTTCTGAGCTAAATATGGCGCCATATAGCACCATATGGCGTAACGGACCCGTAAGGGACATGTGTAACGGACACCATAACATGGTCGTTTTGTGACATTGACTTTAAACTATTGGAAATAGGTGAAAAAAATCGAATATTTACATGCAAATGGTGTCTATTTATATCAGAACAAAAATTCCAATTGTTTTAGACCATTTTCAAATACGCATTATTATGTTGTATATTTTTTTGATATTTATGCAAACAATGAAAAAACAGCTTTTTAACTTCTTTGAATTATAATGGATTTTTCTGTAAAACGTGGAAAACTGAAAAAAATACCACAAAAGCTCTAAAATTACATCCCTAAAAAAAAGGGGAGATTACAAACTTCGTTCCAAGAAATGAATATGTATTATAACTCAAATAATTCTAATGAAATATTCGAGGTGAAAAAAGAAATCCACTTTGTGACATATGGGTATAGCTATTCTGTGACATTCTCATAAGCCTGAGCCTAAATCGCAAAATAATGAAATTAGCCTAAAAAAAACCTATTTGGCGAGAAAAAAGTTCAAAATCGCAAAAAAGTGAAATTTGCCTAAACACACCTGATTTAGCGAGAAAAAAGTTCAAAATTGCAAAAAAAGTGAAATTTGCCTAAACCCCCCCTATTTGGCGAGAAAAAAGTTCTAAATCACAAAATAGTAAAATTTGCCTAAAAACAGCTGATTTGGCGAGAAAAAAGTTCAAAATGGCAAAAAGTGAAATTTGCCTAAAAACACCGTATTTGGCGACAAAAATTCAAAATTGCAAAATAAGTGAGATGTGCCTAAAAACACCCTATGACTGTAGCATGAATGCAGACACTCATGGACACAGAATCATGTACACCCACACAGACCCTATCAGATTGACTCAGGGTTATCATGAGCCTCTGTACTGTGTAAATATTGATTAAAAAAGATGGTTTCCGACTTCCCGCGAGAGCCAGCGGAATGAAAAAATGTGATAACTGCTGTTTTTTTGTTTAGAACACAAGGTCAACCTGTTTCCTACAAGTGCATACCTAATAGAAGGGTATGGAAGGTGTTTGAGAGATGTGGGATAGCTCCAAGAGGATGTCTAGTGTACGTGTAACCTCCGCCACTTTTACTCGTGATTTAAGGCTCGCGACATACACCAAAAGATATTATTTATTTAGCTGAAAAATCTTACATGCAATTGAAAGTATATATAGTGCAGATAGTGCACAGCAGTGCACAGCACAGCAAAACTGACATCCTGGGAGTTAAGGATTCCCTCGAGTGGTTTCAAGGACCTAAGATACTAGTCTTTCAATGTAATAAACTTGTTTTAATGTAACTTGAACTTGTTGGAATTTTCTTTTCAAATCCTTAATGCCCCAGATTGGTCCATTTTTCGAATTTCTGACTCACATACGCACCTACCGTACCATCATGTTTAAGCGCCCTGGCACTTATAACTTTGGAGGGGTGTTTATATTAATATTCATATTTAGTGTTTAAGAATTATTTCAAGACCCCCATACCCCCGCCGCTCATACAAGACTGGTGCTTATTTAGAACCCGGCACTTAAACGCGACGGTACGTTATTATGCATAAATGTTCCCCAGTCAAGTTTATAACATCCCTTTATTTTATCAGTAGGGCGGGGGGGGGGGGCAAAGTAAAAAGTGTACGTACGCATGAGGGGCGAGGAGTGTCCAAATGCGTACATGGTGCAACAGGGGGGGGGGGGGGGCTTGGGGGGTCTATTTTGGGCAAAAATGTGTGTATGTAATTAATGGATGACCCCAAATGGAATGTGGGATATGAGAATGGCATGAGATTTAATATGATACCTAACATAGGGTGTTTTGAATAGAACTTACATATTTCTGTTTATTTTTGTATCCTGTCAACTTTATTTCATGGTAGATATGATGACAACTATGCTTAAGTACTAGAAATCCTGTAATCCATGCCCCCCATGGGATACAGTGTTCCCGTATCCCATGGCCTGTGACGTCATCATGTTTTCAAATTATTATGGCCATTTATATGCAATTAAGCATATTTTGAAGAGTAAAAACCATGAAATAAAGGCAAAGGCCCATAGCCAGAGGATTTTTGGTATCATTCCCCCCTTGGTGGGGCTGGGGCTGCATCCCACTCAGCCTGCGGCTTCGTGGGATACGGCCCCAGCCCCACCTCAGGGGGTTCAATACCAAAATATCCTCTGGCCATGGGCCTTTGTCTATATATCTATCTATTAAGGAGATATCTCAGTGTCCGATATATCTTTATAGATCTACCAATGATATCTCGAAATCACTCAGTATTATGTTAGTTTGATGATGATGATGTAATAGAAGCAAAAGAAAGGATGGCACAGAGGCTAGATTTTATTATATTGACATTTAGATGTAACACTTTTTTTCCCTATGGCCATCAAGGGGATACAATTTTTAATATCTTTTTATTTTGTGGGAAACCTAAAATATTCTAGTCAATATTATCTGATGTATAGAGGAGATCATCTGTAACATGTTTAAACAATAAAAACAGGTGATAATAGGAGAAAATAAGATTCATGGCACAATTAGAAAAGAAATTATTAAAAGATAATCCTAGTTCTCTGGCTAATCTCTATCTGAATAACACTAATCTAGTATGCTGATCAAACATCACCTGACAAGCTAGCCCTGGACATTATTATGGCACTGGACTGTAGATCCAAAGATTGCTGGCTTGAATCCCAACCCATTCCAGGAGTCCTCTAGGTGGTTACCAGAATGCAAAAGATCATAGGCCTAGTAGCCTAAACTTATTTACCATATATCGGAACCACCCATCAACCATAAGTACCCCCATACAATCCTAGATGCATTCCAAAACTAGTTCAGGACAGAAATATCATGTCACTTGCGTAGACACTGGGATATCTATTTAAATCAGTATTAAAATAATTTAGCAGAAATTAATGTCAGCACCAAGTTGATCTAGATTAAGTACATTTAAGCCCTACAGAGAATTAGCAGGGCTTAATATACGCTTCACGGAAAACTCTAGGCCTGTAGAAAGGTCATCAGTGTAGATGACTGGTGGTGATCATTCCCAGTTGATCCCCTAGAGTCATCACAGTAGGTGATCAACTTGAGGACATCATTTTGCTGCTAGAGGGCTCTACTATATGACAATATAAAAAACACCATCAATAGGTAATCTGCATAATAGGTTAGGGTTAGGGTTAGGGATAGGTAATTGAGGCATTATATTGTTTTCATTTGACAGGAAGTCAGTACGGGTGCCGCCATTTTGTTTTAAGGGGTGCCGCCATTTTGTTTTAAGGTGTCACAACACAAATTTATGCATATAATGATAAAATTTATATTAATCAACCTTCGATCCTGAGGTTGATCATAAGCATACCTATACCCCCTAACATGGACCCAAGGAATTCAATGGTTCTATTGGTTTGTTGCTAAGACAGCTGGTTGCCTAGCAACAGCTATTCTAATTGTTTATCTGCCTAGCAACACCCATTTCCATGCTCCTGAGGTTGATTATAATCATACCTACCCCCCCTAACATGGACCCAAGGAATTCAATGGTTCTATTAATTTGTTGCTCAGACAGCTGGTTGCCTAGCAACAGCTATTCTAATTGTTTATCTGCCTAGCAACACCCATTTCCATGCTCCTGAGGTTGATTATAATCATACCTACCCCCCCTAACATGGACCCAAGGAATTCAATGGTTCTATTAATTTGTTGCTCAGACAGCTGGTTACCTAGCAACAGCTATTCTAATTGTTTATCTGCCTAGCAACACCCATTTCCATGCTCCTGAGGTTGATTATAATCTTACCTACGCCCCCTAACATGGACCCAAGGAATTCAATGGTTCTATTTGTTTGTTGCTCAGACAGCTGGTTACCTAGCAACAGCTATTCTAATTGTTTATCTGCCTAGCAACACCCATTTCCATGCTCCTGAGGTTGATTATAATCTTACCTACGCCCCCTAACATGGACCCAAGGAATTCAATGGTTCTATTTGTTTGTTGCTAAGATAGCTGGTTGCCTAGCAACAGCTATTCTAATTGTTTATCTGCCTAGCAACACCCATTTCCATGCTCCTGAGGTTGATTACAATCATACCTACCCCCCCTAACATGGACCCAAGGAATTCAATGGTTCCATTAGTTTGTTTCTCATACAGCTGGTTGCCTAGCAACAGCTATTCTAATTGTTTATCTCCCTAGCAACACCCATTTCCATGCTCCTGAGGTTGATTATAATCATACCTACCCCCCCTAACATGGACCCAAGGGATTCAATGGTTCTATTAATTTGTTGCTCAGACAGCTGGTTGCCTAGCAACAGCTATTCTAATTGTTTATCAGCCTAGCAACACCCATTTCCATGCTCCTGAGGTTGATCATAATCGTACCTACCCCCCCTAACATGGACCCAAGGAATTCAATGGTTCTATTAATTTGTTGCTCAGACAGCTGGTTGCCTAGCAACAGCCATTCTAATTGTTTATCAGCCTAGCAACACCCATTTCCATGCTCCTGAGGTTGATTATTATCGTACCTACCCCCCCTAACATGGACCCAAGGAATTCAATGGTTCTATTAGTTTTTTATTTAGACAGCTGGTTGCCTAGCAACAGCTATTCTAATTGTTTATCTGCCTAGCAACACCCATTTCCATGCTCCTGAGGTTGATTATAATCCTACTTACCCCCCTAACATGGTCCCAAGGAATTCAAAGCTTCTATTGGTTTGTTGCTAAGACAGCTGGTTGCCTAGCAACAGCTATTCTCATAGTTTATCTGCCTAGCAACACCCATTTCCATGCTCCTGAGGTTGATTATAATCCTACCTACCCCCCATAACATGCACCCAAGGAATTCAATGGTTCGATTGGTTTGTTATTAAGACAGCTGGTTGCCTAGCAACAGCTATTCTAATTGTTTATCTGCCTAGCAACACCCATTTCCATGCTCCTGAGGTTGATTATAATCCTACCTACCCCCCCCTAACATGGATCCAAGGAATTCAATGGTTCTATTAGTTTGTTGCTAAGACAGTTGGTTGCCTAGCAACAGCTATTCTAATTGTTTATCTGCCTAGCAACACCCATTTACATGCTCCTGAGGTTGATTATAATCCTACCTACCCCCCCTAACATGGTCCCAAGGAATTCAATGCTTCTATTGGTTTGTTGCTAAGACAGCTGGTTGCCTAGCAACAGCTATTCTAATTCTTTATCTGCCTAGCAATACCCATTTACACGCTCCTGGGGTTGATTATAATCCTACCTACCCCCTCCTAACATGGACCCAAGGAATTCAATGCTTCTATTGGTTTGTTGCTAAGACAGCTGGTTGCCTAGCAACAGCTATTCTAATTGTTTATCTGCCTAGCAACACCAATTTCCATGCTCCTGAGGTTGATTATTATCGTACCTACCCCCCCTAACATGGACCCAAGGAATTCAATGGTTCTATTAGTTTTTTATTTAGACAGCTGGTTGCCTAGCAACAGCTATTCTAATTGTTTATCTGCCTAGCAACACCCATTTACATGCTCCTGAGGTTGATTATAATCCTACTTACCCCCCTAACATGGTCCCAAGGAATTCAAAGCTTCTATTGGTTTGTTGCTAAGACAGCTGGTTGCCTAGCAACAGCTATTCTCATAGTTTATCTGCCTAGCAACACCCATTTCCACGCTCCTGAGGTTGATTATAATCCTACCTACCCCCCTAACATGGTCCCAAGGAATTCAATTCTTCTATTGGTTTGTTGCTAAGACAGCTGGTTGCCTAGCAACAGCTATTCTAATTGTTTATCTGCCTAGCAACACCCATTTCCACGCTCCTGAGGTTGATTATAGTCCTACCTACCCCCCCTAACATGGTCCCAAGGAATTCAATGGTTCTATTAGTTTGTTGCTAAGACAGTTGGTTGCCTAGCAACAGCTATTCTAATTGTTTATCTGCCTAGCAACACCCATTTACATGCTGCTGAGGTTGATTATAATCCTACTTACCCCCCTAACATGGTCCCAAGGAATTCAATGCTTCTATCGCTTTGTTGCTAAGACAGCTGGTTGCCTAGCAACAGCTATTCTAATTGTTTATCTGCCTAGCAACACCCATTTCAACGCTCCTGAGGTTGATTATAATCCTACCTACCCCCCTAACATGGTCCCAAGGAATTCAATGCTTCTATTGGTTTGTTGCTAAGACAGCTGGTTGCCTAGCAACAGCTATTCTAATTGTTTATCTGCCTAGCAACACCCATTTCCACGCTCCTGAGGTTGATTATAATCCTACCTACCCCCCTAACATGGTCCCAAGGAATTCAATGCTTCTATTGGTTTGTTGCTAAGACAGCTAGTTGCCTAGTAACAGCTATTCTAATTGTTTATCTGCCTAGCAACACCCATTTCCATGCTCCTGGGGTTGATTATAATCCTACCTACCCCCCCCCCTAACATGGACCCAAGGAATTCAATGGTTCTATTTGTTTGTTGCTAAGACAGCTGGTTGCCTAGCAACAGCTATTCTAATTGTTTATCTGCCTAGCAACACCCATTTCCATGCTCCTGAGGTTGATTTTTATTGTACCTACCCCCCTTACATGGACCCGAGGAATTCAATGGTTTTATTGGTTTGTTGTTAAGACAGCTGACTGCCTAGCAACAGCTCTTCCAATTGTTTATCTGCCTAGCAACACACATTTCCATGCTCCTGAGGTTCATTATAATCCTACCTACCCCTCCCTTAAATGGACCAAAGGAATTCAATGGTTCTATTAGTGCTGTTGCACTGGTTGCCACCTAGTGGCTGTATATTACACTAAATCCCTGTAATGGCATGTTTTCCCCTGTTGTGTCACATCTGTCAGTTATATCATCCTTCACCCTGTTTATATGGTGTCTTGAATGGGTCCCCTACAAATATACCAACCATGTAGACATTATGTTCCTTCAAATGCAAGAATTGCGGTTGTTGCCGCGTAAAAAAATGCCTCAGGCATTTTTATACGCGGCAACAACTGCAATTCTTGCATTTGAAGGAACATAATGTCAACATGGTTGGTATAACTGACAGATGTGACACAACAGGGGAAAACGTGCCATTACAGGGATATAGTGTTATATACAGCCACTAGGTGGCCACCAGTGCAGCAGCACTAATAGAGCCATTGAATTCCTCCAGTCCATGTAAGGGGGGGTAGGTAGGATTATAATCAACCTCAGGAGCATGGGAATGGGTGTTGCTAGGCAAATGAACAATTAGAAAAGCTGTTGCTAGGCAACCAGCTGTCTTAGCAACAAACCAATAGAACCATTGAATTCCTTGGGTCCATGTTAGGGGGTGTAGGTACGATTATAATCAACCTCAGGAGCATGGAAATGGGTGTTGCTAGGCAGATAAACAATTAGAATAGCTGTTGCTAGGCAACCAGCTGTCTTAGCAACAAACCAATAGAACCATTGAATTCCTTGGGTCCATGTTAGGGGGTGTAGGTACGATTATAATGAACCTCAGGAGCATGGAAATGGGTGTTGCTAGGCAGATAAACAATTAGAATAGCTGTTGCTAGGCAACCAGCTGTCTTAGCAACAAACCAATAGAACCATTGAAATCCTTGGGTCCATGTTAGGGGGTGTAGTTACGATTATAATCAACCTCATAGCACGTAAGCCAAGCTGGCTGAGAGTGACCATGACTGCCAAATTGAGGGTTTGGTCGCCACCATGATTTTTAGATAGCTATATGTATAGGGTATCAGAAAATATGAGGTGGCCTTGCCTCAGGAGTAGCTTTAGGTCAGGGCAGGGCTTCAAGGTCAGAGAAGTCTAGAAAAATCTGAAATTTATTTATTCATGTATGTAAATGAAAAGTCACTTTAAATTTGAATTTCTAATCAAATAAAATAGCTACGATGTACTACTAATCCAGGGCAACACAAAAAAGACAAAAAGGATAACTGTCGTCAAGGTCAACATCATTCAATTCAAGGTCAATCTTAGAAAAGGGACTTTTCTATCAAAACAGTTACCTTTCAATTGTTATAGGTTCATAGATTATATCCAGAATTTCTCCATGATGCATGAGGGAATACCTACATAGTTGGGGATCATGGAAAAATGAGGTGGACTCCCATATTACCTGCCTTTATGGAAGGCCTGGCCTCATTCCACCATGATGCTATAAAATAGCAGATTCACAACAACACACTCAAGAGGCCAGGATCTTGGTTTAACTTTGTCTTTTCCTTCATTTTAAAAACCTAGGATATACTATGTTGTAAGGCCAATCCAAACGGCCCTTTCATAAAGGTCAAGGTCACTTAAATCAAGGTCACATCAGGTAAAATCACATCACAACTGAGAATAATCAACTTTGGATGGTTATAAAGTTGAAAAATATGTTTATATACATATCAATGTTTGTCTTTGTATAGCTGTACAGAGGGGTTCAAAGAACAATATGGTTAAATTACATATCATGCATCTTAGTGTAGGTGCAAGCCTCGTATCTCTGGTCTAAACCACATTTAGACATATGGATTCTCTCATGTGCCTTGACCTTTCCTTTTTGTTTTATATCAACTTCTGATATATCACTGAGGCAGGGCATACCAAAGAACTCATCTGACCTGACCTTTATCCATATCAAGGTCATTTTTATTGGAGGGTACAATGATGCCAAATGACTAAAATGTCTTAACATCTTAGTTGTTGACAGAATTATGTATGTAAACATATCTAGATATAATTATCTAGATATCAGATGCATACCAAAATCATCAGTATCCTTATAAATATTGCAGGAGTGACCCTATCTGAGGTCAAGGTCATTGTTACCAAGTAAATGAGAAGACAGGCCTTTAGATGCAGGATATAGGGCTACTACTCCTAGCGTCCTTAAAACCATTTCATATAATGGTCATCAAAACAATAATTTGGAACCAGGCATGTTGTGGGTCAGGAGGGAGGTGCGCTGGTTACGGCGACAAGCACTGATAAGAGTTGACAAGACTGTGGCAGGCCTGTCCCCTGTTTGTCCCCTATTTGTACCCATAGTGGTATGTCTCATCAGTGGGTTAAACCTCAATCAGGGAAATTTAAAATGGTGGACCCACCAGGTATAACTCCAGATTCCTATAGAGTGGTTTGACTGTATTCAAGTACAGTGAATAGGAACACACAATAGATGACAGGACCTTAACAATTCTGATCATCAATAAAGCTCAAGCATGCAAGTACTGTTTTAACATTAATGAAGTTTGTGCATAGAATGTGTACATCTTAGAATAGAGAGTTTTACGGGAAAGCTACATTTGACATATACATGTGGTGAATAAATTACTTGAAATAAAATATCTGATAGGAATCTGGGCATGACTCCAAGAGTCGAAATGACATGCACACATTCACTGCATGTGACAGTGTGAGTGCTTTTGCTGGACGAGGGAAAATAAGCAGTCTGAAGAGTCTAATGAAGGACAAAAACATGCAAACAGTCATGCAAACTGTCATGCAAATTGTAGGAAAAAGACTGGACAATGTCCCCTGACCTGTATACACTTCTGTAAGAATTTGTATGCAAAATGTATGCAGCCAGATTGAAGATCAAGAGGGTGAATGAGTTGAGATATGAGCTGTTCAGGGTCAAGCGTGGTGATGTTGAGTCTGGGCAATTGCCACCATGTGAGGACTATGTGTACAAGCATTGCCTCAGGGCTAACTATCAAGTAGCAATCTGGAGAAGAAGCCTTGAACCATTCCCAGTTATTCCAAACCCCCAAGATCATGGTTGGATCATTGAAGGCACAAATCTATCAATTGACTGGATGAGAGGTTCCCCAGCCCCAGAGGTAGTCTTAGAATTGATGGCCTGCACTTGCTCAAGATCTTGCCAGCAATCTAAATGCCCTTGTGTTGATAATGAATTGCAGTGCACAACAGCCTGTAAACTTGGTGACTGTGCCAATATGATGCACAATGAGATTCAACAGCAAATGAGTGACAGCTCAAGTGAGGAAAATAACATTGACTAGTAGTCCAATGCAATAAATCTGAACACACTGTACAAATTAGATGTTCCTGTCATCAGTTATACATTTGTATCACATACAATAACCATAATTAGAATGACCTTGAACCCAATAAAGTTCAGATAAGGTCAGATCTAAATGCTTAACTCTTCATAGTAAATTTAATCCAGAGTAATCGTTTTAGATATCTATGTAAAATTGTTAAAGCGTTTAAGTGACCTTGACCTTAATGAAGGTCACATTCAAAGAGTATTTTGTGTTGACCAACTTACCCCATTAGGGCTGATCAAGAAAGTATTTGCTGGTGGAGTAGACTTGGTGGTGGGCCCAGATGTTTTGCAGAAAACTTTCCCAAATCCAAAAGAGTTAATCATGATGACTATAGTCAATGCTTGGCCAGCAATGGCATATAATATAGACGATGCTCAGCCAGCCATGTCATTTTCTATAGTCAATGCCAGGCCCTAAAGGGTTAATAAAATATGATAAACTGTATATGGCAATCACAATTTGGGGCCAATATGTTTATGCAGTTTCTATTTTATATGAACAATGACAAGAGGCCTAAACCTACTCTTTACTGTATAATATGTATTTCAAATACATTTTTCTTAAACTGCATATATTTGATGCTAGGCATAGATAGATATTGATGTGGATATGAACATTTCTGTTAACTTTATTACCATCCAAGGTTGATTTTTGTCAAACGTCTAATTTCACACATGTGACCTTGATTTAAGTGTACTTGACCTTTAAAAAATAAAAATGAAAAAGACGTTTGGGTTGGCCTCACAGCATAGCCTATTCTAGGTGTTCAACATGAATGGAAAGACAAAGTTATTGCCGGGTTCTGGCCCTTTAAGTGTGCTGTTGCAGACCCTGCTATTTTACAGCATCAGTGTAAAATGAGGCCGTGCCTCACCAAAAGCCATGTGATATGGAAGTCCACCTCGTTTTTCCATGATCCCTAACTATGTAGGTATTCCCTGATGCATTTTGGCGAATGTCTGGATATTTTTGAGGAATCTATTAGAGTTGAAGGGTAACCAATTTAATAGAAAAGTCACTTTTCTGAGATCTACCTTGAATAAAATGATGTTGACCTTGAGAAAAACTATCTTTTTTGTCTTTTTCGTGTTGTTCTGAATGAGTAGTATGCTGTAGATATTTTATTTGTTGGGAAATTCAAATTTAAAGTGACTTTTGACTTGCATATGTGAATCAATCAATTTCAGATTTTTCTAGAATTCTCTGACCTTGAAGCCCTGCCCTGACCTTAAGCTACTCCTGAGGCAAGGCCACCTCATATTTTCTGATACCCCATACAAATAGCTATCTAAAAATCATGGTGGCGACCAAACCCTCAATTTGTCAGTCTGAAATGGCTTGGCTTACGCGCTATCAGGAGCATGGGAATGGGTGTTGCTAGGCAAATGAACAATTAGAAAAGCTGTTGCTAGGCAACCAGCTGTCTTAGCAACAAACCAATAGAACCATTGAATTCCTTGGGTCCATGTTAGGGGGTGTAGGTACGATTATAATCAACCTCAGGAGCATGGAAATGGGTGTTGCTAGGCAGATAAACAATTAGAATAGCTGTTGCTAGGCAACCAGCTGTCTTAGCAACAAACCAATAGATCAATTGAATTCCTTGGGTCCATGTTAGGGGGTGTAGGTACGATTATAATCAACCTCAGGAGCATGGAAATGGGTGTTGCTAGGCAGATAAACAATTAGAATAGCTGTTGCTAGGCAACCAGCTGTCTTAGCAACAAACCAATAGAACCATTGAATTCCTTGGGTCCATGTTAGGGGGGGTAGGTAGGATTATAATCAACCTCAGGAGCATGGGAATGGGTGTTGCTAGGCAGATAAACAATTAGAATAGCTGTTGCTAGGCAACCAGCTGTCTTAGCAACAAACTAATAGAACCATTGAATTCCTTGGGTCCATGTTAGGGGGGGTAGGTAGGATAATAATCAACCTCAGGAGCATGGGAATGGGTGTTGCTAGGCAGATAAACAATTAGAATGGCTGTTGCTAGGCAACCAGCTGGTATAGCAACAAACCAATAGCACCATTGAATTCCTTGGGTCCATGTTAGGGGGGGGTAGGTAGGATTATAATCAACCTCAGGAGCATGGAAATGGGTGTTGCTAGGTAGATAAACAATTAGAATGGCTGTTGCTAGGCAACCAGCTGTCTTAGCAACAAACCAATAGAACCATTGAATTCCTTGGGTCCATGTTAGGGGGGGTACGTAGGATTATAATCAACCTCAGGAGCATGGGAATGGGTGTTGCTAGGCATATAAACAATTAGAATAGCTGTTGCTAGGCAACCAGCTGTCTTAGCAACAAACCAATAGAACCATTGAATTCCTTGGGTCCATGTTAGGGGGGGTAGGTAGGATTATAATCAACCTCAGGAGCATGGAAATGGGTGTTGCTAGGCAGATAAACAATTAGAATAGCTGTTGCTGGGCAACCAGTTGTCTTAGCAACAAACCAATAGAACCATTGAATTCCTTGGGTCCATGTTAGGGGGTATAGGTATGCTTATGATCAACCTCAGGATAGAAGGTTGATTAATATTAATTTTATCATTATATGCATAAATTTGTGTTGTGACACCTTAAAACAAAATGGCGGCACCCCTTAAAACAAAATGGCGGCACCCGTACTGACTTCCTGTCAAATGAAAACAATATAATGCCTCAACCTGGTAGTTCGCAAGCTCACCACCAGGGCCCCTCCGGGGCCTTTCGGCCTTAAAAAACAGCCTATAACCTA